>OY720044.1:8677580-9277580 GCA_963082485.1 Eudonia mercurella | reverse complement strand
TTTCAAATTCTCGCCGCCCCCAAATAAGCTTGGTGTCACTAAAAAGGTCGTTTGCGGACATCAGCAAACTCTTTCCAATAAAAAAATGTTTACTTAGACATAGGTAGGTAGTACTTTTGTTTAAATATGATAAATGATTTATCATAGGTACTCACTTAGCCAAGGTTTTACACATTCGCGTTTGAAAGTCAAAGCATCACTGTAAATGCCGCGGTCCCGCATGTCTAAATTAGTTTCGTATAGTTCCAATGTAATTTGTCACTTTCAAAGCGTGTGTCTTTTAGATCCTTTGGGATGACAAACAGAAACGTTGTTAGTTCTAATTCAACATGGCTGTGTGTGTCGGTGGTAATACGACTTTGAAGCAGATTACATACGACACAAATGTATGTATATGTATACTCATATATCGCCTCTGTGGTCTAGTGGTTAAGACCACCTACCTCAGATCCATAGGTCCCGGGTTCGATTTTCAGTTGGGGGTACATGTTTGTGTACTCGGTTTGGTTGTTAGTAGGGCTTGTTTGTCCGCCTGACTAGCTATCACTATATTTTGTAGGTAAATGTATTTTAAATATGTCGCCATAATATCAATGATTGTAAA
The DNA here is from genome assembly GCA_963082485.1 of Eudonia mercurella. Lineage (NCBI taxonomy): Eukaryota > Metazoa > Arthropoda > Insecta > Lepidoptera > Crambidae > Eudonia > Eudonia mercurella. Next base: position 9,276,976 of record OY720044.1, on the reverse strand, counting down.
CCATCGCGGCAGTTTAAAGAGTTATAATACGAGTTTTTTCACAATGAGTTACGATGAGGAGCTCGACGGTGCAGTGGTTAACGCGCCCGGTCTGCGAGTGCTGAGGTTAAGCAACTTTCGCAAAGGCATCGGATGGGTGACCAAAAATGTATCATCTTGAGTTCCTCCGTGCTTCGGAAGGCACGTTAAGCCGTTGGTCCTGGCTGCATTAGCAGTCGTTAACAACCACCAATCCGCACTGGGCCCGCGTGGTGGTTCATAGCCCGTTCTCCCTATCCATCCATAGGGAAGGCTCGTGCCCCAGCAGTGAGGACATAAATGAGCTGATGATGATGATGATGAGTTACGATTACGAACAACTAATATAAATAAACCACCGAGGCTTTTTTTCAAAATGAGTTGGTATACGAACCCTTAAAAATATCATGTCAAGTCCTCCTCTCCTTGGAGGCTGATATTGAGATCTAAAATGTCTCGCAATAAGAGACTAAATTAAGGTCCCAGAATATCTTTACTGCTCTGACCTTCCTATTTCGGCCGTATTTTATATCGGCTACGGAAGAGGCGTGCCTATCATGTCACGTGACAAGGCGCAGGAACTCCGTGGTAATACATTTTATCGACGAATTTGTTGAATAAGCTGTACCTAGCTGATAACGTAAAAAAGGAATTTATAGTGTACGCCACTGCCACGTTTTAGGGTTAAAGAAAATATGGAAAAATTTAAACCTGTTTCAGCTAGACATTCGCATGCTAATAAATGGAAGAAGTTTATCGCGTGCAACGTCTTCCCAAATCATTTCTTTCCTTTTGTTTAAATTTTACTTTAAACTATAACAAACATCGAAAAAATTTGGTAAGTGCCTCTTTATTTTGAAGTACATCTCTACGTACCCAAAGCATCTATCAACTTATTTCAAAAGTTTTCAATATCCCATTGATCATAAAATGTCCAAATAATTTTCAAAGCAAATTTTGTTGCGAACACATTACAAAAACATAAATGTTGAAAAAAATTTCACGAGCAGGATTTGATCAGGTCAATATATTGTTAATATTAATTTTTATAAAAGAACATTACGTGCTTGAGCAACAGTGCTCAGTAGGTATATTCATATTCATTTATTCACCATACATTTTAATTACACTGACTTTTTTTTTTTTTTTTTTTTTAATTTATTTATTTATTCCTTTCCCCCTTTATTATTGTAAAGGGTCTTTTTTTATTTTACTGACTTGTATTGAAATAAAACGTTGAGGAATTACAAATAATTTCTAAGTAGCCTATTTAACTGAAAGACAGATCTTTAAGAACAAGGAACAAGAGCCAGGCACAAGTACCCTGCGCCGACAAAATACCTATGAATCATGATGAAGTGTGTAACTTTAAAAAAAACTGCCAATCTCGAAAATTATTTTTTGGCGGAACATTCATTTTCTGAGGTTGCAAAAAATCAGATATTTATGAAAGACGCCAAATAATGTGTGCCCCCAGCTCGATCACTCAGGCTGATTTGATACCAAGCGTAAACAAGATGTTGCTAACTCAGGGGGTGCCGCGCGGAATTTCGAAAATTTACGTGTTTTTAAGTCACTGGTGCTAGGCGCTGAATAGGTCATATACATTAAAATGACTAGTGTAGGTTAGCTTGATCCTTTCACAAGGCCATGGTTGTCTTGGAATTTGAAACATATACCCAGAAACTGCATAAACAATACGTAAAAGTAATGATATCTAAAAACTTATTTCTTCAGAAACTTTGTAAATATCATCATCTCAGCCAAAAGACGTCCACTGCTGGACAAAGGTCTCCCCCAAGGATATGAGGGGTATTTGCCGTAATCGCCACGCTTGGCAGGCGGGTAAATATAGCACAAATGAAACAATGATCCGACATCTAAATGTTTGTATTGATATTCTGCAGGCCACTGTTGTCTTATTTTTCAGTTAAAAAATATGAATATGAAAATATTAAGACTTTTTTTATTTTTTACCCAAACGCCTATGATTTTACGAAAGTAAACATTGCTCTAATTAAATCACCAGCCTACTATGTACAGCTATTAGTGTGCGTGCGTATTCGTACTCGTGCACCGTTGTCACACCACTGCCACACGCCGTTCGCTCGCTATCATAAAGAAACTTGAAACTCGCAGTTTTGCGTCCGCGCTGCACCCCCTTAAAATGCGACGCAAAAAGATATTTGCGTCAATAAGTGTCAAAACCCAGAAAAGTGTATAGGAAAACAAATGATTGTGATTTTGGTGATGGCTTGGTGCGGTTTGCATATAAACGAATGGCATAGTTAAAGATTTAATTGTTTAATAATCGATGATGATAGGTGATGTATCATCATCTATGTCCCCATCACCCCAGTAGTCCCCAGTACCCCGCTACGAGCCTTTATGAGAGAAAGAGTCATGATATAAATCAATTTAAAACAATATAAAAGTAGTTTGTTCTGAATTCAAATTAATATGATAGTAATAAATATTTATTTAAAACAATAATAGCAGAAAAGAAACTATTTATTCGGAGCATAATATTGACAGTAGATAAGAACAATGAACCTAAAACTAAAAACCTTAAAAAATATAATAAAATAACTAAAATAAATTATTAAAAGGAGTGAGTCCCTTTAGGCAAGGTTCAACATAACTTATCTTACTACATTAAAGAATAAATAAATAATAATTATGTAATACGATAAATTTAATAATGGGCCAATTGTAAATCTAAACCATTCTCGAATCCAATTGAACACACACAGAAAATTTCATCCAAAACGATCCAGCCGTTTAGAAGGAGTTCAATACACACGCACATGTATTTTATAATGCGTAGGTATTTTAAAGTAGTTGCGGTGCATTTCACGTGACGGGTGAAAAAAAAATTAAAAGGTAATTGTTAGTTTTTATGGCCTTCCGTTATTTTGATTGTGTTTGTTATTTAGAGAAAAATGAATCTTATCAGTAACCCTTTCGATCTGCATCATAAAATACGGCATGTTATTTTTGTCGCATTTGACTGGTTCGACTCTCGCCTAAGACAAGCAATTTTTCAAAAATCCATAAATGCAGAATTTATTGTTTTTAAAAATAAAAGAAAGTCTCCTTTACACAGAATGTGCTATTTCCAATATTTAAAGTAGTTGCCATCCATGTGGCATTCCATCTTTCCACTTTGTATAAAGATAAAACTTCATATTATATACACAAAATATGAATATACTACTAAATACAATATATATCTATACTAATATTATAAAGAGGAAACCTTTGTATTTTTGTATGTATGTATGTATGTATGTATATATGTTTGCAACGAGTAAACTCAAAAACTACTGGACCGATTTAAAAAAATATTTCACCATTAGAATGCTACATTAGCGTTAAGTAACATAGGCTATATTAAAAAAATATATATTTAAACTTAGAATAATAACCAGTGGTCGGAGTAGGTATATTGATTTTAGATACTTGCGTCATGATATCATAACATGGACATGCATTTCTTCCGGAATGTACCGGAGTTTCCAAAAATTTGGTAAATAGAGTAATAAAATAAAAAACCATATGTAAGCAAACAAAATTGTTTATTGTTAATACAAATAATCATTATTACAGTTTTATTAAAAATAATTATTTTTAATCCTCATCGGTTACAAGTTCTACATTTTGATTTTCTGTCTCTATACAATTAAAATAAATAACTATAATTTTTTCAATATTTTCTAATTTTAAGCTATTTCTTTTAACATCTAAGATCCATTTGTAAGTGGAAAATGATCGTTCAACATCTGTAGATGTCAATGGAGCGAATTTGAAATAAAGTTTCTGATTATTTGCTACGCTTTTTTCAATACTCTCGCTGTATTCTCTAATTGTATCTAAATCTGGATTTCGTTCCATAACTGATTCTATTTTATTTTTTATATTCTCATTATTGCACTCGTTAAGCGTAGCCCTTACTTGATCAAATACTAAAAGTGAATCAGCTAGAGATAAATTTTGTTTTTGTAACTCTTTTAGGGCTAGTAGTATAATAGAGTAATTTTCTTCAATATATTTTAAATCATTTTCTAAATTTTGTTTTTCCAAAATGTTTTTTGCGTTTCGTATGGCTATAGCATCAGAACTGCTCAAGCAGGATAAAACTTCTTTTATTTTATCTAAATGTTGAGCGTAGTAAGATGCTGCCTGTAACCAAGTACCCCATCTGGTAATGACTGGTTGCGGAGGCAACGGTAAGTCAGGATATTTTTCTTTTAAAATGTTTACCCTACTAGGAGCCTTTAAAAATACTTTTTTAACATTTGATATAAGAATATCAACATCGTTGTATTCTGACCTTATCTGCTCACTTACACGATGAAGAGCGTGCGCCAAACATGTCACATGCTTCATTTCAGGTAAGTAATGTTTTAAATTTCGCCCTGCAGATAGCATGTACGCTACACTGTCAGTGCAAAGCATTAAAATATTGTCAACTTTCGCTTCAAAAGTGTTTTGCCATAAATTTTCTAGACATTGCAGTACAAATTGTGTTATTGTTTGTCCATTTACTGCTGTTAGCATTTTACAAGCAATCAAATAAGGCCGGCCTGCACTATTACTAGGATGCAATGGTTTTATTAGGAAATTGACTATGTATCGACCAAAAATGTCTGTTGTCTCATCCAGCGATATCCATAGTTTCTCATTTTTATTAGTTTCATAAATCGAATTGATTTTATTCCTATAAAACTTCTCCAAATAAACTTTTCGTAACTGTGATTCGTCAACCACTTTACGATTGGTACAAACGCAACAACAAGTACTGCACATATATTTCTGAAAAAACTCTTTGAACGCTGGATTTTTCATTTGCGACCAAGGAATATTGCATAGAATCAGGAACTTAATGAGGTCGAAGTAAAATTCCTCTTGCGGTCTCTTAAATTTTCCTTGATGTACAGCGCCTTCAATGTGTTTGGTAATGTTGCCTCTATTCACAGCTTTCAAATGACTTTCACACTTTGTACAGTATATAGTGCCACTAGCGTTATCGTAAAGTAGCTCAGGATAGTGCAATAACCACTTTTGCACTGTTTCAGCCTTGACCTTTGCCATATTTATTTATATCTCACCTAAAACAATGATTTAAATTTACAATATATACATACACAACTGTAAAGTCAATAATGAAATTCTGTTTCATATAAAGTGTTTTTTTTAACTGAAGCGGTGATAGCCCTGCGGTGTGCGTACCGGACTCTCATGCGCTGTGATGATTGCTATAAAGTGATTTTTTTAACTGTTTCCAAGTTCTAAAACCTTCTTAAATAGTGAAAATAATTAAAACTTACCCGTACAAAAACAACTTCAAATGGGCCCAATCCAAGAGTAATAAATCGATGTCCGTAGTTATAAGCCAAATTCGTCGTTTTAAGTAGATTTCAGAAGACAGTAAACAAGCCAGGGTCAAGTCAAGATATTCACAACACATAAAATAAGCGCACTCCACGAACCGAAATAAGTGAGTGAGCCACTTGGTCTGGATGTCGGTGCGAGCGCATTGTTTTCGAACAAACAGTCAATGAGTCATCCTGGATACTTGATTCTAATTGGTCAGATGCGTTGAGCATAGAGATAAGAGGACAAAAGACCCTGTTTGCCGGATGTCGTGTGTTGAAATGAATATTATTATTATATCATTTTATACATGCTTAGGCTTTTACTCCAACACTTTTACTACAACAAGGTTTTTACACACCAGTCATTTTTTACTATTAAATTCTGGTCATCTACGCCACTAGCAGCATAGCGTTGAGAGTATTGATACATTTTTAACTAGTTTCATGTAATAATTTCGATGTTTCGGTATTTTTATCATAATAATCCGGAAACTCGGAGGAGTATCCATATTAACATATACGTTTGATGTCAGTGACCTTAATTCAATATACCTACTCCGACCACTGATAATAACGCATAGAAACCGAGTAGACGCAAGAAAAGTGAAGCAATTCAAACCAAGCCATTTTGGCTCAGTCCGCCCGAACGTCACGTCAGTTGTCAAGATCAAGCGCTAGTGCAAACATCTCCGACAATTAATTACATTATGACGGTTTGTGCAATAAATGGGTGTCACAACGCATCGCATAAGGACAAAAAAGCTTTTAACATAACATTTCATACGTAAGTATTACAAATTGACTTGTATTGAGCTAAATATTTACTACTTTTAAAAATAAAATTACAAGCCGCGATTTTATGAAAGTGTTACTAGTAAGTAGAAATTATTTTCCCATTTTTCATTGGTGTATGTTAGTTATAAAATTAAATCTTATTGAAAATATTTATTGAAACCATAATATATTTTAAGTGTTGCCCTTAAGTAAGATAATATCTTTCCCTATTTAGTGTAATGGTATAATGATGAGCAGTGATCGGAATGAAGGTGGCTAATTTAACTAAAGTTGCCGACAAGACAACACTAAAAGTGGTTAATAGCACCAAAATGTTGTTTATTTATTTTTATTGAATCCCAGATCTCGGAAATACTTTTATTTCTAAGTAGTTTTTCTTCTTAGTACACATGAAATTACTTGTATTGTAGTATTTTAAATCAACGAAACATAACCAGCATAAAATTAAAATGCGGATAATTTGTTTACCGTTCAATTAAAGCTGATTTCTTTTCGCTCGTCAACACCTCTTTATTAGCCTTTGTTAATTGGGTTACACTCCACGTCGAATACATGATAAGTGATTTTTTAGCAAATAACTTTAGAGCGAAAAACAACAAATTCACAAAATGGCGAATGTTGAGAACGGTCGGCGATGATGCCATCTATATCGATCTTTGAATACTTACCCCATTGGTTTAAAATAAATTGTTTTTTTCAAATTATATTTATTTTCATTTATTAGCCATACCTAAAGTTTCTTACAAATAAGCTAAGAATAAGGTCCGAATAGTTATTTCGTGTTTTGTTCCCGTCATGTAAACGTCATTTAAAATTAGAGTAAAAGAGACAAAACACGGAATAACTATTCGTAGCTTATTTTTTGTTTATTTGTAAAACGCAAAGTTTTTTTATTGCGTAGGTGTATAAATAATATAATAAAAAAGGACCTCGTCATGACATATTATGACTTTTATTATATATCATCCTCCTAGCAGTTCGTTCCTTTCATGGATTCAAACTCCCAACGACGGATATGAGGCGCGTGTCTTCGATTATTGAGCTACCACCACTCCTGATTTTTATTACAAATTTTAGTAAAGAGAAAAGCTAAATATTTGATTTCGAGGTCCTTTTGATTATTATTGATTAATGTCATATAAACATTATCGTATTAAACTAAATTATCAACAAAAAGTATATAAGATGTTAGACATTTATTTTCTTACTTATCTTTTAACGACATTATCATGAACTACTGTACTACTTATACTATTATTTCACGTAAGTATAACATTTCCCCACTTTCGGGGAAATTGCTCATTCACTGTACACATTAAAGTTTTGTTTGTGTGCGTGTAGGCGACCGTAAGCACGTAATGCTCACGCCTACATTAATCTGCTTTTTGCATCACTTTAGGCGATGCGTTTGTATGAAGACTATCTATCTAGGCGTTATTAATCTAAGTATTTAAAATACTAAAAACGACAATTTAATTTTCCAATACAAAATGATTTGTTTGTTTTGTTGTCATGGAAACCATTGATATATATTTAACTCAATGATGGGAACTGTCAAAGCGCGGTACGAAGCACAGAGTAAATATATCTACTCTGTGGTACGTAGTTCGCCGGGTCAACTAGTGTTCTCTATAGAAAAACATACCGTGATTCAGTGCCACTCAAGTAACCGATAGTAGATTACTTTTTAGTTGTATAAGTAAATAGCTAATGGACATAAAAATTAATATTCAGTTACATTCGGAAATGCGATGATTACTTCGATTTGGGCTTTTGCCCTTGCAAAAAAAGCTTGCTTTTCATTTTTTTCGCGGCCACTTTTAAAACATAGAATTTTGATTAGGATATAACTAATTGAATAAAACTTGTTATGGGTACTTTGCCCTAAACTCAGTTTGAGCTGAGATAAGAAGCCTAAAACTAAAAAAATGCATTTTTGCTGGTTACTTATTTTGTATTTGGTAACATATTTTTTATATTATATTTTCATGTATGTTTATTGTAACGCAGTTATGTGTATATTACCGTAGTAACTATTAAGTAATCTGTGATATTACTAACATTATGAATGTGTTTATACAATAAATAAATTTTTAATTAAGTATTTTTTGACTATTTTGTGATCGTTCATTTGATTTTATTCTAATATGCCATGGTGGTATTGTGATATGAGTTCAGATAGTTAAAACTACTTCTTTTTAAAATGTAGACATAGAAACTTATTAAAGGTAATTGTCAATGTTATTAATATAAACTGGCCTGGCCCTTTGTTTTATTTCTTATGCACAGTAAGTGTTAGAATAGGATACCTCTCATTTCTAAGAGTCTCTCACACTTCAGATAAAAATAAATAAGTAACAAGCCATTTGAAGTCAATTTATATGACCAACAAGTAAATAAGAGCAAGTACAAAAGGCCTAAACACATTCCTGTTTTTAAAAGTTTAGAACTCTGTATCTCGCGGTACAGACTGAGTTTAGAAGAATGTGTGCATAACAATTATTACAAGATAATTATAATAAATCATAATCAAAATTAAGCATTTTATTACTGGCCGCGAGAAAAAAAAAGGCAAGCTCTTTACATAATTGACATTGTCTTTTGTACGTTGATCGAACGATGATTACCAAGAGACAGAAAATAGAAGCACTGAACTGTCGTTTTCTCGTGTAGTTTAGTTAGCTGGCGTGAGATGGCGCTGTTGCATTCTGACTGAATCGCGCTATCATGGTGCTGCGTCATTTGGTATAAAAGCGAGCCTTACGAAAATTTGAATTTGAACTAAAAAATTAAACTGTATTTTTGAACGGATTATCATTATTATTTTTATTTATAAGATAATCCATAAATGAATAAATATACTAGTCGTGGGTCGTTGACTCGTTGTCGAATTTTTTGACGACGAAACGCAACCGTTTTTTCTAGAACAAAAACTAGTCCTCGAAACGGTATTCGTTCGCAACTGTTGTATGGGGACGGGCAACGGATGACGACGCAGGACGGTTGAACGAGAGAAACGGAAACTCTTTTCGTCAACGGTCATCTCGAAGACGAGTGAAATGGTTGCGGAATGCGGAGTTGCGGTTATTTAACGTTGTTCGTTTGACTACAATAAATTTTTCATAATTTAAATGAATGAACTATCACGTTTTGAAAAAAAATCTGCAAAAAAGCCCAGTAATTTTTCAAAGGTAGGTAACCTTATTAACCAACCTAAGAGATTTTTTTTCTTTGCGAAATCATCCAGTAGGGAAAATGTGCAAACTAGAAGATTTTTTCAAATATAATACAAGCTAGCTATGTAATTAATTATATAGTGACTCTTTAAACGAATAATATTAGCCATTATTTCAAAAATCTTTTATTCGTTATGAACTTCCCTTCATATTTATCCAGGCTTAGGACTGGCTGGGCTGGTATAGATACTCTTTACTAACGGCGTTAAAGGAAGGGTTATGTTTTTCGCGCCTATCTTGTATGTAATATTCTTTATTACCTCATATCTCCATAATCGCTGAACGGATTTACATAATTGAGGTATCGTTAGATTCGTCTTAGTTGCCAAGTGTTCTTAGATAGGTGACGTTAAAAAAACATAGATGGCGGCTGTGCGACGCTATAAATTGGAGTTGGTGAAAAACATTTTTTTTTTCGAATACTTCATTATGGGTATCAAATTAGAGGGCTCAGCACAAGGATTTCAAAAAGGTATATAATGAAATTTGTCTAACTTAAAAGACATAAATAAAGTAAAAATTAAAAAAAAAACAAAAAACCCGCCGGCGCAAAAAATAATAAGTAACTATATAAAAAATCAACTGCAAAGGCCGGAACAAGATAAAAATTCAATTTACGCAACATCAACATCATACATAACACAGTCGGAGGCACGCACAAAGTGAGAATGATTTGGACTTCTCATTAAATTTTATGCCTCTGACTGCGTGTTATGTATGACTAGCTGTGCCCTGCGGTTTCACCCGCGTTAATTAGCGACTGTTCCACACCTATTAGTCATAGCGTGATGTAATATAGCCTATAGCCTTCCTCAATAAATGGACTATTCAACACAAAAAGAATTTTTCAATTCGAACCAGTAGTTCCTGAGATTAGCGCGTTCAAACAAACAAACAAACAAACAAACAAACTCTTCTGCTTTATAATATTAGTATAGATGTTGCATAATTTGAATTTTTATCTTGTTCCGGTCTTTTCAGTTGATTTTGAGTGTATGTATGTATGTGTGTATGTATGTATGTATGTATGTATGTATGTATGTATGTATGTATGTATGTATGTATGTATGTATGTATGTATGTATGTATGTATGTATGTATGTATGTATGTATGTATGTATGTATGTATGTATGTATGTATGTATGTATGTATGTATGTATGTATGTATGTATGTATGTATGTATGTATGTATGTATGTATGTATGTATGTATGTATGTATGTATGTATGTATGTATGTATGTATGTATGTATGTATGTATGTATGTATGTATGTATGTATGTATGTATGTATGTATGTATGTATGTCTGTTTCTTTGGCACGCCCTACAGCTCAAGCGGCATGGTGGATTTTAATATATGAGGTGTCGTTGATTTGTTTTGACTGTGGAAGTGACATAGGCTATATAAAAATAAAAAAAAAACAAAAAAAAAAACAAAAACATTGGCCGGGTTAACTATTAATTAGTAGTCTTCACCCCAAACAACTGTTAGATCGACCACACGATCTAAATTTTATAAACGAACTACAACGTTTACGGAATTTAAAGGAAATTAAAGGAATTTAAATGACCAATTTTTCTATGGACGTAGATATAGGTAGTTAATAATTTTCATTTACAGCAATGTTTTATAGTGTTTTGTTTTCGGGAATATTAGAAGATTTTACGAGTATTCTCATGTTTAAAAAACTCAAAGAACTTGTCAGTCAAAAGGTACTGGACGTCAAGAGTTTCGTTTTTACGCCTTAATCAGATTATTGACATTGGTGTATGCGCTATGACTTTGCTATTTAAAAGAGTAAGGCGTTTTAATATAATTATTTTATGTAGGTTTTGAAATGCTTGGTTATTTACTTTACAAAACTAAAAAGTATGAAATAAACTAAATTATTAAAATTAAACCAAAAACCCGACTGCTAAAACAACTATATAAAAAACAATTATATTCTTAAGTACTCGTAAAATTTATTATTTTATTTGTTTTATTTTCGGTCTAAGAAAATACGACCACGTTTCAAGCTTCCGCCAGCAACTCAAGTGGCTCCCAATCCGTTTACGCAGGAATACTAGAATACTATGCCTTCTTTTTAATATCCTTTTCAACCCTTCCTACCCTTCTTACCTGAAAGAGCGGTTTGCCTTTTCCCATAATCCTAATGTTCCCTGTCGCTCACACCTCCTCCTCAATTCAATATCCCATAAAACCGACTTCTTTTCCTATTCCTTCTCCGTTCATGCAGTCAGATTGTGGAATGACCTACCACCCAGTATTCGGGAGTCGACGTCGATTTACTCATTTAAGAAGCGCGTAAAGGAATATTATCTTTCTGGTTGAGTGTGTTATAGTTATTGTATATATGTTTAATTTGTGTCGTAACTATTTTATACTTTGTTTGTTTCTTTTGTGCACACTTTTTCTACCTTTCTTTGTGTCTTCTCCTTCTACGGGCCTGCTGGAAGAAATTTCAATGTTAAATAAGCAGCGCCCTTGTACTTGTCCATTCTTACTATGTTCTCCCTTCTTATTCGTTTGTGTGTACATAAATTATAAATAAATAAATAAAAACCGGACTAACATAAAAAATAACTGCAATGAGAAAAAACTGAATAGAAAAAAACAAGCTCTACGATACCAGAGTATTTAAATGAGTATTTATAAATACATTGAATTTGTCACAGACGGGGACAATCATTAACCAAGCGGCCGTGGCCGTGGCTAGCTCAATTAAATCCGCACTCTCTTTGGTTGGTGATTGTCCCCGCCTGCAACAACTAACAATATTCAATGTATTTATATTATGTTATTGTTGTGGCCATAGTGACATTTTTATATATTTTTTATTCCCACTACAATAAAGCAAGGGCGCTGCGTCACACACATCCTTTCCATACTCCATTTCCTTTTCCGCTCACTTCAGCATCGAATCAACACGCCCGCCGTTGACAGCACTATTTTATGCGGACAACACTACTGAGCTGTCAAAATAAAAAAAAGAAGAACCGTCGTTGCCACCGCCGTGCGCGCGCGCTTTTCTCCCGCTTATAAAATATATTTAAACTGCGCTATCGTGAAACAATAATTTCTGCAACCGCTTTAGTGTAATTTAGTGCAATTGGCAAGTGAATCAAGAAGAAGAAGCAACATCCAGTACGTCCTGTAACAGGCCGTCCGGCGTATGGCTGAACTGCTGTAACGGAGTGAGTACCTCCCGTTCTGATCGCCTTTCCCCTCGATTCTCCGACCCATAAGGCGGCCAGAATCCCACAAATTGTGTGTTGTAGCAGTGCCCAGCCTCAGATCGCATTTCTCCTAAATTAAACGCCACAACAGTTATAATGTTTTTTTCTTTTTAGTTTTTTCTCTTAGCAGTTATTTTTTAAGTTAGTCGGTTTTCACGAGTATATAATTGTTTTTTATATATAGTTATTTTAGCAGTTGGGTTTTTTGTTTTATTTTATTACCTGGAGCTAATAAGTATGAAAATTGCAAAATCATTTTTTCAGTAAGTATATTTTATTTATTAAGCTACGAAACAATTAACAAACAAATAGCTCTTGTGATGTGAAATTGTGAACGTCAGTGCCATGCCATCGGTTAAATCGGCCGCTTTAAAGACAAACAATACGTGTGTGTCTTTTGTATTTTTTATCCATAATAAAAAAAAACTATTAATATTCGGATAACCTTCTCTATATAAACTATAAGTGTGCGAAATTTCATACTCCTCCGTCCGCGCAATTTTCGTAAAAACGAGTACAAAGTTTTTGCTTCACGTATTAATATATATATTTGTTCATAACCGGACACCATCCGTAAAGGTATCCGCAGAATCACAGCTTCGCACAGTGGTCGGCTTTATATAGGAAGTGCGGAAATAATTACATCTAAAAGTGTTATGTATGTTTCACTGCATAACATTGCTTTTAAAGAATAAAAAAATGTTGTATTAGTTTAATGTTTATATTTCATCATCATCATCATCATCTCAGTCAAAAGACGTCCACTGCTGGACAAAGGCCTCCCCCAAGGATCTCCACAACGACCGGTTTTGTGCTGCTCGCATCCAGCGGCTTCCCGCGACCTTCACCAGATCGTCGGTCCACCTTGTTGGAGGCCTGCCCACACTGCGCTGTGTATATTTATTTAACGAAAATAAAATAAAAAATAATTTCACTCTTTTATCAGTTCAAAGACTTCTTGGTTTAGATCTAAAAATGTTTTTTGCTGATTTTGAGCCATTTGTTATCAATATCAATATATTTCTTATCAAAGTACCCTCATTTAAGTCATTTGTTAACAATAGCTATTTGCTCATCCTCATTAGATAAATGAATCGTATATCAAGGGTAGCAGATATTAGCAGCTGATATTTAGTGGCCTAATTACTAAGAAGGACCAAGGAATCTTTTGAGACATAGACTCGCAATAAGATCCAGAAGGCAAAAAAGTTATGATCCAAGAAATACAAAATTTTTGAATATTTTTTTTTTTTGCTTTTATATACGTTAAGAAGGGTATGACGAAAGCAGTAATTTGAAATATATTCAATGGATATAAGTAAACAATGCTTCATAAAACCAAAAGAAAATATGGTAAATATCATTAATTTCTTAAGAAATACATTCGTATCCATCCGACCATAAAAACTACGCTTAAATAATGTATTTCGTGTTTTACCAACTAATGAGGTTTTTTTCCAATAAAACGACGTTAAATTGATCGATTTTTTTGTGATTTTGGTTTCTTAACTATACTAAAATAAAGCTACTATGGTAATTTTAATGAATTAGAACCTTCCAATCTTCGAATTATTTCCGCTTGCCGACCAGTGTGCGTCGTGGCACTCTGTGCCTCGGCTTAAGCTGAGCGGGGACCTATTTGGCTTTGTTGTTTTTTCTTTTTAAGTTGTTGTTGCATGTTGAAAAATATACAACATGCAACGACAACTTAAGGCGAAGGTTAAGGCACACTAGCGCCACCAATTGATAATTTGACAATTACTAATAGACCGGATCTTTTTTTAAACATTGCGTACCGTCCGACAACAGGAAAGCATCCATAGTATTTATTTAATAATTGTGCACTACCTTTTGTTGCGTGGTTTATTCACAAAACGGGCTATCGCATTTATTCACAAACAATGGCCACTTTTGGTGTTAGCGAATAAATACAAAAACAAACCTAGAAGTAGTGCACAATTAGTAAATAATAAAATGTTTGAAAAAAAATCCAATTTAGCAGTTATCAAATTAAATCCATTAGCGGCGCTAGTGTGCCTTACCCTTTGCCAAAGAAAATAAATCTTTATTCATTCAGTCATTCAATCCTAGTAAATTTATTTATTTATCTATCATCAAATACAGCTATCATTACAGGAATCTTCCTAATACAATAATGTAGTTAACTTGAATAATTATTACATTATATTATTTATATTTATAATTAAAGAATGCCATTCGATTAAAAGCAGTCTCAGACTAGCAAAATTATAGTACAAAAGAAATCTCACTTTACCCAAAGCGCACGTGGCTAATATTAGCAGAATACCCTTTGAACACAAAAATAGTTCGACCACGACAGAAGAATTTTAATCCCTGTTTAAAACTGGGAGGTTCTCAAAGGATATCCGGTGCTTTTCTTTTAACGGTTAGTGTAGTGCTAATATTACGGGCGAAACTTCGGACCTTCGAATAAAAACGCCCTTTGGGCCTGCAATTTATTACGTGATGTTGGCTGGAGAGCAGTGAGTATTAATAAAGTCAAAGTCAAAGTAAAAAGTAGCACAGTTGGGCTTCAGGCGCCGACAACTATGAAATGCGCTTCACTTTATATAAAAAGTATACAACTTACAACGCCAAGAAACAGTGTATATTTACATAGTTATCTTTTTAATTTACTTAAGTCGATAAAATGAAGCATTTGCAACGAATCCTGAATGATGCAAAGGAGTGGCGAGAAGATGATTATTTGATGAGCGAAGTTGGCGGGCATGAGTTGAGTTAAGGAAACTGAAACTACTTTTTAAGTAAGAAGGAGAATTAGGTTTGTTTAGAATAGAAAATAGAGTTGTTAGAATTCTGGACTTTGGATTTAGGGAATTAAACGCGAATTAGATCCCAATAAACTGTTTTCCTAACTTCTTTTCAAACTCTTTGCACGGTCTGTGGTCACCGATAGTCTACAGATAGGTCTTACGTAATTTAAACGTGAGTGGATCAAGTATTAAGCTTATCATTTCAATGTAATAGTAGGATGATATCGATGGCGCATTGGTAAGGCTAGTCATCTTATGGGTAACCAAAAGTTTATCACATCGATCTCCTCCGGTCGACGCTTCGGTAGGCACGTAAAGGCATCGGTCCCCGCTGTATTAGCACAGAGTAATTAGATATATTTACTCTGTGGTATTAGTAGGTAGTCGTTAACAATCACTAATGATGAGCCGTTCTACCTGTGGTATTTCTATCCATAGGGAAGACTCGAGCCCCAGTTGTGGGAACATTAAATGAGCTGGTGGTGATAATGATGATTTACTAATAAAAAATTTCACAGATTTCGCAGTCCCCGCAAAAATCGGAGCATTGAAAATAAATACAACAATTTACGAAAAAAAACCATTTTATTTTTAATGACACAATTCCAACATGAATGCACTTCTCGCCTGCATCCGCATGTTTTAACACCATTACCATGACGATCGGTCAATAATCACAGAAGCTACGTTTTTCTACAATACCAAATCTAAAGGGCTTTTTCAAAATTTTTTCGCCATTTTGTAGCTTAACTAATACCCTAGGACGCTTTTTTTCATTTTTTCTTAAGTCGGTTTTGTTTTTGAAATATTTACAATTTAGTATACAAACACCCCCCAAGAAACCCGACTTTTTTACATTCTTTAAAATTCCAAAAAAAATTCCAGTTGATTTTCAAAATTCAAACGCTCACACGTGTTTCGATAAATTCCTCAACTCTTGGTACTATTTCCATTTCGACTCTCCCAAAATCCTCGGAGCTATGGCCAAAAATACGTCTCAGGCGATTTGCATCTGATAACCATTTTCAATGGTAAAAACATCATCATCGTCATCATCATTATCAGCTAATTACGTTTGCTGTAGCCGGAGGTGCGAAAAAAACCAAAATTATTTGTGTAATTTATTAAAAGATTCAAAGTTACAAATTATACTTAAATGTATTTAGACATAGTGATACGCCTAGTGATCTAGGGTTAAAGATATTTTATTTCTCATAAAGAATTTACAATTCACTTACATGAGAGATACAAAATTATTTTAAAACACATTGAACGACACAAAAACAAAGCGATCAACAAAAATTAACAAAACACGTAGGTAGTTTTATTAAAACTCTGGTTCGACCGCGGTCCGTACAATTACCGCAGTAACCCCCTCCTCGGCAAGTAGACCCGACAACAAATACACGTTGAACTAACTATACTAATCTATTCGATGCGAGAATATAGAATGCCTGAACAATTAAATATTAACTAATAAAATTGCAGCGTCGACAGCTCGTGGCAAGTTGACCTGGTGGGTTACTCTTGAAACACAATTGCAATAATTAATTTCCAATCCCAAATCTAAAAAAATCAAATGGCACTCTTAAAAGCGATATTAGCGCTACATTGGAATTAAATTGCGTGGAAATTGAGTGAACAAATTATTATCGAGATGGGGCGTTCCGAAATTGCGAAACTTATCCCAATATCGATACATATTAATCGCATTGAAATTGTATTGAGATTGAGTTTGCGTCAAGAGTAGCCTACCTGAGCGGTGCGTCGCGATGGCATAAACTGTAGGATCAGCGATCTGCCTGGAGTAGGTATACGTAACTAGCTCATTTTTTATATTATTATTATTATTCCGTATAGATAGGATAGGGAGAACGGGCCATAAACCACCACGCGAGCCCAGTGCGGATTGGTGGTTGTTAACGACTGCTAATGCAGCCGGGACCAACGGCTTAACGTGCCTTCCGAAGCACGGAGGTGCTCGAGATGATAAATTTTTGGCCACCCATCCGATGACCGGCCTTTGCGAAAGTTGCTTAACCTCAGCACTCGCAGACCGGGCGCGTTAACCACTGCGCCATCGAGCTCTCCGAAAAAAAACAAAACACGCTAAACAACAAACGAAAATTAGACAAGTCCACGATGTTAGCGCATTCCCGACCCTCGGTACTGAAAAATAGTTTTGTGACGATTAAAGTATTTTAATCCTCGCGAGGCTGGACCCTCGTCGCGCCCTCAAAGGATTCCTGACAGCTGTGGCTTTCCCACCTTTGTGCCTTTCATGTTTTATACTCGGCGACGTGGTCCGAAAATTAGACATTAATGAATGGGTTATAAAAGTCATATTACAGTTGTGATGAGTAATATTTTTTATTTTATTTTATTTTATTTATTTTATTAGTTCGTACACAAAAAAACATTTACAATGGTTAACATTTTGGATCGCAATAGTACAGGTAAGCTTATCTCTAAAAAAAGATTTCTTCCAGCAGACCATTGTGACAGGATAGTATGAAAGTAGCTAGTTAGATAGACAAACTGCGCACAGAACTATTAAGAAAATATGATATTTATATAACATAAAGACAACCACACATTAAACAACATACTTATATACACAAAAATATGAATATACTACTAAATATAATATATATTCTATATATAAAAACATAACATGATTCATTGCCACTCAAGTAACCGATAGTGGATAACTTTTTAACTACTAACTCGTAGAGGTATTGGTAATTTATTCCAAAGTTTTGCTGCTTGGACAGAAAAAGAATCACCATACCATATAAATATTTTAAATTATTTTTATTAATTATGGCTAAGCACTTGGCAGAAACTATTATTTTAATCTGTGACTTGGCCTTCTCACCCAATACAAAGTGATGATAAGGCCGAAAGTGAAAGTGCTCTTCAACCGGAATCCTCAATTACTAAAGAATTCTAACTAAGCAGGCGGACTTCAATCTTACCGGTGGACAATCCTGGCCCGAGAAAGACAAAGGGTTGATGCATTCGAGATGTGGTGCTGGAGACGAATGCTAAGAATACCTTGGACTGCAAAACGCACTAATGCATCGATCCTTACTCAGCTCCAAATTAAATCTCGCTTGTCTACCTTATGCCAACAATGCATTCTTTCATATTTCGGCCACACAATGCGCAGAGGCGACGAAAGTTTGGAAAAACTGGTTGTGGTTGGGAACACCGAAGGCAAAAGATCGCGCGGTCGTGCACCAACAAGATGGATCGATCAAGTGAAAGACTCGTCTTCCTCCAAATTCTACACGGTCGTAAGAGACGCGCTGGACAGAAACCGGTGGAGGTCATGCGCTCCAGATGCAACCCTGATGCTGACCACGATCCTCAGACATGAGGGGCTGACCCTAGAGAGAGAGAGAGAGGTGGACTTCAAACAATCCTTACCACCTACCAAACACGTAGGGTAGTGGTACCAGTGTTCGACAGGGATCGTTAGGAATGAACCCAGAACCATCTGGTTCTGAAACCGATCAGTGGTACTAACCCCTTACCGTAGAGGCCGCGTCAGCGTCCAGACAACCATATTATACATAGTCTATGCAGACAACCAAGCAGCCGCTCTCTGTCAAAGCTATTAATATTCCGGGTAGAAGTCCTTTTTAGAATACATACCTATAATAAACGAGAACTTACTAAAATTTTTTATAGGTATTTCATTTTATTTGTTTAATAAATATTACAAGTGGCTGAGTGGAAAAGCGGTCAGCCCGATTCCCGACGGTCCCTGGTTTAGTTATCAGGTGGGGCAAAGTGTGTTTCGGATCTTTGGATGCATATCCCGGGTTTGGGATCAACCCACATTTGGTAACCGTGGTCTAGAAACCCATTACCCGTCAATTGAAGTGATGACTTGATTTCAATGATGGAGGCTATGGCCCAGCAGTGGGACAGTTATCATCAGCATCATCATTACAGCCCAGAGATACCCACTGATGAGTATTTACAGGCCTCCTTTCATATCTGCCACTCATCTATGTCCCAAGCCATACGCATCCACGGCTTTCCCGCAATCCTGGTAATGTCGTCAGTCCACCTTGCCAGTTATAGGCTATTTCTTTTAATTTACTTTCATCATCATCATCATCATCATCTCAGCCAAAAGACGTCCACTGCTGGACAAAGGCCTCCCCCAAGGATCTCCATAACGACCGGTTTTGTGTTGCTCGCATCCAGCGGCTTCCCGCGACCTTCACCAGATCGTCGGTCCAATTTTTTTTATTGACAAATAATTAACATTATTAAATTAATTATTTAATAACTTGAACTAAACCTTAAAGAACACCAAGCACACCCATCGGGCATAGAAGAGATCCGCCCCGGCTCAAAGGTTCTCATGATACCGGCATCGTTGCCACGCTGTATTGCCAGGGAGTCTTTGAACCAGGTGCGTATGACCTTCAGTGGCGATCTTACACATGATCCGCTAATCGGCACCCTAGTTTGGCAATTAATGCTTTTACTTCCATGTCTCACACTCCAGAAATTCTTCATATTTGGATAACATATTATTTTCTAAAGTTTACGCGAACACAACACATCGAAATAAAATTAAAAGATAAGTAGGTACTCGCGTTTATTTTATACTTACATTTATTTTATTTAATGTTTATCCTGACGTTTCGAACCCTTTGCAGGATCCGTGGTCACAGGGAGACAGGGAAACGTCAGGATAAACATTAAATAAAATTAATGTATAAAATTAACGCGAGTAGATTTATTTCAATATTTAGATATGTTTAGATATTTAGATTTACAGTTGAAAGTTAAGATACGCACCATACCTATTGTTACACATTTAATTAACTTACACCTTCCTACTCCGTGTCCCCGTAAAGTCGACTAGCACAAAAGAATGCTTCCATCCCATTCCGAAATGAAAGCAGTGTAAGCTTAATTTTTCATATGGCGAGTAACCAAACAATGCTAATTTTAATTTTTGATGCCCGGTTTTGCACGGCGCATGTGTTATTGCGGGGCGCCAGTGCGCATGCGTGCGTCCCAAGCAAAGATGGCTGAACGTGCCAGCGACAATTCCATTGTAGTATTCGATTTTCGCCACAAATCAGAATAAAAACTCTTTGCGATTATAAAAGAAAACAAATGAATGTGAGTTCAGTGTGCTCGATAAAATAAAAACAAATGACAATGTAATTGACTGTTCCACGCAAGATGGAAGGTTCTCTCCGGACTGTAGATAGTTAGACAGTGTTGACAGATCAGTGGCAATCAGTGAAGATGAGCGATTGCAGTTTTTTATTAGAACTCATTGGACGTTGATCGAATGTTCTGTCGTCAATCGATATCGACTATTGGAAAACAAAAAAATATCTTAAGTATTGAAAAAGGAACGTGCTTTGTATCACAAAAACAGGCCTCATGCAGGGCGAGGACATTCCGAATTATAAAGGTAAGGTATATTTACATACTGTTAATGTTTATTATAAAATTGTAAAAAAAAACTTTTAAAAGAGTAAGTAGGTACTAGATATTTTAATGGAACTACCCATTTTTTAATTTTTCGTCAAGAAGATACCAAAGCGCGGTGCCTTTATTAAAAGCAAGAACAATTTTATGTCCTGTGGTTTTGGCAAGTTCCTCTTTAATGTCTCCGGGTGTCATAAAATTTTGATTACTATTGCTGGTAGGCCGTGAAAAGTGGTGACGTTGAGAAAATAAGGACCTCTATATTTGAGAATTACGCTCTTCCTTTTTTTATTCCTCTAATCAAACGAAAAAGTGTGATATATTAGAGTGTTGAATAAAAATGTAGGTTAACATTGAAACAATGTTTAAAAAGGGAACAGCATGTTCCAATCAGACCTTTTATTTGAGTTTTTTGATTATATACCATGTGTACACTTGCCACGTGTAAAATTCTATTCGAGTACCCATACCTATAATAAGGTTTTCTGCATACGTGTTAACATGTTGCCTGCAGTGGCCGTATGCGACGGGTTATACCTATTGGGATATAGTAACACATATATGATATTATATTTTGTGTGTGTTAGCATAATGTCTGTTTAAAAAACATTACTTCTCCTCAAAATATATGATGCCAGCTAGCATAAAGCAGCAAAATTGGCATTAAAAGCAAAATGTTTATTTAAGGAAATAGATATTTAGTAAATACTGAACTGACTTTTTATAACAGCGGATAAGAAACAACTACTTTGAAAAACTATAAACAATTATTTTCTTTGATAATACCTAATCTAGCCATAGATATTGTTACAAGGAAAATAATTTTTTTCTACTGCATAAAACATTTATTACTGTAGTGTGCGTTAGTTTATAAATGAATATAATAGCATTAAAAAAATATGAAGTTCATTCAAAATGATCTCCATTGGCCTTAATGCAATCTTTTAAACGTTGAGGCCAGTTATCAATTGAACACGCGCTTTCTATATGGGAAAATTCTTCACTGCCATTCTCATAGATTGTTGTCTTCTTCTTAGTCGTAGCACTCTTGACAGAGTGGTCGTGGTCGTCATTTCGGTCGGGTGACCCGCCTCACAATTCGTCGCCATTCCTCTCTGAGGGTTGCCTTTTTGGTGCATTGGTACAGGGGGTCATCTAGTGCTGCCTTGATTTGGTCTGTCCATCTCATTGGTGATCTGCCACGCATTCGGGTGCCCTCAACTGTGCCCTGCACCACCAGTCGCTCGATGGACATACGGCCGCGTCGAGATATGTGTCCAAAGAAGGTGAGGATGCGAGCTTGGACAATAGACGATAGGCGCTGCTTGATGCCTAGTTCTTGGAGGATGGAGTCATTGGTACGGAACTCTGTCCACGATATCCCAAGCATTTTTCTCCAGCACCACATCTCGAGAGCATCTATCCTCTTTTTCTCGTTATCCCGAAGCGTCCATGTTTCTGCAGCATAAAGGAATATGGGGAACACAAGTGCTCTAACTAGCCGGGTCTTTGTGGCTTTGGTGATGTTGTAGGGACTCCAAATTATCATGACGTTTAGAGTATGCCATACTCTCTAAAACTGACCATAAGTCATAATCCAGCGGATTAAGATCGTGACTAGATGACGGCCAGTCATCAGCTCTGATGAAGTCAGAAACGTTAGTTTCCATCCACGCTTGTGTGGATCGAGCTTTATGACCCGATGCTGAGTCTTGCTGAAAGGACCATTCTTGGTTATGGAACATGGTGTTGTCAAGGGCTTAACTACCTTCTCAAGAATCGTATCTTGATACACCTGTGCCGATGTTTTGACACCTTTTTCACAAAAATATGGCTCAGTTGCTCCTTGATAGCTAACACCCCACCAAACCATCACTGAAGTCGAATAATGCCCACGTTATACTCTGCTGACTAGTTGAGAAGCTTCTCTAAAGCTTTGAACATAAACTTGGTCATTCTGCTTGTTAAAATGTTGCTCGATAGTAAAAATTTTCTCGTCAGTAAATAAAAATTTTCTGTGACCACCCTTTGCGTACCGCTTTGATTTTACCACTCTATTTATTTTTAAATTATCGGTTAAATAATGACCAGTGCGTCTCTTATATGCTGCAAGTCTTAAGTCATCTTTTAAAATACGCGACATGGTTCTAGGTGCTATATTCATTTCCCGAGATAAAACCATTTGCTTTCGGACAAGATTTCTTCGAATTCTTTCCTTTACTGCTTTGATCGCCTTTTTGTACGAATACTACGTGGACGGCCAGATCTTTTTCTGTCACAAACAAAGGACGTTTCATTGTACCTATTAATAGCCCGGTAGGTATACAAACATTCGACTAATACCAAGCGGATGGAGAGTTTCAAAAATTGCATTTGGCTCCATACCAACTTCGTGTAATGCTATCACAGCAGTTCGGTTCTCTTTATTCTCTTTATACTCCATTTTAATAACACAAAAATATTTAGCACCGATTGGCGCGAAAATGAGAAAACACAATGAATATTCATTTAAGAATGACAGGTTTCAAATTTTTTTTTTTTGTTGATGGCTTTGTGCGATTAGCACATTTAGCCAGTGTCAAAGTAATTTTTCTAACAAGTAATACATAAATAAACAATATTTATTTTCTGTATGATGATGATGAATGATAATAGAAATGAGAAATGATATACCACCCAACCCCTCGAGTATCTCAGTAAAGATGTGGGGCTTTACTAAGTCCTCGGGCGGACTTCTTGAGAGAATTTGAAAAGTGACGTTGCACTGTTTTGTTTCATTTGCCAACACTCATGCACACTCACGAACACTTAACGGTTAATAATCCACCATTATTTCACATTAATATTCGACATAACACAAATTTTAGAAAATAAAACAAAACCGCAGACATGACTCTTCACTTTCCCGCCAAGAAGTCTCCAGGTTTCAAATTCAAATGTAATATTATTGTTTTTTTTTTAAATTGTAACAGATTTATGGCCAGACTAAGTATAGCATATCTTGGATTTTTTTGGGACAAATTTAGATTTTTTATAGAAACTTGTGAAAAAGATAAATAAATAAAATGTATATACAATTAATCCTTTGTTGTACAATTAAAATATACGTAAACGTATGTTAAACAATATCTCTAGAAACGATCTCTTGCTAGTGTGTAGAAAGTAATTATACGCAACTACCTAACATACCTACTTAATATGTTTTATAAAACTGTAACTAATTACTAGTTTTAATTACACTGATTATCGGTTAATTTGGACAGTTCGTAGCGTTGTAGAATTTTTATTTAAATCATATTAATACAAATATAGTGAATCATAATTCACCGCTTTTCCATATCGCTTTACTATCGAGTGATTTTAGTGACTGTATTCATTACGTTTCAGAAGAGTGGTACTTTCTTGTTACTTCGTTTTTTTTTTTTAAACGACTTCAAAAAAAGGAGGAAGAGTTGAATTCGGCTGAATGTTTTGTTTGGAGCGATTTTGCTGATTGCCACTGGGCATTTTCAACTTTACTGGGTTTTTTTGGGGCGGCTAGAAACTTAAAGGGTTCCTCAAGCCGTGTGAAACAAAGCACCTTCAGAGGTTTTCTAGAGGGACCGGCATCATGCACTAGTGTGTGTCCCCGTGCCCTACTTGATTCTCCGAGGGGTTCGGATCGGATCGGGGACTTTGCATAATGATGTGTCAACATAAGTAGGATCACAATCTGGTACAGAACTTTGTAATATAGTGTATTTTAATGTTAATTAGTTGTTATCTGTTTTTTAGTCCGTATAAAATAAAAATAAAAAAAACAACTGGGTTTGTCCAAAGTGACTTTTTATATTAATTTAAAAATGAAAATAAAGAAAAAAGAAGTCACAATATTTCATTTTAGCTACTTAAAGGTCCAAATGGTGTAAAAAAAAAAGTTGATAATTTCCATAATATTGATACTCTTTGCTTCTCTGTATAGACCGATAAATTAAGCAGAACTATAAGAATTCCACCTTATATTGAACTGTGCAACGCCTTCCAAGCTTTTGTGAGTTAAACGAAATTGGCTCGATTTTCTAAACCGATTTGGTCGGGCGCCATAATGATTTGTCTTTCATTTCTGTCACAAAAGCTGGCAGTCTATTGTTTTACAAAAGCGCGTGCCGTGTGACGTGATTGGTCATTAATCCTTATTGGTAATCGATGACTGATTTTTTAGTCAGTGAAAATTGAACGGTATGAAATTCTATGTTGCAACATGCAACGCTCACGTCCTACAAAAAGTCGGTCACAAAATTGGTACTAAAAACTCGGCGAAAAACTCGGTCCGATTATGGGTTACAAAAAGTCGGTCGTGGGTGGGAGCCGTTAGTCACTTGTTCATATGACATTACCTGAAGAATAAATTCTCTCTCGTAAAAATGGACCAATACAATAAATACAATATAACGCATTTTTTATAATTAATAATAGCCACGCTCCAGTTACTCGAGTAACGCATGAAATGACATGAATAATAACGGGCACACCACACTACGCGGAAGATAGGTCCTTCCGTCGCGGATTGCTCGCCCTCTGCGCCTGTTTCGTCCACCGCGCACCGATCTTCTGTCAGCGTAAGATCCGTTGCATTTGTATGTAACGAAACGCGACACATTCGGCGGACAGTCGGCTTAGTGGGATACGTACAATCCACATCGTCCAAGCGTTGACAGTCGACTGATAAGCGGCCACGGAATATTGAATGTGGCTGCAATGTTTATTAACCAATTTACCACGACGCATGTTCAGCGACGGAGTTCCCGCTTAATGTGGCGCTGGCTTATGTCTGCGTTGCTCGAGCGCGTTTCTATGAAGCTTACTTTCTGCAGTCTTTTTTTTTTGTGATTCTGTCTGGCATATGAATGGAATTCTTTATCAGTTACAAACTTTGTCCGCTACTCTGCTAGCGTGGAATTAAGCCTCTGCATTCGTTTGTTTAACCCCTGTGTGGTGCCGGGGATAAAGAATTGCACCACCCCATATCTTTCCGAGAGTGTCGTAAAAGCCGACTAAGGGATCATTCCAGAGGATGGGCAGCAGCATCTCTCTGAGGTTACTCTTAATCAACTGCGATCGCCAACCCGCCTGCCAAGCGTGGCGATTAAGGCAAATACCCCTCATGGAGATCCGTGGGGGAGGCCTTTGTCCAGCAGTGGACGTCTTTTGGCTGAGATGATGAAGATGATTAGTTTGTTTGCCCCCATCAATCAGTGGGTGTTAAAGACGCATGTTCATACAATAACAATGCTAATATTAATTATAAAAAAATATTATTAAATGGCGCGGTCGTATTATGATTATGAATTGCGCTATCAAAATTTCACATCAAATACATATTGTTATAAGTCATATAAGTTGTCATTTAAGTTGTTACTTATTTAGAACAAAAACACTTGTAGTAGTTTTATTTTTAACCGTATTAGTATTCACCATACAGTACAAGGTTGTAGCGACACACGCTTCGGACGAAAACCTATCAAAGTGCGGTACTTGACTTCGAGGTTATTTATTTATTTATTTTTTTGTAAATAATAACACAACATTACAGTATGAGTTGATCTAGCAGCTATGATATATCGGCAATTGTAGTGTAGGACGCCCTCAGACTAGGTGGAGCGACGATTATCGCAATGTGGCTGTCATGAGCTGGATGAGGGTAGCCGCGGATTGTGCTCAGTGGCGTGCACTTGGAGAGACCTATGTCTAGCAGTGGACTAGTGTAGGCTGATAATTATGATGATGATGATGAAAATAATATTAATGCTAAGCATTAATTAATTCAGCCCAGAAGGGATTGTAAAAGTCAAAATCAAAACCTTCAATGAAATTCAAAACCATCTTTACACTTCTTCTTATAATTTGTCAGATTGCCTTTTATAAAGTTTGCTTTTTATCTTTTCGTACGATTTAAAATGAAAAAGAGTTATAAAACGAACCCTAAAACTTATATCATTTGAAGTGTAAACGAACCACTCAAACTAGCCGACAACTTGTTATGTGTTTTGTAAAAAACATTCCAACAGCGAGTCGCCAAATTAAACATTAAAAATTAAATTCCATTCCCCTGGACAGTGAAATAATTGCAGGTTTGTACGGTTACACCGCCAGAATTGTGCTTGCCACTAACTAAGCGTGACAGGGTATCGGCTAGCCGTGCAGAGGGTAATGAAACAAGTCTGAATTATTAAATAAAACAATTAAAAAAAAAACTGATTTTTAATATTTGTAAAAATATTATGATCGAATGTTAGTGACGGTAGTTGTTGACATTGAATGGGCGCCTTTGGCTTTCAAAGTAAAAAGTGCTAAATAATTTCGGCGGGCTGGTTAAGAACCACGATAGCTTAACTGGAAGAGCACCTGACCCGGAATGTCAGAAGGGTGCAGGTTCAAATCCTGCTCGTGGAAATTTTTTCAACATTTGTGTTTTTGTAATTTGTTCGCAACAAAATTGCGTTAAAAATTATTTGAACATTTAAAATAATTAAATTAAAGTATCATTTACACCAAGGCTGGCCAATAGATTTTTTAGGTGGGCAAAATTTCATGGACTGCGGCAGCGCCCGGGCCAAATATCAATTTATACGACACAAAATGTATATTATAGAAATACTTTTACTAATTATGCCTATGCTAGCTGGCCAACCGGCGGGCAAATTCAAATGCCTTGGCGGGCCACTTTGTGGCCCGCGGGCCTGGGTTTGGCTAGCCTTGATTTACACGAACATGTTGTTGTCCAAGGCACATTATTATAGATAAAATGAGTATATGAGCAGCACGGAACAAGTCTTTCGGTCATCGGATGGGTGACCAAAAAATTATCATCTCGAGCTACTCCGTGCTTCGGAAGGCACGTAAAGCCGTTGGTCCCGGCTGCATTAGCAGTCATTAACAATCACCAATCCGCACTGGGCCCGCGTGGTGGTTTATGGCCCGTTCTCCTATCCATCCATAGGGAAGGCTCGTGCCCCAGCAGTGGGGATATAAAATGAGCTGATGATGATGATGATGATGATGTAAAATAGCAGGGTAGTGGCACCATTGTTCGACAGGAACCAGTGATCGAATTTCTTTATTGATTAAAAATAGTGTTCAGCAACTGAATCTAGTCTTTAGCAACTATTGAATAGAGACCACTTACGCCCCAGCTGTCATCCCGTAAACAATGAAAACTTAACGTCGTTGATATACAACGTGTATCCCATCTAGAACTTGTATGTGTTGTTATTAAGACATAATTGTTAACTTTAATTTTTCATGCAGTAGTTAATGAAATATTTATATTTGTGAAGTGATGCACGTCAGGCGCGCATAAGCTAGCAGCAGTGATTATAAAAACCACTAGAGCTGAGACTTGTTTATTTTGATGTGACGTACAATAGAAATATTAAATTAAAAATTGAAATAACTAACTAGAATGGCGCAGCGACCCAAAGTGAGTTTTGCCCTCCGATAATAAGAGTTGCCATCTGGATCTGTTCTGCGCTACCAGTCGTCCGCGTTGAGCTCGCGCAAGTCCTTACAGACCTCGTCCTCCCAGCGGTGCCTGGGTCGTCCAACCGGTCGTCGGCCACTAGGACGTCCCGTGTACGCTCGTTTTACAGCACGATCCTCTCCCATCCTCTCGAGGTGACCGAGCCAGCGAAGTCTGTGGGCCTTTATCCCTCCGATGATATTTGTCTCGTCCACCTGATCTTCCAGCTCTAAATTTTTCCTCCTCCTCCATATTCCGTTCTGTGTGCATATTGGCCCCAGAATCTTCCTCCAGATCTTTCTTTCCGCCACCAAGAGTTTGGTCTCTTCTTTAAGAGTTAGTGTCCAGGCCTCACAGCCATACATTAGGATTGGGCGTATAACTGTTTTATAAATACGGATTTTTGTGCGTTTGCTGAGAAGCCTGGACACCAACACCTTGTGTAAAGCTGCACTACTACGTAGGGAGTTTTGTATTCTTGTATCTATTTCCTCTTCCCTGGTGTTAGTGTCCTTTATAGTACAGCCCAGATATTTAAATCTGTCCACTTTTTTGTAAGTGGCATTCCCGACTTTAAGGTTTGACCTCTGGGCCTCACGGCGTACGGGAGCGTTCCTCGGGTGGCGGATGGGGGAGTGGTCGGTAGCACAGCCTAGCTAGCTACCGGCTAAGTCCGATGGACTCGCTGACCAAATTAGGATGTGGTCCTTCAGCATTTCGGGGGTTGTGCAGCGGGCTAACACCCCTCCCACGTAAAAAAAATAAAACGTTACTAAAAATTGCAATAACACATTAAAGTTAATAATCATGACATAGTAACTCTGCATTCAAGATCAAGATCGGATACACTTTGGATCTTTTCATTTTGACCACATCTTTCTGTTACACGTTGTATATGCAAATTCGCGGAACTAACAGTGGTTAATACCGCGGAACTTGGTTGAACTAATTTTACGGGAGAGCGAAAAAACCTGTTATATTCTTTATAACGTCTTTGTCTGATTAAACTATAAATACATTTAAAGATCTTGGTAATTTAGCATACGGGATGACGCCAATGGCTATTTAGAACCTACACGCGCGAAATCTCAATTTTGATTTTTTTGTAGTTCCGCCCAGTATTACAGTTTCAACGACGCCATGTTGTTTTTTGAAGACTAAACCTTCGTGCCCCTATTTATACTTTTTTTGTAAAACAATTTAGATTAGTTATTATTAGTTGTAATCTATGGAAGAGCTGTGCCTTCTAGTACAGACTATTTAAGTTAAAGAGGAGGATCTAGGTACAGTAATTATCACCTTATTCAAAAGAAATAAAGCATTTATGGTCGACAACAATACGCAAGCATTTTAATAATATAATTTTACAAAGTAGACTGAATGCAATTTACTTTTTTATATCCTGCATTTATAAGAGACAACAGAGAGACATGTTTAATAAAAACCAAATAGAAAGTCAAGTAATATGCAATCATTATCTGAAGCTCGTAAAAGTTTTTAACACAACATTGTTATGACATCACCAAATTAGTTTCCCAAAACAATATCTGTTTATCACATCTGCGCACCGCAGCTTCCCATGTCCATCCCACAACGTGACAGTTGACCAACTGCCCAGGGGAATGAGATGTGTTTGTTTCCAAGGAGCGTAAATGATATAAAAGGTTTGGTATCTATGTTATATATAAAAAATAACTATTACCCGTTTGGTTAATTTTCCTGTCAAAGAATTCGGTCAGACACAAAACTCTTTTACTGCCTGATTAATAGAGAAGTTGAGAACAATAATAATAATTAACATTATACGTATAAATGATATAACCTTAGAATAATTACGGTATAGAAAGATAGTCTTCATATAAGCGCTCTGTCAAAAGTTAAGCACTAACAGCCGAAATTAATAACCTATCCTCAGCAAAAATAGGCGAGGCGTACTAGAGATTTATTGCTTAGTTATTTCTGTTATTTATCGGAAAATAACAGCGGTTGCTAGGTAACTAAACTAAGATAGGCCTATCTCTTACCAGAGATAGGTTATTAATTTCGGCGGTAAAGCGATTCACACTTTCGTGACGACTGCTTCCGCTCGGCGACACGCACACACACGTACACTTGTAACTCCGTAGTGTACATTGAAAACTCGGTGTTTGGAGCCATGTCTGGCTCCAAAAAAGGTGCTTCAAAATGAGCGCGCGGACTTACTTTCTAAGGATATAACGTAAAAGTTCTTGATAACATTAACCTATTTTTGATTTGACTTATGCATGAATTACTGTAATCTAAAAAGTTTTTAATAATCACTCAATTGGCGGAACACAATAGTGTCGTCACAGTGTATGGCATATAATTTTGTAAATGTCGTTACTTATATTAAAGCTGTGGAGTTTCTTGCGCCCATTCTTCTCCACAGCTAAAAAATAGACGTCTTGAATGGGTAGGTAAAAATTGTTTGGACGATTCAAAAGCACTTTTCTAAAGTTTATTTGAATAAAAAATATTTGACTTTGACTTTGACTTTATGCCATTCTCATACAGTTTCTATTACCTAATATCGTTTTGACAGTCGCTAAAAAGTTTCTCTATTGACTAACCAGTCAAATACATATTTAAAAGCAATAAACAGTTATACATCGTGTTTGTTCCCATCATATAAATTTCATTTCAAATTGGAGTAAAAATAAAAGACAAAACACTGAATAGCTATTAAAGCTTTTTAAACTTGTATTTATAGACATGATGTTACGGATTTGAAGCGTGAAGAGTTTAACTTAGGGCTAGTGTAGTCTCAAATTTACATAATAAGTGATAGACATCATTAGGGCTCTGCCACATGTTTTAATATATAAACCATCTGATTTACATCTGTATATAAAGGAAAAAGAGGTGAGGTGAATTTAAAAGTACATCATTGCTTCCACCCTTGTGTTTCTAAATCCGGATTTTATCAGATCCGCACAAGGGTCAAATTTATTACGTATCAGCCAATGGAAGCGGTTAAACATTATGTCTTCTGCCCTTTAATGTAGAGTAATCGGTAGGAAAGTATCAATTTGGGAGGAAATTTTAAAACAATTTTTAAATAAAGTCCCATAGCTGAGCTCTGGTCTTAACTCATCGGACATGTCAAAAGAAACTGGAGAAATTGGGGTCTAACCCACTAGGCTAGTCTAGGCTACCCTATTACCCAATAGGGTCTTTGGTCTTGGGTCGAAGGCACGTACTCCAGTAGTGGGGATATTAAATGAGCTGATGATAATAAGGGGCCCTTGTACAACACTTAAATGTCAACTTACGTACATAGTAGCCGTCAAGTTCTTACGAACAGTGTTATAAGTGTCAGCAACAATGTTCCCGAGGCTTTATAACGATAATAAAAAGATAGGTAAACACGCATTTATGACTGAGCAGATAGATCTCAGCACTAAAACAAAATGGCCGTTTCGAAGCCAATATTCCACGCTGTACGGTTCGTACGCGACGTTTTACAGCCGATTCGGACGCTAGAATTAGTAGATACGCCTAATTTGAGCCCGTAAACAGGCGCGGCCGTCGAAAACCGCTAAGGAAACGTTTTACAGCTTCGGAAATCTATGCGAATAAAATAGAACATCCGTCTTTAACGACGGGGGTCCATAAAAGTGGACATTCAAATTTGTGAAGTTAGCGGTGACGGGTCGAGCGCTCGTAAATTTACAGTTAACTCCATTCATGGCTTATTTGTGCCATTTATGAGACGGTCGATACATTCGAATGGGTTGTAAACCTGTTTGGGGGTTAGCAAATTTTCGGCTGTAAAAATTACGGTCGCGTATTGAGCAACGTTACGGGTTTGTGTGCCTTTTTTGATAAATGCCTCGCGATCGAGTGTATATTATTCTGTTATTTGTTAACCTAATTGTCTTTATATGAGTGGATGTTGTGTAGCATAATACTGCCTTTAACCGCCTCTGTGGTCCAATAGTTAATCAAAGAATATTTTGATGACCGCCAACTCGTTCCTACCTGAAGACGCTTGTCGCATGGCAGATTGGCCTACGCCAATCTGCCATGCGACAAGTCGATCAATCGACGAATAGTCTGAAGTTTTCTGGTTTTTATCTAGCAATTTCATATGAAATATGTTACTGAGAGATATAAATATAAACTTTTAGTAAGTTTTATTCATTTCTGTCATCGCTGCTTCAATGCTAAAATCAACGGATTAACGTGCCACCCAAAAGCGGAGCGGACTAAAACTGAATAAACTTTCCGGACCTTTCACTCATATTTGGTCAGGTTGGAATTGTTTTCATGCCACAGTTCGTTATTAATTAAAACTAAATCCTTATTTCTATCCTTTTTTTAAAGTTAGCTTGATTGTTTAAAGGTTTGCGCGTTCTGGTCGCGATCTTACTAGTTAAGCAACGTTTGCTATGCACTGGATTTGGGGACTGGGACCAAATTAAATATCAAAAATCCTCCGTGCTTAGAAAAGTAACTAAAGCCATTGGTATCGGTTGTTATTGTATTTCTGGCAGTTGTTGGCGCAGGTTCGTTAAATGACTGAGTCGACAACTGGTAAGTTTAAAGGCTTATATTGAGATACTTCAGGATTACAATGAATGTTAAAGTATTTTAAATAGACGTGCGCGCGACCGTCTAGAGCAGTGTCTTTCAATCTGTGGGTCGCGACCTTTAGGAGGTCGCGGAACCTTACTCGGAGGGTCGCCGGCAAAAGGAAAAAGGCAAGGTTCTACACTACAATAAAATCACAATTTCAGTGAGAATTTATTGTTTATTTTAAAAAAAAACTGTGGTGCTATTTTTGAAACGTTAATAATCAAATCATTATCTAATTCAAGTCTATTTCTCTTTTTAGTTTTAATGTCCACCGTTTAAGAGAACGTCAGTTCACACAAGTATGAAGTGGCAAATGGCACTAGTAACTTTATAGCTTCCCTTGCCAGCTCTGGATATTCTTGTTTTCAGCACTCTGAAGCTGACGCCCATTGTCAGCTTCAGAGTGCTGCAAGTCTGGAAAATATCTCAATAGTTTCTTTTGCAAATTATACAAGCTCTGTATCATGCAAGGAATGTGAGCCCTCATCACAAGCGATTGGTCTGTTGAATTATCTTTAACAGTCTTCTGAAAACATGGAAAAGAAACATATTGTTGAGTGGAGTGTATATCCGGTTAAATTGTGTTTTAATATGTCTAGTTAACGTATCTTTCAAATTACAAATTTTTCGTCTGTCTATGCCCAAGGGGGTCGCCCGACTTTTTAAACTTGTAAAGGGGCCACGTATTCAAAAAGATTGAAAAACACTGGTCTAGAGCGTTCTCGACGGAGGCATGGTTTCAGACTTCACCGCTGGCCGCTGGCCGCGCGCCACTTTGGGCGAACGGTGTAGGTGAACGCGGCCGCCCCGGTGGGTGGTGTGGTGATGTGGTGATGTGCGTGCGCACAACATGGTCACGGCGCGGGCGTTAACATCAGTCGTTAATTTTGACCAAGCCGCATTAGGCCAGCGTTTTCGTTCATCATCATCATCATCATCATCAAAACCTGATGGTATATTGTTTTCTAAGGTTTACGCGAACACTACACATTTAAATGAAACAAACCAACACCATACTGCCAGACCAAAAGATACTGTAAGCTCTTTCTGCGTAAAACGAAACGCACCCGATTAAATTTAAATGAGGGTATACAAGCTACTAACTAATTATGAGATGACCAACACCTCAGTCTTCCTGTGACCACGGACCCTGCAAAGGATTCGAAACGTCAGGATAAACATTAAATCATGTGTAAAGTAAAATAAACGCGAGTAGATCCGTAAAAGTTGTTTCATTTAAACCTGATGGTAAGCAGGAGCGTAGTCCAGATGCGAAGACAGCTAGTGGAGCAGGAGTCTGCTTCACTAGTCGTCTTCACCTTTGCGACTCGCAAGTTGCTTCTTCACATCTCAAAGAACCCTATGTTGTAGAATGAAGGGAATAGTGGTCGGTCAGTATTTTCCACATTCAGTTTTGTGATTATTAAAAATCCATTCAGAATCTATACCAACCTCATTCCTTTCCGATTATAACAGGTACGTTGTCTCTCCCATACCAGGCTATACAACCAAATTTCGCTTAGTAAAGAAGCAATAAGTCAGGACCCTACTAGATACTATCACCCCTGTACTATAATATATATACTGAGGCCAAAATACACCGCCAGAGTATTCTAGTGAGCCCGCAGCACGTAGCAAACGTACTGTTGTTACGTTGATATATGCGAGTTGAATGCGGGCTTAAGACTGCGGCGTTCTAAGGTATTACACTATGCTCTTTTGTTTCCCCTTTGGATCTAACACGAAACATTAAATTACATTTCATGAAATAAGAAGCTTTGTTACATCCCTAAATACCTACATATTTGTAAAATTTTGACTCACGACGCGACTGTGAATCGATGAAGTACCCCGACTGACGAGACGCGACTCAATCCTTGGGTTCGAGTTTTTTAATAATACCACTGAAAACGAAAACTATTAATGGGAGGAACTAATGGACTAAAATGATCAAAAACAGGAAATAAGTGGGATTTAACTATATTATATTACACACTTTTACACCACACGATACCAATCACAAAGAAGAACGGCCAAAGAACCACAGACCAAAAGCAAAATCTTTAAAAATGTCAATATTAAAAAAATATATATAAAAATAGAACATAAAAGGTATTAAAAAGGTTTTTGAAAGAGTCTGCAACAACCTCAATGAATTTAAAATCGGGAGACTCGGTTTTTATAAAATTCAATACAGCATCCCACGCTTCGCAAATATGTATACGCGTCGGAGAGTAAGTATATTGACACTTTTGAAAACGGCAGACTTATGACTACCCAAACCTGCGTCGCTGCGTCTTACGTCTCGGAAAAACTAATAAAGTACAGACTTCATGTACAAGCCGGCACATCAATCTACCACAAACTGTTAAATTTGAACTGTTGATTTTGAACTTTATATCTGACTAATATGGTAGATAATGTATTAGAGAAATTTGACAGTTTTGGAAAGGTTGATGTGCTGGCGTCTGTACATTACAAAATTAAAAAATGGTGACTTGTGACATCACAAGCTAGCGTCGCTTCTTGCATCCCACGTCTCGCAACGATGCATACGTGTCGGAGAGTAGATTAACAATAATTGAAAACGGCGTAGTCGCAAGCCTGCGTTGCCTCCCACGTCTCGCAAAGATGCATACGTCGGCAAGTGGCGCGGGAAACACAATGAGCTTTGCGAATCACGTACACAATGCTTCGAGTTCCTCTTAGCTTCGTTTGTTCCTCCGTTGATAAAAACATATATTTCCTTTGCATGTGCAAAATTGTAATCGTAAAAATAGAATAGATAGAATAGAGATTATCGTCCACTGTGCAGACACGAATCCTCAAGTATTTCGGACACGTTGTTAGAAGCAACACTTCATGGAGCGACTCGTTGTCCAGGGACGGGTGGAGGGCAAGCGGTCAAGCGGTCGATCACCTACGCCTTGGACAGACGCCATCAAAGCAACGACACAGACCTCTATAGTTCAGAGTTCACGAGACGCTGAAGACCGCAACAAATGGAGGCGCATCGCGAGGGCTGTTTTAGCCAATGAAAATGCAACGTCATCAACCACGACCACTCTGCCAAGAGTGACCGACTAAGGAGGAAAAATAGAATGCGCTGCGCTGCTTTGATCTAGTTGTAAGACTACCGGCTTTGTACCCAGAGTTTGCGAATTCGAATCCATTTAGGGGTACGTGCCGTTTTATAAATAAAGCATTATTTATGTGCGCAAAATAACCAAATACAATCAATCAGCAAAATACCAGCTCGCCGAGCTTGATTCGGTGGAACGCAGAGCCAGGAAAATTATAGGTGACGATAAGCTTGTAAAAACCAAGCTTCACACTCTCGCTCACCGCCGAACAGTTGCCTGCTTGTCGGTCTTTTACAGGCTATACTTCGGAGAGTGTGCTGTTGAACTGCCTGAGCTCATTCCACCTTCCATATTTTACCATCGGGAATCCAGACGTACGGCTGGGTACCACCCTTACCTGGTTGACATTCCACTTTTGCGCACCAAGCGTTTTGCTTCTACATTTATAATGCGGTCAGCCAAAGAGTGGAATTCCCTACCGGCGTCTGTGTTCCCGAGTGCACATAACCCTAAAGTTTTTAAAGCCCGAGTGAATAGGCTGTTTCTGGGCAAGCTCGTTCCATCGTCGGCCTCTTCTTAGCCCTAGGGATTAGAATGAGGCCAAGAGCAAGCCAATCTTTGCTAACCTGTGAAGCCTACCCTACAAAATTTATAAGCAAAAATATTCTTCAGAAAACAATCTCCTTAGGTCATAGTAAAGGTAATAACTCTCAATATTCTTTACGCCCACCTTACCCGCGAACTCCTCGCGATAGAAAATAACAATTTCAGTAATACCCACCTACTAAAATTTTATTATCAATTCCGAATTTATGCGCACTGCTCGGGCGTACGCAGGGTAATGAAATAAGTCATTTAAATTGGAATAGAGATTTCAATGGTGGAACATTAAGCTTGGGGGGGTAAGCGTGGTAATATTGGATTATATCACTGATTTATGCAAAATCTTTATCGGGGACCGGCACCTGGAATTGGATTTTCGTATCGTCACATTACTTTAGTCAAAATGGCCGGAACGCGGATAGATTTTTCCGAGACCCTCACGTTTATTGCAGATGTTTCTGCGGCTCCCAGATTTACGATTGAATTTGTTTTCGCATAATGAGAATTATGTAATGCTGCGTTTGATTGGAATATGGTGGGATGCGATAGCTGCTGGTCTCTTCACCTGTGGTTAGTTTGAATTTTTGTAGGTTTGCTTTGCTCAAACTTCGTTTTGGTAATACGCAAACAGTATATAAGGTCACATTTTATCAACTGCAAATATTTTAAGGATAAATTTAACAACATATATAAACTATTTTTTTTTAAAAAACCTTAAATTTTTATACGCTAGTTTTTAAGAAAAACGCCAAAAGACATTTCGATGAAAAAGAAAAATAAAGCACTTTCGGTAGTTTCAATACAAAGGAACCGACAGAGAGACTTCTTAATAGAAGACAGCATTTGAAATATAATAAAACGTTAGTCAACTGAATTTATGCGATTTAAATAACACTATTCACATCGTAAAAATTAAGCAAAATATTTAAAAAAAATGTCTGTTGCATAGAAAGATTAATAATTAATTTAATTAATTTAAAAAATATATGTAAAATAAGGTTTGTGTTATGAAGGGATACTGAAGGTGATCAAGCTCCTAACATAATATATCCTAAAATATTACAACACGGCAAGTGTAGTGGTTGAAAGCTCTTATACAAGGAAAAGATATATTTAAAAAAAACAAAAGCCATTTTCTTTAAAAAATATGTATGTAAGGCCAATTATGTACCCTATCTGTCTATTAAATACACAATTAATTACCAATAATACCCATCAGAATATATAATAAACAAAAGCCACTTTACCACAATAATAAAAGCGTGTAAGACAAGATGCGTCCTATCTATTTACATAATTTATTATAAATAATATCAGCATCTGAATATATTCAATGTACCAATAGTTTTAATGTACCAAATTATGAATTAACTTTAACTTCCAAGAGCTAAATGATTCCTATTTATACTATATCATACAAACAAACGAATAATTTATGAAGAAACTTCTCCCATTTCTTATCGTTAAACAGTCTTAATTTGATATAATGGCACTAAGATTCCACGTCATTACCTCTAAAAGCCAACTAAAAGTCAAGCCAAAATTGGCTTCTTAATTATCAGTACATTTATATAGCCATTTCAACGGTTCTTCATTTACTTTTACAGAGTTTTAAATGCTAACTAATAAGGCGTATAAAAACTCTAATAAGGCGTATAAAAACTCTTTTCAGTCTTGCAAATAAAAAGTTGCTAGACCGTGCTTATTTGTGAGTTTAACTATGTATAGTTAGGGTCAGTCTATACTAAGAGGAGATAATAATTTATTTCTAATAAACTTAGGCCAGCCATATTAGCCGCAGAACCGACAACCTTTTTTTTGGAGAGATTGCTGATTGCCTCAGACGGCATTTTCAGCTTCACCGGACTTTTTTGGGGGCGGCGAGGAACGTAAAGGGTCCCTCAAGCCGTGTGAAACGAATCACCTTCGGAGGTTTTCTGAACGGCATCGCGCACTATTATAGTGTCCCCGTGCCCTACTAGATTCTCCGAAGGGTTCGGATCGGATCGGAGAGGATCGGGTCGGGGAGAACCGATAACCGATGGGGTAAACGAGTTCTCTGACTGATGGAGCGACCGATCGAGAGCGAGCGATCTCCGCTAGGTTGCTGACAAGAGCTGGATGAGAGTAGCCGGCGTGGCGTGCACTTGGAAAGGCCTATGTCAGCAGCGGACTAGTGTAGGCTGATGATGATGATGATGATGAAACTTGGCATTATCGTGTTAACTATTCACTCATATTTTTATCTTTTTAAATAAAAATCTTCTGTGCTTGTGTATGTTATTGAACTCCTTTTAAACGGCTGGACCGATTTGGACGAAATTATCTGTGTGTATTCAAGTGGATTCGAGAATGGTTTAGATTTACAATTGGACCCGCTAGGTGGCGCTGCTATAAGGGGTTTATCATGGGATACGGGTGTTCTTAAACGGACGAATGACTTGTTTGTTTTGTTGTCATGGAAACTGTCAAAGCGGTACGAAGTCCGCCGGTCAGCTAGTACCCATATAAAAACATTTAAAAAAAGACAAATTCTTAGACCATTATGCTTAGTAACACTTATAAAAAAATGCTAATAACGTTAATGCTAATAACGATGCAAATAACGACAAAAAGTAATGTGTAAAATAAACGCGAGTAGATCCGTAAAAGTTGTTTCATTTAAATGTGTAGTGTTCGCGTAAACTTTAGAAAACAATATGCTAATAACGTTGTTATTATGGTTATGGGTACTTAGCTGGTGATTTAACCTGAAACCTCTACATCTCTACAGACACAGATATTCTAGATCAAACTTTGTAACACTACACTGATACTTAGATACATCTAAAAAGTGGTTTTACTACAACAACGTCATAAGGCATTTAACAAGCCATCACCCGACCAATTCAAGTACAAAATAACAGTTTCAACTATTCAAACAATCCAAAGACAATTTATATTCGATGCACCGCACCACAAAGCACTTGATTGTATCAAAGGCATACGAGGGCTCTTATAATTGCAACACTGCGGTGTCCTACGGTTATCCGAATCTATCG
Source organism: Eudonia mercurella (assembly GCA_963082485.1). Taxonomy (NCBI): domain Eukaryota; kingdom Metazoa; phylum Arthropoda; class Insecta; order Lepidoptera; family Crambidae; genus Eudonia; species Eudonia mercurella. Next base: position 9,237,217 of record OY720044.1, on the reverse strand, counting down.
TTAATTCGAATACCTGCTCTCTCCTGAATCTCTCACAAATACCACAGCATTCCACCGCAACTCGATAGAGAAGTTCGGTCTTTAATTCTTATGGAGTAGGGTTCAATTTGGACTGCCTGATTAATACTGCACTGTGGAACTGCATGCACCATATATGCTTGCCTTTGCCTGTGGCATAAGATTCAATTTTGAGTGTGCAAGATGCTCGTGATCGTCGTAACATCGACATTGTCTTGATTTAGGAAAAGTGCATCTTGCTGCTGTGTTCAATTATGCATTGCTCGTAGAACGAAGCAGTCCTCTTTATAATACGTTTTAAAATGTACAAGACAATGGCTAAGAGACGTTTTAGTAAATTAAAAGGAGACGATTCCATTCAATTTCATTGCCTTCATGCGAAGATTGGTTTTATAGATTTGTTGTTATACTTACTTATATTGATTAAAACATAATATTCTTTTCCTAATGTTTTTTACCACAACACTGACTTTCGTTATACAGGTTTACTTGTCATGCATAATACTCGGGAAACTTAATGGTTTAGTTAGTTAGTAGTCACTATTAAGTGACTGACAATATATACTTATTAATAATATAATAAATATAATAATAGTTATTTTCTAAAATATAGAAAGTTTCATTTGAATTGGCTTATTGGTTAGGAAAGTATTGGACTTTGAAGTTTGTTCATGATACCGAAAATCATTAAAGCTCATAAGCGTGTTACAAACTTAGGGAATGGTTAAATCAAATAATAATAAAGTTATGAAAATTATACCGTTAAAGTACTTACATTATTCTTTGGTGATGTTTTCGAATTCTACACGAATGGAATGTGGAGTCCCTACTATGATTTTACTCACAAGCTTCTCGCTAGTAACGCAATAATTAATGAATTACAGCAAAATGAATCGAAATATCAAAAATGGCGTTGTTAATTATTCCGAAAACCTTATTTTTTTAGACATTTGAAGGCTATGTACTTCGTATAGCAATATAAATGATGAAGCTCCAGTATATATGACATTGCTGTTTTTATGTTGTCGAACTTATCTGTTGTCACTGAGGAATTCGCCCAAAGATCAAAAACAAGCGAGCTGGCTGGCTTTAAAGGTATAATAATACAACACTTACACATACAATTCAAACAACGCCAAAAAAAATTTTAACACTTCGAAACTCAGTTTTGTTTCTACATTTTACTAGTGCAACATTAAGGCTGAAGCTAAAGCCCCGGAACATGATACCTAGAAGGTTCTACTGCCAGTACACTAGCCACTGCCGCATGTTTCATGCACATAGAATTTTTTATATTTCTTTTTTACCGAAACATACTTAATAAACGTTTTTACAGTATTTTTGATACTGTAAATCTTCTAACATAAAGTTTAGTCGTACTAATCTTGTTTACAAACCTTACGGTTTTGATTGAGACGAAATTAAAATGTCAGCTGTTGCAATAAAAAAATCTGTTCTTCGAGTTAACTCTTGGTAAGGCTACAGTGCCACGCGGGGCGGACGGCACAAATGTAGTTCACAGTTTCCGTGGAACATACAACTGCATTACATGGAACAGTTTCTGGAACATTACTTCGTTCGCCGACTGTTGCTTTCCGTGCATTCAGTTGGCTATACTCCCTTCGTACAATAGAACGGTAATGTTGAAAGCAGCGTTCCACTCGCGACTCATTTGATTTGAGGTATTCACCGTATCGTCATACCTTGCTGCGATCAATTTTGAATCGTACGCATTTGTTGCTGTCGTGAAATGGCAATCGTTTGGTCTCACCAACCTGCATTGGCCCAGCGTAGTAGCCTCCATGTGCTTTTGATAATGTGGAAAGACCTGATCCGGGAAAAGATCAATCATTTTTATAAGCTGATCATAAATGTCAAACTCACTCACGAACACCTGAAATATTGCATTTTCAGGTCTTTTATTAAAATTAACTAACAACAGAAGAGTTGGTGAAATTCGGCATGTTCGGTTGGTAAGACCTGATACGAATAGCGCGGAATATAGTTTTGATAAAATATAACCATACCTTTTCTTTGAGAACCAACAGATTTGGAGATTGATAGTGGGTAAATGACAATAAATGCAATATAGCTCTCCTAACTGCAGCATACATTACGGATAGACGTCATGTCCACGACAATTCTTTTCATAAAAAAGTCATTCAAAAAAAGGTACCATTCGATCGTATGCTAATGCAGTACGTTCTTTTTATTTCGTCTTTATCCTTTCCATCGGCCCGCCTTTTACTAGTCAAGTCGTTTTATTTTAGTCTACCGAAATCGGGAAAATATTCAGTAAACAGACGACGACGGGTCTAAGTATTTATTCAATGAAAATCGGAGACGCTAATATTTTTTTCTCTTTCACAGATGACGCTTTCCATCAGTGTGGAGCCTAGAAGAAATACACAGTAACAAACGATGCATCATCAAGTCGATTTGTGATTTCGACATGGACAAAAATAAAAAGAAAAACCATGTCAATGGGAAATACAAGAAAAACGGAAAAACAGACACATACAAAATAGATGATGACATAGCAACGACATGTTGCATTTGCGTTAAAACCAAGAGAAGTAAGAAGAAGACTATAATAGCAGGATGTGTCACAAATCTTGGTATTTTCATCCTTCTCCTTGCTTACACTTTACTAGGTGCTTTCATATTCCTAGCTATCGAAGGTAGTGCTGCTAAAATACACCAGAAGACTTTAGCAACTACTTCTTATCAAGCAAATGATAGCCCAAAAGTTCCAAGTGTCAATCTAAATGGAAGTATCACTCAAGCCAGCGCAGAGTTGAGATCGCAAACGGTGGAAAGCATTTGGGAGATAACTGTTTCTTTGAATATACTGTACAAGGAAAATTGGACGAGATTAGCTGCTCAAGAGATAGCAAGGTTTCAAGAGAAGCTGGTGGCTCGTGTGGCAGCTGATGTGTCGGCTCAATATGGAGGAGCTAGGGTTTTGGAGTCAGCACCGGCGCTGGTCGTCGACGATTACGAGTGGAACTTTGCTAAGGCTTTTCTTTACTCTCTCACTGTTTTAACTACAATAGGTAACTATTTTGTATATAACATTAATTGTATTTATCATTCAAGAACCAAAATAAGGATGTTATCTAAAATCTGTTTTCTTTTTACAGGATATGGCAGCGTTGCTCCTAGAACAGCATTAGGGAAAGCTGTCACAATTGGATATGCCGTCATAGGTATTCCGTTAACACTTCTCTATTTATCCGTTGTGGGAGCATTGTTGTCAAGGCTAGCCAGGAGTGTGTTCAGCAGAGCATTATGCTGTTGCTTATGTACAAAATGTGGATACTGCTGTCTCGACGAAAGGACTATGGCTAGTAAAGAACGGAAGGAAAAAGTAAGAAGGCAAGATGACTACAGACATCAAACCTTACATCTCCAAGAACCATACTACGTTCGATCGCCGTCAGGTACCATAATATCTGCATCTCAAGCACACAGCGTCAGCACGAATTCTATCAAAGACAGAAGTACTGGTCTTAGTTTCCTAAGAGATTGCGATTCAATGAGTTGCACTGATACTGATTCGAAAGTGTCATTGCGAGGTTTTTCGATCCTCGCTCCAGTGTCTCTTTGTCTCGCTGCCATATTCACCTACATATTCTTTGGTGCACTCGTCCTGTACCAATTGGAGGGATGGAGTCCTATTGACGGCGTTTACTTCTGCTTCATGAGTCTCAGCACAATCGGTTTCGGGCATCTAGCTCCTGGGGCCACCCAGAAGAATGGTGCATCGACTGGCACTGTTTGGTTTTGCTCAATTTATATAATGACTGGACTGGCTTTGACGGCGATGTGCTTCAATGTGCTGCATGATGAGATCGTCCATCGCTTGAGGCATCATGAGAAGGTTATGAAAGCTAACACTCAGAAGGTACTGACTTCAGAATTTCTTCACCGGTCTTGACGCGATGATAGTGGGAACGTAACGGATGATACAATGATGAATTCAGATGGAGAATCTTTGCCAGAAGTATTGCATCACGTTTCTGGGCCGAGATCTGATGGAGGTGCCATACGTCGTTCTGTTTATACACTTAGAGAAGAAAGAGAGCCGGATAGATTAACTCCAATGTAATAACCCAAATACTCACTAATGGTGTTTATGTCTAAGTGTTTTCGAAAATTTCTGTTATGCACAAGAATTACTTATTTACGTGGAGTCTTCCTTTTTACGAATAAATGTATGGTGTTTCTACCACATGAGTAAATACCCGAACAGAGTCCAAGCTTCCTTATCACGCGCAAAATTTATACTGACTTTGGTAGGGTTGTCACATGACGATAAGATAAACAAAATTTTTTATTTTATTTTTCATAAATTTATAAATTACTTGCTCTAAATATTTTCTTTTTATTGTTTTTGGTTTTTAATAAGTTTTTTATTTTTATTTTTCATATTTAGATAAATTCTAATAAGTCTTTTTTTAATACCTAATTGCAAAACACTCACATGGCAGATTAAATGTAATCATTATAAACGTTCTAAGATTTCAGTGCCAATATGTTTAATGTTTGCTTTAAACCCTCGCGCGCCATATGTACGCACGGTCGTACGTAAGGTGGCCCGCTAATTATACCTACAGCGCGGGACGGGTGTCGAAGTGTTCGCGAAACTGCGTGAAATAGGCAATATTTTTATATTTCTGGCATTGTTCATACACACTATACTGTAATTAACCATATTGTACAGTAAACTACTCTAATTATATCAAACATAACCAAACCTCAAATAATTACAATATTTTACGAGCGATGACAGTTCACAACACGACGACACAACGCGTGTGACACTCACTGAGATTTTCCGCTGGCTGTGCCGTGCCGGAGTAAACCGGTTTGTTCTCTCGCGGCGCATACGTGAACCCGTCGGTGAGGTCACGCACACAAAACCATGCTATGGTAGTAGTGTACCTGTGACTCTGACAGCGCGCTCTAAGGAAGCTTAGACTCTGTTCGGGTATTTACTCATGTGGTTTCTACTCCTAAAAAAGTACTTGAAAGTTGAATTTAGATTTTTTTCTGTTACCTTAAGGGGTATTTACAAGGTAAATTGTATAGCTGGGATTTCATTATATATTAATTCTGTGGAATATTACGTTATTTCAGTACTGTAGACAATTAAGATAGTTTGAGTGATTTTATATAAAACGTGGAATTATAAAAAAAAACTAAGAAGTAATGAAATGACTGACCATATTTGTTAATTATTTTAAATAGTTAATTAGGTATTCATTATTTAAATTAAGAAACCTTAGCGTATGATGTTACCTACAAGGTTTTGAAACCCTTTCTAGTATACATAATATAAAAAAAACGTTAAAGTTAGTGTAACGATATGTGCATTTTATGTAAAATCTATTTAATTTTGTGTTTTATGAATAGTCCCTAATTTAGGTTTAGTACTATAACTGGATTAGTTAACTAATGGACTTCCAAACTAAAAAGTAAAAGAGTTTGTAACAAATGACTGCACTCAATGTAGCAGAACCAGAATCGAGTGTAACGTTTTTATTTACCTCAAAATTTTTTTTTACTTAGTAAATATTTTACAAAATTACCTATGTTATGAAATTAAAAAAAAAATTGAAGCATGATAATTACTTTTAAACTGTTAGTGTAAAAAAATCATTTTAAATTTTAAATTATCTAACAAAGTGATAAAAAAACGGCATAACATTCTGCCCCCCAATGAAAAAACCTACTGTAAACTGCATTGTAAAATAAATCTAATTAAATTAGTTTACAGTAAGCCAAATTAAATTGTATACAGTGTACAATTACTATTTATCTGTATGTATGTAAGTACTTATATATCAAGTATGAAAATTATGTATAAGGTTGTACGACAACCAAATTAGTTGACGTTTATCAGTTTTTTTACATGAGAATCAATTTTTGCGATGGAAATCACAATAACATATTATGAGGGAAAGCCTGGAAGTATCACACTAGTATAACTATAAAACTATTTTTCATCGAGGTGCCTGGATGGAGGACCTTTGACCGCCACAGTCGGCTTTAATCGACAAGTAATAGCGTGCCCTGTACGCCAACGCCGGCAATAATCGACAATACTCATAATTTACAAAAAAACAAATTAAAGATATTTTGAAATTTTGAAATTCCTGTTGCAATTTTTTACTCTGAATTGAATGCTTGACTTAATTGACACGGCGTTGCAGTCGGGACCAATAGCTTGACGCTCCTATTGTGTGGTCACCTATTTCCGATCCCTCCGTAACTTTCGTATGCTCGTTAATTGATACGAGTGAGACAAATACTGGGAGGCTTTTCCATAACTCAAGCATTCGATTTTTTTTAAGAGACTGCTTATTGCCTCTTCGCATTTTCAGCGTCACGAGCATTCGATCATTGATGGTTACTTTGTTACATTTTTGAAGTAGTATCTCTAGTCAAATGTCCAGTTTTAGCACCGCAGCTGCAGTGCAGCAGTTGCGTGAATCGGAACGCTAAGTATTAAAAATTAATTAGCCTTCTTGACACAAACAGCTGTAGTCAAGGACTGACTGCAGTCGCCTTTCATTATGTAGGTACATTTTTTTTAATAACTGGCGGATAAGCACTTGGCTTTCAGCTCACCTGATGTTAAGTGATGATAAGGCCAAACATGGAAGCGCACTTCACCCTACCAGGTAGCTAGCCTACTACCAAGTAAACCAAATAAATAAACATACTCCCCGCTAGGAATCGAACCCGGGACATCTGTGATCGGTTAGTCTTAACCACTAGACCAGAGAGGCTGTAGAACACATGTCACTATGTACCAAACCATTTTTATGATGTATTGCGAAAGTATAAAAGTGTATTTCATTTGAGTGAATTTGATCTTTTTCAGTCTCAAGTAACTTAACTTTATTGTATGTTGAGGACCGTGGGTTTGATTTACACAGTAGACCTCCTAAGATGCTGAAATTGTCATTATCAAGAGCTAATACCTACCTAAGATTGTGTTTTAGGTGATCCAGTAAAACAACCAAAATTGGAACTCAAAAGCTAAAATTTTAATAAGAAATTAATGTACCTGTTTTCACCAACGACGGCTCTTTAGATGACTGTTATACCATGATAGGTGACAGTTCGTAGAGTAAATCTGTCACCTAACATGTCTTAAGAGTTACCTAAAACTTGGCGTCGTTGGTGAAAAATGGCGTAATTCATGTAATAAAATGTTATTGTGATTTCCGGCAATATTTGATTGTCTTAGTGATTTTTAAAAACTATTGTTAAAGATGTTAGTTCGTACCAAGTGTGAATTGAAACATCTGGTTTATTTGTTTTTTATAATGGTCCTAACCATTGTAAAGAATGAATCCTAATTATAGATGAATAAACGATTTTAGTTAAACGATATTATGCGTTTCTTTCCTACAAATACGGACGGACGGCTGGCGTATTCGGCTATCGATATTGCATGTTGAAGCAACTCTTGCAAGGTCGGATTATTAAATGGGTGAACGAATTAAAATATCTCGAGCTTCGAAAGGTACGTCAAGTTATTGTTATTGAAAGATTGCTGTCGTTAAAACCAACCAATCTATCAACCAATCAATTTATGGCCTGTTCTCCCTATACATCCATAGGGAAGGCCTGAGCCCAGCAGTTGGGATGTTTATAGGCTATGAGATAAAGTTCATGGTGATTTTTAATTTCAAAAGAGGTACCGAGGTGCTGATTTTCGAAGAGGTGCCTATAACTCAAATACGAGTGCTTCGTCTATGTATTCGAAGTTACATAGCGTCGCTTAAGTTCTAACACCGCGGAAGTCAAAAATGACAACTTTTCAGGAGAGCAAAAATATGCCTCTCAGGTAGACTTTTTTATCACCATCCAAACCTTCTGAGATGACTCCCGTGATACAAACGAACAACTCTTTCTATTGGACCAACTCCCTAACTCGAAAAAAAATCAGCTGGTCCATACAAAACATCAATATTCATTCGACCAAAATGTATGGACCAGCAAATTTTTTTTTTAAAAGTCGACCTGTTTTTCAAATGTCAAATGTCATAAAAAATATATTTTTCATATCAATTATACCATGGTAGTATGGAGAAGAGCTCGATGGCGCCCGGTCTGCGAGTGCTGAGGTTAAGCAACTTTCGCAAAGGTCGGTCATCGGATGGGTGACCAAAAATTTATCATCTCGAGCTCCTCCGTGCTTCGGAAGGCACGTAAAGCCGTTGGTCCCGGCCGCATTAGCAGTCGTTAACAACCACCAATCCGCACTGGGCCCGCGTGGTGGTTTATGGCCCGTTCTCCCTATCCATCCATAGGGAAGGCTCGTGCCCCAGCAGTGGGGACATAAAATGAGCTGATGATGATGATGATGATACCATGGTATGAAAAGTTCAACTTAAATAAGGATAACTCCAAAATGGTACGTACAAATGTATAAGCTTGTTCAAGTAAGCCAAATTTTACCCAATTCAAAGAACACAAACAAGCTTCGCTCGCACAGTCGCAATAATCCGGGTGGATTATTAACCGGGGTCCAAGTCCAAAAGAGTCCGGTTTTTTCCGTGCAACCCGATTGCATCCGGTCCGGTCGTGTTCCGCGTACTGATAAGCCGTACAATCGGAATGTGTAGTCCAAATTAGGATTATCCGGGATAAAGCGGAGGAAAAATGGGAAGGTAAAGTGAATTTCTGGTGTTACAACACATTTTAGTAGCTACCATGCTAATGTTCGTGTCGCTTGTAGTGAATGTGCGCTTTAAAGCAAAGGGTAAGGCACACTAGCGCCGCTAATGGATTTAATTTGATAACTGCTAAACTGGATTGTTTTTCAAACATTGCGGACCTTCCGACACTAGGCAAACATCTATTATTTAATAATTGTGCACTACTTTTAGGTTTGTTTTTGTATTCATTCGCTAACAACAACAGTGGCCATTGTTTTTGAATAAATGCGATAGCCCGTTTTATGAATAAACCACGCAACAAAAAGAAGTGCACAATTATTGAGTTAATACTATGGATGCTTTCCTGTTGTCGGACGGTACGCAATGTTTAAAAAAAAATCCGATCCGTTAGTGATTGTCAAATTATCAATTGGTGGCGCTAGTGTGCCTTACCCTTCGCCTTAAATGAATTTCTGTATCATGTATTTTATAAACTTCTTTCTTTTTTATTTTTTTATTTATTTATTTATAATTATAATAAAACAATAACAAGATAATAATTAAACTACTTAAAATTTATCTTATAAAAAACTATAAACTATAACTACTAATTAAAAAATTGCCCCAAATCATTCCCATCAGGCAGAGTGCCCAGTAAGCTAGCAGCATTGCCACGTAGGATAGCAATGCTTATACGCTGGCCCAAGTAGCTGCCAGCCCTGGGGTCCCGGGTGGTTTCTACTAATTTTTTACAAATATCTTTAAAAAGTTTGTGATCACTCGGGCCCCATGGACCTAATGTCTCTACCCCAAATGGTTCAAATATGAGATCCCCAGTCAGATTCTCATACTTTCGCCGTTTGAGGTTCTCTAGCAGAAGTGCTTGGAATGTTTGACGGTGCAAACGTGTCGATTTGATTTTTCTTTTGATTTGGTGCACATTTTTGATTAATGTAATATGTAAATAGCCTTCCCCTAGTCTGTCGATACGCCATATAATGGTACGTAACAACTGATTTAATCATTGTTATACTTTATGGACAGACGAGTGTATATACTGTCCTATTGCTAGGCAAAGGCTCTATTATTGAAATTAAACCATCGCCACAATTGATGGGTATTGGCTTTAATTACTACGCCTTTCAAATGCGAGTCGGTGATCACAAGCCCGGGCTATGCATCGGAGGAACTTGAACACACATCATCATCATCATCATCATCAGCTCATTTTATGTCCCCACTGCTGGGGCACGAGCCTTCCCTATGGATGGATAGGAGAACGGGCCATAAACCACCACGCGGGCCCAGTGCGGATTGGTGGTTGTTAACGACTGCTAATGCAGCCGGGACCAACGGCTTTACGTGCCTTCCGAAGCACGGAGGAGCTCGAGATGATACATTTTTGGTCACCCATCCGATGACCGGCCTTTTGCGAAAGTTGCTTAACCTCAGCACTCGCAGACCGGGCGCGTTAACCACTGCGCCATCGAGCTCCTTGAACACACGCTTTGGCCGAATTAGGAATTGAAATCAGGACCGCCGGATATCGGACCGAGCGCTATTTCTGTCTATATATCTTACACTATCCTCAAGTACCAGTTACAAGGATAAGAAGTATTATATGTCCTAGTCCAGGTCATGTCTATCTATGTGCAAACTTTCATTCAAATCCGTTCAGCCGTTCTCAATATTAAATGATGCGCTTCTTTACCAACGAACCACATTTCAATTTTATTCACATAGATAAAATTAAAATTAAAACAAACGAAATGTTACGAGTAAGTTAAATTGAAAATTGTCTTTGTTCATCATATTAAAAATCACTTATTGCCTCGATTTTGTCTTTGCTTATTCAAAAAGATCCTATTGCCATATTGCAAGTAGAGCTGTTTCATTTCAATGTGTAGTGTTCACTTAGATCATTTAAGAGTGTTCACATGGACTTCAGAAAATAAAACAGTAAATACTTTTTGCTCGGAGGAAATATACTTAGTAGCAGAATATAGTACAAAGGCGTTCCTGGCTGTCCCCATTAAATATCCCAGAAATAAAAGCAATTAGTAAGCGTTTTCCGATTTATCGGTAGGCTGTAGAGAGTGGCATTAAACAGAAACAAATTGAAGCCTCTACACAGGGTATTTGGGGTGACAAAGCGTCCATGCCTGAGACTATTGCAGACGAGAAGTAAATTATGTAATGTATGATAAAAATAACGATTGAGTGAGTGCACGAATTATTGAATGAGTGAATGAATGAATAATGAATTGAATGAATAAATGTATTTGTTATACAGTAGTGGACTGTATAATAATTGTTGGAAACATGTAGTATTTGTAAATATTTAATAAGTTTATTAAAGTCTTAGAATAATAACGCCTAGAACGATAGTGTCAAACAAAGTTCGTCAAAATATTGAGGCACAAAATACACACAACCGTACGAATAAATGTTGCAAGTAAAATGGTAATTTCCCCAAACTCGGGGTAAATTACTAAACCCTTATCTTGTTTCATAGTTTAAAAATTGTATTGTTGTTACATATGATTTTTTTAATTACTTCAATTTTTTTATGTGAAAATAGCCACAAAGTCAATAGTCACAAAGAGAAAATTGTCTTCTATAATTATTACATATTATTTTATTATATTAACGGCATACATTAATAATATTAACTGTTATATACATTAAGATGTTTTCATTTAAGTTTGTGATTATTATTTAAAAAAGTAAAAATTGTAAGGTACACTCATAATAACTCACGCCTCAATCCCTCAGGAGGGGTAGGCAGAGACAATGGACCACCACTTCTCTCTTAAACTATTTGGAAGCATAATTTTATCTCATTATGCATTGAATATTATTTCGAGCCTTTAGTTAGATGGCCTTTAGTTAGAAAATTGTGGTAGTCGTAGCTTTACGCTACGACTACCACAATTTTCATATCATTAGCTGCTTATTTAAAGATACTTATATAACACGAAAACATGTACATGTAATGTTATGTAAATGTAACAATGTTTGGTGATAAATAAGAATGCCAATATTTATTAACTTACTTTATTGCACAAAAATCAGTCTTATCAGAAAAAAATACTGTTATAAATTTTTTTCAGCATTTCTGTTAAAATCCTTGTAGCTGTAATTGTTTTCTAAATAACTGGCGCTTTGATAACAGCAATAGTGATAAATTGTCTTTCTTGGACTCTAGACTTGGATAAAAACAACTCTAAATAAAAAAAACTCGGGAACACAAAATGAGGTAAAAGTTTTCCTACATCTAGCAACACATACATGGAATGACATATTACAAATTTACGAACATTAATATCGTGTTTTACGAAATAATAGACATTGATTAGCTGTTCTTACAGGTGAAATGTATTCTTAGTATCCTTTTTGCTAGATTCTGACTTGTGAAAGCATCATTTGATGGCACAAATCGTCATTATAAACAAAAATTGCGGAGCTGCTTACGACACGACGTGACCTTGGATACTAGCGAGCCGTTCGGCCAACCAAGCCACATATGGCTTGGTTAAACTTGCCTCAATCGCCGTGCGCGTACTCGGCTTCTAGGCGTTATTATTCTAAGATTAAAGTACAATTACTCATGGAAAATAACCTGACAACTGACAACATGTCAAAAAAGTCTTAGAAAAATAAATGCACTTTAAAATTGAATAGTAAAAAAGGTTTGAACCAGCCAGTCGCCAACAGTATTGTTGGTATCTTCTTAGATTTGCGTATTCTTCATTGAGGAATTGGGATCCATTGTATTAAAACATACTCTCACATATCACTTGATAATAATTTATTAACCTTTAGCATATAATTGAATAATTAAACTAAACATGAATACTAAAAAACACTCAGCAATACTCAAATCATTATGCAAAAACCACAACAAGTAATCAAATCAATAGACATTCATAGACTGAATATTTTCACAACGTGACATCTCTAAGAAAATATTCAAAATCGTTCCAGTATTTCTTTTTAATCAAACCAAATGTCAGCCAGCAACAACCATAGATATAAAATTCTTATAAATCTATATTCCAACAAAATGATGGTTAATGATCATTAAATAAACTCAACAAAAAGTTACCTTGACAAAAAAGGGAAACTAAATATAACAAAAACCGGCCAAGTGCGAGTCGAACTCGCGCGCACGAAGGGTTCCGTACTTTATGACGTATTAAAAGAAAACACTTACTAGATCTCGTTCAAACTAATTTTCGGTGGAAGTTTGCATGGTAATGTACATCATATATTCTTTTTAGTTTTATCATTCTCTTATTTTTTACCCATTTTACCACTTTGGAAGTGTCTCTCGCGTAAACTAGACTAGTTAACTAGTTTAGAAATAAATTATATTAGAAACCTCAATATCATTTTTGAAGACAGACCTATCCATAGATACCCCACACGTATGGGTTTGATTTAAAAAAAATCTCTGAGTTTCGGTTCTTAGTATGGGGAACCCCCAAAATTTATTGTTTTTTTTTCTATTTTTGTGTGAAAATCTTAATGCGGTTCATAGAATACATCTACTTACCAAGTTTTCCGTTTTTTGCCCTTTGGCTACGGAACCCTAAAAACGAAAACATTGAAGGCATTTTTTAAATATAATCCACAGACTGACCTGTCCCGCTCTCCGTATCTTATTGTTTTAAAATTACCTTATCTTACAAGTACTTACTACGGTAACTGGACATCACGAACGAATTGAATAAATGAATTAAAAAACAATTGAATTAATGTATTAGGTTATGAATGAATGCAACAATTAACTCAGCGAATCCACTCAGCATTTTTAATACACCACTATCCTTACAGACTAAATCCAATGCGATAGCTGCTTACATTTAACCTTAGATAAATTACGTATGTCAATATGTCACAACGAGTAATAGCTACTACAAATATAAATACTAGGTACTATTAAAGTAAATTACTACAACGCTGATCTTCAGATGGCATCAGTATGTTAATAATAATGGTCTCGCTCTCGTCTGCTCACGCAAACTGGAAACCGGACCTTGATCATTACGGACGCACTAAAATTTCCACGTCGAAAATATTTGAGAGCCCTCTCGGAGCGCGCAAATTGAAAATTTATAGAGACAATATTTTTATTTTTCTTCTTTTAATTTTTTTTTTTCCCGCCATCCATTGGACAATGGAACGCTGGCTTCTGTTGCAGATAACGCTCTTATATAAATACTTCAATTTCATCGTCATTTTTGGAATACAGCGAGTTTAAAAAAAATGATAAACCTGAAAATGAAATGTATGTTAAACATGTAGTACTATATTACAGTAAATAACGATTAATAACGGAGTTTTAATTCTTTCAACTCCTAGGTCAGGCATAGCGTGATTTGAATTATCCAGACCATACGGGTTTGAGATCCACAACCCACATTTGGCAAGCGTGGAGATTAAGCCAATGCCTATCAATTGTAGTGATGATTTGATTTCAATGATTACGTCCTATGCCCAGCAGTGAAACCTTAAAGTATACATTGCTTCACTTCAAAATCGCCAGGCTAACGGATATTGCCACATACTACATTTCTTTATGCACGTCAACATTATAAACGCATCGAAATTGTATGTTGAAAAATATTGGAGGGCGCTCAGGCCGTGCAAATTGTAAATACGCCGCGTTCGGGGCGTCGGGGCATTGTTGTTGACGTCACGTTGCAATTTCGAAGTCAGCGCTGCCGGAACTGTTGGTAGATGCTAACGGGGAGGTGGCCCTACTATTGACCAACTAGCATCGCTACAAAATGCCCGACTACAGACAAGCATGGTACATTTTCAACCAACATTTCCAACCACCAATCCGCACTGGGCTTGCGTGGTTATTTATGGCCCGTTATCCCTATTCATCCATAGGGTACGCTTGTGCCATACAGTGGGGACATAAAATGAGATGGTGATGTGATGATGATACATTTTCAACTGAATCATCAGTCTATAATCTTTCTACTGCTGGTTCGTTCCACATGAGCATATGGAGAGATTAGGCTATCAGTGGGCTGTGCCATGCAAACCGCTATGCCTTAGAGCTACTCATTAATTATAATTAATATATTGAGAACGCCTATGAAATCCTCGAGCTAAAGGATATTGCCATTTTGTATGCACTTAATTAAAAACGCATCGAAATTGTATGTTGAAAAATATTGGAGAGCCCGCAGGCCGTGCAAATTGGAAATACGGAGTATCTAAGGGGCGTCGCGGCATTGTTGCTGACGTCACGTTGCAATTTCGAAGTCAGCCGCTGCCGGAACTGTTGGTAAATGCTAACGGGGAGGTGGCCCTACTATTGACCAAGTAACTAAGTAATGGTAGTTGGTCGACAATTGTGTGAGCCCCAAAGTGACTGGAAGCAGTTTTGGAATAGAAGAATAATAATGTTATAATAACAAAATAATGTAAATAAAAAAAAACAACTCAAATAAATTTTTCGTGCGAATTTTGAACGCAGCAGCAGCACAGATACCTACTCATTTTTAACTTTAGATCAAAGTAGTTATATTTTATATGTTACGAGCTTAGAATATTATTAATCTAAGGTTACGAGTAAGCACAATGCCTTCATCTCAAGTAATGTTAAGTGGTTTTGATTTGCCAATGATGTAAAAAGGATTACTTATCGTATTAAAGCAAATAGAACGAAAAATACAACTATTATAAAAGATGTTTTAATAAAGGAAATTTCTATATTTAGAATTAAACATTAATACATTTATAAAGATGTGATAGAACGGAGAAAAAAATCAAAGACACTTGACGTTGTCAAATAAAAAAGAACATTTCTTTTTATATCAAGAAGTTTCATTAACATAGTATAGCATTTAAGTATAAAAATGTATTTTTTTTTTAATCGGTACTGTCACCTTACTCAGTTGTCTGTCTCCTTCTTCGAGAGCAATTGAGTGAGGAAATTCCAAAAGGATACGGCGGCCTTCTCTTGTACTTAACGCCTTCGGGGCGCTAGAAACGTACCTTATCTACCTTTTTACTTATAGGGGGCTCTATTGAGCGTCAATCGACCACCAGGTGGCCGATAACAATTAAAATTCTATTGTGTCTATTAATTATATTCGCGCGCTCGAGAGTCGAAGATTTGATTTAGGAGTATCGGGAGAGGCATATGAGTAGCAATGGATTGAACCGTACCTTCTGACATATCCCGGGCTAGGCACTATTAATTATTATGCTAGCGTGGCTCTGTCCAACAAAAGCAAAATCAACACTCATCTCTTACTTTATAAAAAAAAGGATCACAATGGATCAATTATGAGAATTTTCTGACGACAGACACTATAAAAAAATATCGTGTTACGATTATTCACTAAGTCAATGATTATAATTTTCAAGAAGATATTTCTTAAGAAATAACTTTTTGACTTTCGAGTTTCAATAGTAAATATCATGTGGATTTATTGTAAACTGGCTGGCGATTTTCACGGTGGAATAGCCGCGAATTGCAACACCAACGTCCTAGTAATAACTTTTTGAGCTGTTGCTATTGCAATTTTTAGCTATCGCCATCTTGAGCTGTAATGGACGCGTTTTGTAACGGAACAGCGCCAATTCGCTTGCTGATATTAGCTGTGGTATAAAAATGGTGGTCGTCTTTTGTTTTGTTGGACTTTGTTCATATTTCGAATAGAGCATTCCATTTTGCTTTAATAATAAACTTATTGCAGCTATCTTGGCTGTATGGGATGACCCTTTGCTTTTACAATACATAATGAATGAAAACAGGATCAACGAGTCATGTGTGGGTGGGCAGGACACGTAGCTAGACGGGAAGACAGTAGATGGACCCGGTCAATAACAGAGTAGTGGCCAAGAAATGCTCATCGATCGGTAGGCAGACTTCCAGTTCGGTGGTCGGACGACCTAGTCCGGGTGGCGGGCAGGGGATGGATGAGGATAGCGCAGGACAGTGAAGAGTGGCGTGCGAGGGAAGATGCCTATGATGCCGATACCTGCCCTGCAGTGGGCGGAAGTGGGCTGATGATGATGATGATGATGATGATGATGATGATGATGAATAAAAAAAATGCTATTTAAAATGAGATGATAATTTTTAATTGAAAATAAGATGCTACATTTTAAACAAGTACGAGGTATCACTAACTTTTCGCGAAGTTCAATTCAAAGAATGTAAAATCAAACGACACAATCGGAAAACATAAAGTACTAACAGAAAAGTTTATTACATTTAAATGAATATTAACTCGATCATAAAAGCAACTTTGACTATGAAAAAACAATCGTGTTATATGGAGAGAACGTGAGCAACGTACCTCATAATGTATAAATGGGAGAAACATATTTATGGGAGGTGCATGTCCGTTTCTTTGTAACGTTGCTAGAGATGGGCAGCGGGAAGCCCAGAGGGTCGAAATGGGTTTAAACCCGGTCTTTTGGGTAGAAACTGGGTTTAAACCTAAACAGCGGGTATAAACTACTGGAACTAATATCTTGAGTAGCAGGCACTAAGTAGGTATACAATTTATCAATTAAGCTTTATTCCTAAAATAACGGTTAAATAAATAAAATAACAAGAATGGTACCTTTTTTATTAAAATGAGAACTTACAAAGCTATAAAATTAAGAAAAAAATAGTATTTAAAATAATTAAAAAATAAAACTTTAAACGTCCTCATTCCGAATTCAGCAGTGGACTAATTTAGTTTGTTAAATGCTCTAAGGTTTAGTTAGGCTGATGATGATGATGATGATAATGATGATTGATATATTAAGATTACTTTTATATTATAGAATTAGCAACCTTATTTACAACAACTTACCATCCATTACGTTTTAAAACAACAATTGGTTCTTAAAACTAAATAGCATATTAAATATAACAAAATAGAATGCAAAAGTGATTCAACTATTGTAAATTATGTTGCTAATTCTATAATAATTATAAATAAACCCAATTATCATACAAAATCCAGAAATTCACTTACACCCGAATAAATACCCAACGGATGCGTATTTATTTATTGATTTATTTATTTTGACAACAAAACAGATAACAATAATTGAAATATAAACAAAATTGTAACATTTAGTTCATTAATGGGTTTTTACTGGGTATAAACCCAGAAGTTGGGTTTAAACCGGGTTGATTGCCCATCTCTAAACGTAACAAACTAGTGACTGTTTCGAGTCTACCATTCTTTTTAAGCTGCACTTTAATAAACATTGTAGACTCTTCAGGTCTCGATAGTAATAAAAACAGTAAAGAAAATATACGACTGAAAATGTTTTAATTTGAAAACAATTTTGTTTTATACGCAGAGAAAACATTGTTTGATTGTAAGCTCGATGGTACAGCAGCTAGCGTGTTCGGTTTATCTTGCATGTTAGCAGCTTTCTCAACGCCAAGTCACCGGATGGGTGACCAATTATATGAATATATATTCGAGATTTCCAGTGCTTCGGAATGCTGGTTTAAAAAAATCATAACGTTCTGCCTTCATCTTGCCTGATGTTAAGTTAGGGCAAGGTGATATATAGCGCACTTCACTCGGATCTTCAACAACTGAGTCACTGCTGGCTATCTTATCTCCTTATCTTTAACTGTATAACATAACAATACTTCTAGCATTGTTGTTATGGCGACATACTTAGTTAAGATAGTAGTAACTTCTCCTTTCCTCTCCCGGACTACACGTGCTGGTCTTAGAAACCACCATCATACTGTACAGACAATCAGTACTCGTACCAAAAAATTTGGCAAGTCGTTCCTCTGTAAGACCATTCGGCTTTGGAATTCTTTGCCGGCGCATGTGTTTCCCAGCTCCTATAGTCTCGGGTCTTTTAAGCGGGGCGTGTAACGGCATTTATGCAGGCCGTCATGAATGGGTGCGCTTGTTACCGTGCTTGTTCCACGGTGAGGAGCGCTCTCATTATTTTGGACTGCATCGGCTGCTTACCATCAGGCAGGATCACGTCACAGTGACCACACTATGACGTGTCAATATAAAAAAAAACTAGCAAGGCGGACGAACTAGCCCTACCACCAACTAAACTGAGTACAAACATGTAGGAACCCCTCGCAAGGTATCAAGCCCGGGGGACCTCTGGTTGTACAACCGATGGTAACTACAGACTACAGAGTCGGTTCATGTTCATGGTTGGTTGCTTGGTGGCAGAAACGGGTATCATGATCATCGTCATCATCAACATCAGACTATAGTAGTCCACTGCTGCTGAAACGAGTATAGGTGGTCGCAATTAAGTTAGAGTCTGGGCAAAATAAAATAACCAGGAATGGTAGTGAAAGATATTTTATGATAGTTCTTTAGTCGCTGAGAATACTGGATTAATTGCACTTCAAATAAGAAAATTTAGAAAAAGAAAATTTAGAAAAAGATTAACGGTTCAAAATATCTACGGAGCACGAAGGAGCTATTCATTATCGCTTACCCACCCCGAGACCAGCGATTATGGAAGTTCTTAACAAAAACTATCTTCTTCAAACAGCACTAAGTTGTTAATCTTCTCCAAATGAAAAATATCAAAGAAAAATAAAGGTAAGTACTTACAATCTTACATCAAGATAATTACAAACAAAAATATTTTATTTTTGTAAAACAAGTAGCGTAATCTCCGAACTTTGTCGAAGAGAACAAAATGCGAAGCCAAAATAAAGGAGGTGGCCGCGACGAAAATAATCCTGAAAGAGCAAAGCGATTTTCTATTTAAAAATTCCATTAACTCCACCGATGCATTTACAGTTGAAACATTATTAAACTTAACACTCGAAAAACTCTGCTTTAAATCATTTTAAACGAAGCCAGCTCCTAAATTCGCATCGCTCTTCAAATGCCTCTACTATCTTCTGAATAGAGTTCATATTCGAATACACTCGTCTGCGCTATGTAAAATCTCACAATTGATTTCGGCAAAATCTGTGGAACAAATGCGAATCTGAAAAAGACTTATTACTGTGTTACATCAATTCTGAATGACGATTTGGAATTGGGAATGTTCGTGTTTGTTTCTTTTGTCCATTATTCATGTGAAAATTAATTTTAATGCTACCTTTTGAATGTCAGAGTCGGATTTATCCAACAAATATTTTCTTATGCGCTGGGGGAACAGCAATAGATGAAAATCAGGAAGTTAAAAGGAGTTTAAAAGGGTTAAGCTATGTTTTCAGGTTATGTTTAGGTCCCTCGCGCGGTCAATTCCCTCGTGGATCAGGTCCCGTGACCGCTACCTAGCCTTCAGCTGATCGGATTGTGGTCCCCCAGGGGTTTAGTGGGTATCCCACTCCGTCTCGCCCTCCCAGCTGGGATTCTTCCTGGCAGCTGACTTGGGGTCTCTCTCCTTGTCAGTGGGTGTGGAAAGGCGGACGGGTGAGTCCCACATAACCGGATGTCTCCTCAAGGCACCGGTAGTCATAATGGCTTCCCCTGGAAAAAAAAAGGTTATGTTTAGGTGAGAAATAAACTAGAAAACGATGTTTAAAAATTTCTCGAAAGTTCCTTTAACAATTATATCATCGAGGTCATAATGCGGATTTTAATATATACTGGATGATTGCTAGGAAGCAGTGTTGTCTGTATTCAATTGTCGCATAAGTAAAAAGCAGTAGCTTACCCCTTTTTTTGTTTAATTTATTTAAACAACTAACAAGATAAACACTGGTATAAGTAAAAATTATAAAAACAAACATAAGTTATTACTATGTATTTCTAATGAATAAAAAAAAAAGTGCCAGTGTTCCTATCGAACGCTGATGCCACTACCCCATTAGTTAGAAACCCTAGTAGTAAATAAAATAAATATCAGAAGGCTGTCCCACTGTTGGGCAAAGGCCTCCATCGTTGAGATCAAGTCATCACTGCAATTGATGAGTAATGGCTTAATCATCACGCTTGCCAAAAAAATCCAATACACGTAATAATATGTATAACTCGTAACAGAAGTATAGTGTAATTAATATTATAATGATCATCATCATCATCATCAGCTCATTTAATGTCCCCACTGCTGGGGCACGAGCCTTCCCTATGGATGGATAAGGGGAACGGGCCATAAACCACCACGCGGGCCCAGTGCGGATTGGTGATTGTTAACGACTGCTTATGCAGCCGGTACCAACGGCTTTGCGGCTGAGATAAAAGATAAATTTTTGGTCAACCATCCGATGACCGGCCTTTGCGAAAGTTACTTAACCTCAGCACTCGCAGACCGGGCGCGTTAACCACTGCGCCATCGAGCTCCTCGTATTATATAATAAGTCTTAATATTATAAATGTGAATGTGAGCTTGTTTGTTACGCTTTCACGCAGAAACTATTCAACCGATCATCATGAAACTTTGTACACATATTCTCAAAGGTAGTGGTAAGGAAATAGGATACTTTTTTTATTAAAAAAAAATTGGTTGTCTGTAAAGTCGGTTTACTGACGATAGTTGAACGTGACAACGTCTTAAGAAGGTGTCGGGAGGTGTTGGGGGTGTCGGGGGGTGTTGAGGGTACGTACCGCGGTGGCGATGCCAGCCACGGGCTTGCACAGCAGCCTGCAGCAGCCCGTCGAACAGGTAGGCGGGAGGAGTTGGGGGTATCGGGAAGTGTTGGGGGTGTCGGGGGGTGTTGGGGGTACGTACCGCGGTGGCGATGCCGGCCACGGGCTTGCACAGCAGCCTGCAGCAGCCCGTCGAACAGGTAGGCGGGAGGAGTTGGTGGTGTCGGGAGGTGTTGGGGGTGTCGGGGGGTGTTGGGGGTAAGTACCGCGGTGGCGATGCCGGACACGGGCTTGCACAGCAGCACGGCTAAATTTCTACTCAGCCGATTGTGCTTCTTTGTCGCTCGTAACGCGCTCTCGCTTGCACTTCAAGCCTTACATGGAACGCCTCAGAGCGAGGTAACGCCGAACTTTTTCGTGCGTGCAGCCGGCTCTATCGAATTATAAGACGTTGTCACGTCAAAAAGGTAAGTTTATTTTTTGTTTGTTTGTTTAATACGCTTTCACGCGTAAATATTTAACGATTTGTTTGTTTTGTTGTCATAGAAACTGTCAAAGCGGTACGAAGTCCGCCAGGTCAGCTAGTTCGAGGCATCCGCAGAATACCAGTGTCGTGGCACTTCGTGTCACGGCGTAATGCTGAGCGGAGACTTTTTTGATACACTCCTTATTCTATTAGTTATGCTTTTGTATCAAATAAACATATTTGTATTATATTCTATTCTATACTTTGTCTTACTTGGGAATTGAACTCGGGTATCGGTATCGGGCCCATCGCTTTGTCACTCGGCCACCGAGACATTGCAAACCTAATTGTGAGAAAATTTAAACACACTAATTATAAATACACAAAGTATAAATTACTCGACTGCGAAATTGTGAGCTCATAAAGTACCATAAATAATTTAAATAGTGCAGCTATCTTTTTTTGTTAACAAAGGGATACCATATTTAAGCAGGAAGGACATAACGAAACGCATTTAGCGGAGCGAACCGAACGCCGCACTATTGTTCCAGTCCCGCAGAAATTAACTACGAAATCTAGGATACAAGAGTACATGAAATATTTTTAAAATGGTTAGTTAATTTTAAAACTCCCACGTAGTTAAATTACAGTTAGCAAAGACAATGAAAATGTTTGCTGCTTCGGTGAATATATTTCGTTGCTTTTACCATCTCTAGTGTGTAGTGGTCACCGGTCTCAGACGTAGAGTTCTCGGTTTCGATTCCCAGCGGGGAGTACATGTTTGTGTACTCGGTTTGGTAGAGCTTGTTTGCCCGCCTGACTCGCTACTCTTATCTAAGTATGTCGCCATAGGGAGCTCGATGGCGCGCCCGGTCTGCGAGTGCTGAGGTTAAGCAACTTTCGCAAAGGCCGGTCATCGGATGGGTGACCAAAAAATATATCATCTCGAGCTCCTCCGTGCTTCGGAAGGCACGCAAAGCCCGTCCCGGCTGCATTAGCAGTCGTTAACAACCACCAATCCGCACTGGGCCCGCGTGGTGGTTTATGGCCCGTTCCTCGCTATCCATCCATAAGGGAAGGTTCGTGCCCCAGCAGTGGGGACATAAAATGAGCTGATGATGATGATGATGATGTTGCCATAACATCAATGTTTGTAGCACTGTTGTGTTCTGGCAGGTACAGATGAGATGAGCAGATAGATAGCCGGTGAAAAAAAAAGAAAAAAAAAACATTTGACAACTGCTTTTTGATTGGACCACAACGCACCGGCTTCTTAGAGAGGGTTCGATTCTCAGCGTCGCTCTTCATCTCATGTGTTAGTCCTGATGGTAAATGACGTATGCGAAATAAGGTCGGATAATCTGTAATGTTTTATTTAAAACATAAAATTAAATAAAACTTTTCAATTGGTTAACTTGAGCATCGGCTAGACTTTCAATTTAAATTTCATTTGTCTTTGTGGTAATTGTTAAAATAAATTAAGTTTTATTTAAAGTTAAAGTTTTTGATGGCGGTCAACTGAATTGAATTACTGTTTTATAGACGTGACGTGAGTTGAATAATATTATGTACGGTAATCAAATAAAGATTTTATCTCTTTTCAAAATTTATTTATTAATAATTAAAGAACTGTACATTTCTTAGCCATAAAGCACAGTCTCATTTAACTATAATATTTATAAATTATTCATAAGAATTAAATAAATAGAATTATTCAGAGAAAAAGCTGTACATACGATCCGTACATACCGCGGAAGACACGTTAAACCGTTGATCTTACGGTAACAACCGGGGTTGTTACCGTAAGATGGCAATTCGTTTAAAGATAGCTAGACGCGTATTGGCCTGATCTCCTACTATGCTTCAGGAGGTTAACGTACCTACTCGGTCTGCTATTGGTAATCAAAAAAATCAAAAAATTAAAATAAGGTTTTTAAAATTATTAACTACAAGTAGTTTATTACAAATATCTATTAAGTTTAAAAAAACCTGTTTTGGAAGAGACCCTCTCTTTACTGTACAATCATATTTTTTTTGTAGTTTTATAAGGTCACTTTTTATCAACTGCAAATATTTTGACAAAACATCTTATTATATCAGAAAAATAAGGCCGTAGCATTTAAAAAAAAATTCAGGCTAGTTTTTTTTTTAACTTTCCTGACACAAAAATTGTAATATTTTTATGAGCGGCCACTCTGTCGGCTCTTTTGAATGAAATTAGTGGCACGTGTAAGCGCTGAAGGCATAGTGGCCTCTCTGTTTCGGCTCCTTTGAATTGAAACTACCGAAAGTGCTTTATTTTACTTTTTAATCGAAATGTCTTTTGGTGTTTTTCTTGAAAACTGGCGTATAAAAATTTAAGGTTTTTTCATAAAAATATTTTATACATATATGTTGTTGAAGTTATCCTTAAAATATTTGCAGTTGATAAAATGTGACCCTATATAGGTAGGTCATATAGGTTCTATGATTTGAAATAGTGACAATTTAATAGTGTATATTTGATACCTACATATTAAGTAAAATTTATGTGTTATATTTTGCATGTTTCTGTATAGTGATCTATCTATCTATCTATGTTTATGCAACTTTCGTAAAGGACGGTCATCGGATGGGTGACCAAAAATTTATCATCGCGAGCTCCTCCATGCTCCGGAAGGCACGTAAAGCCGTTTGACCCGGCTGCATTAGCAGTCGTTAACAACTACCGCACTGCACTGGGCC
Source organism: Eudonia mercurella (assembly GCA_963082485.1). Lineage (NCBI taxonomy): Eukaryota > Metazoa > Arthropoda > Insecta > Lepidoptera > Crambidae > Eudonia > Eudonia mercurella. The sequence continues at coordinate 9,212,810 of OY720044.1, read as the reverse complement.
CGCGTGGTGATTTATGGCCCGTACTCCCTATCCATCCTTAGGAAAGGCTCGTGCCGTAGCAGTGGAGACATTAAATGAGCTGGTAACTCCCCATATGCTATTGGTTACTTGGTAAAGCCCAACTTCGCCTAAGTTCTAACACCGCGGAAGTTCAAAATTTGTCATTTTGACTTTTGCATGTCATTCCATAGAGAATAGCTTTCTATTCCTGTTTCTGATTTGATAGGTTCGCACCGCACCTCTAGACCAATCAGAAACAGGGATTTTAACCAATGGAAGCGTTTTATTTTGAAAACAAAGACACAATTATTATGATCGTGATTTAGAAAAAGGATCGATATTTTTGCTCTCCTGAAAAGTTGTCATTTTTGACTTCCGCGGTGTTAGAACTTAAGCGACGCTATGCCCAACTGTGGATCTTCATAGACATATTATGATAAAGGCATACTTGATACTATGCAACCTGACTGCCTCGTGCGAGTTTCAGTTTTCATTCGATCACGTTAAAAGGAGAACAAGAATTTGCAAGGCATTGAAGAGTGCCATCGGGATGCCTAGCCTAGCCCTTTCAGACCGAGATTGCGACGTCCCTCGGACGGAATCTCGACTTAAAATCGCCGGGCTATAGTTTATAACGAGTCGTCGACTAATATTAAATAAAATAAAAAATAAAATAAAAATATTATATTTCTTCGGAACGCCGCCGGCTTCCAGCATTTTTATTTTTTATTTTTTTTATAAAAAAAAAATCAGTACTAACATAGACAAGCGCAACAATTGGCGTTAAGGGTCAAATTTGATCGTGGTCGAAGCGCACGACCGTATCAGCTCGGTCTGAAAGGGCTAGTGCGAATTTAATTGGCCAATCGATCACGTTACCGAAAACAAAAATAAGAACGGCAAAAAGAATGCAAAATTGAGATAACGTTATTAAATGCCAAATAAATCTCGCACTAGACACCCTGATATTTGAACTCAAACAGAACAAACCAGTACCGTCAGCGTTCAAAACATAATTGCAAGACCGCTATATTTGCATACAGAAAAGGTGGAGGTTGCTACCTACTACAATTGAATATAAACGGCAATACGCCTTGCCATATCAGCAAGATACCCTTACAAATACACTATAAGCCCTTTACTAACGCGCACAGTTCACGAAGCCATCTCATTATGTAAAACTCCGGTACACGGATTGTCGACGACGAAACAAAAGCGCATTCTTCTCTGCTCTTTACAGGGTACGATGCGATTTTGATCCGACTGACAATCTATACTATTACCTAATAACGAGGTAAAGTTTGTGACTTTGTTTGTTTGTTTGCGGAGGGTAATCTCTGGAATTACTGGTCTGATTTCCAAAATTCTTTTACTGATAGAATGCTACATTCGTTGCGGGTAACATAAGCTATATTTTATTTAAAAAAATCTTTTGAAATCCACGCGGTCGCAAGTAAAGTGCTAGTATATTATAATGTGTAACGGAAGAAGACGAAAGGAAAAGGGTGGACTGTATTAGGGAATAAGAAGGCAAAGTAAGTAAGACGTCACAGTAAGACTTATCTGTGACGTCACCGGCCACGCAGCACCATCATCAAAAGAACTCCCGCCGCAGAGACGACAGAACGGGTATAAAGGTTGGTGGCATTCATATTGCAATCCGCGTGTAAATTTTTCTATTATTGTCTGACTAATCTGTTTTATTTTTTTCAAAAACTCTATACTGTCCACATTTTCATATCAGCGATCGATCTAATTCGTCCCCAACACACACTTATCATGCCAGTTTTAATATTATAAACATAAATCGCAATAAGTATAATTTGATTAATAATTTAATTCGTGTATTTTATTTTTATTACGTTAAATTCCTTAAAGCCATTTGTATTTACAATAGAAATTTAATTGTTTATCGGCACTGCCATAAAAGTGCACTGCATGCTCTTTCGTATTAAAATTCAAACGACTTCAACATAATTACTCTTTGCTCCAGAAACAAAATGTTCGCGATTCCATTTGTAAAAACGTATTGTGTAAAGGCAACATTTTTTTTTTCATTTTATGAGCTCCACCCCGGGCACTGCTTTGTGGGGGGAATATTTTACCGATAAATATCTCTTAAGACGTTTCCTTTCTGTTTATCGTTAGGATTTCGCTGATTCCTTTAACAGTTTTTCTTTTAAACCGCTTTTTATCGTCGGAATATTGTCTACTGCGGGCAAGATGGCGATGGAATTTCTTTTCCGCTCGTGTTTTGTTTGTCATGAAGGCAAGAGGATGCGTGAATACTTGACGCTCAACTGTTTTATATCCGTTTTCGTATGGATAGTTCAGTTGATATCTGTTTCGAATGTATGTTCTCTAGATTGATGTCTATTTACTTGATATATATATTTTTCATAACAACGATGCTTGGCTTATGCGGGAGTTTCACCCGAGTTCCTTCCGTTATAACACGTGTTGTGAGACTTCATTTTAATTTCTATCTACCGTACAATTGTACCCTTTACTTATTACAAATACTTAAAACAGGCTAAATGCTAAACGCGAAGCCATTAATTAAGATAATTAATTAATTAAGTCTATTGCGTATCACCGTCTCAGTGAGTTCGTAAAGTTTTTTAGAGTTTAGTATAGATGAATCTCATTAAAAACATAAATGTGAAATTAGAGCCAAGTTCAATATTATGATATATGCCTTGGTTGTTGACTTCAACGACAAAAGAAGTGAGATCTAAATGGGTGCCAAGTTAGGATAATATATTGAAGTCTAAGGCCTGACTTGGCTAGTTCTCATATACGAATTACTATTAAGTACCTACCTACTCAAATAATTTTTAACGCAAATTTTGTTGCGAACAAATTATAAAAACACAAATGTTGAAAAAATGTTAGAACCACGATAGCTCAATTGGAAGAGCACCTGACCCGGAATGTCAGAAGGGTGCATCAGCCTGCTCGTGGAAATTTTTTCAACATTTGTGTTTTTAAATCAAAGTTGTTTGTTTTAGAAAACACATTTAGACTTTTGCTAGCTCGCCAAAGAAATTCGTTCTGACGGTAATTTGATGAAACTAACATAATAATAATATAAGTTTTATCTAAAAGTAAATAAATAATAAAAATATTTAATAATAATAATAATAATATAATATAATATATATAATATCACCATTCCGCATGACGAGAACCTTGTGAAAGCCGAGAAGGGAAAGCTTACTAAGTACCTTGACCTGGCTCACGAGGTGACCGCTATGTGGGATGTGGATTCGACGATCATTGTCCCCATAGTCGTATCTGCAAACGGCCTTATAGCGAAGAGTCTCGACCAACATCTCAAGCGACTTTCGCTGGATGGCTGGATTAAGGGTCAGATACAGAAGGCAACACTCCTGGACACGGCACGTATTGTCAGGAGGTTTCTCACTCTGCAGCCCTGACCACCGGTAGCTTGGGCCCTGCCCCGCTGTTGGTGGTACTCTAGGATTAGGTTTTTATAATGTTTTATTGCTTTTATATTAAAATATTGTAAAAATCTAGTTTTAAGAAAGAAAATAAATAAAGAGAATAATAATAAAGGCAGTACTCCTTGACACGGCACGTATTGTCAGGAGGTTCCTCACTCTGCAGCCCTGACCACCTTTAGCTTGGGCCCTGCCCCGCTGCTGGTGGTACTCTAGGATTAGGTTTTTATAATGTTTTATTGTTTTTATATTAAAATATTGTAAAAATCTAGTTCTAAGAAAGAAAATAAATAAAGGAGATAATAATAAAAATATTTATTTTCTCCTATTACACAGTAATCTTACAACTATTTATATATTGGTGTCAAATAATATAGGAGACTGGTGCCCTAACTAGGTAAACCCTGTGCGTAGGACACCAGATAAATAAACGGATCGTAACATAAATAAGACATTAATTATATGTTGGTTGCACGTAATGTAAAGCATCATACTTTAGCACAATTGAATGACTGCTGAAACTGAAAATAAATTAATGTTATTATATAGGTTATGGAATGGCCGGCAAATAATCGTAGTTACGTTAATTATTGACCAGCGGTCTATTAACAGAAGATAATTCATATTAATTATGTGTATTTGGCTCGATGGAGCAATGAACGCGCCCGGTCTGCGATTGCTAAGGCTAAGCAACTTTCGCAGAGGCCGGTCATCGGATGGGTGATCATCTCGAGCTCCTCCCAGCTTCGGAATGCACGTAAAGCCGTTGGTGCCGGCTGCATTAGCAGTCGTTAACAACCACCATTCCGCACTGGGCCCGCGTGGTGGTATATGACCCGTTCTTCCTATCCATCCATATGGATGCGTATTTAAAAATAGATAAAGTGGTAAAGTATACATAAAGGTTTATACAATTAATACTAAAAAAAGAGGTAATCCAGGTCACATAATAATAAGCAAATAGCTTTGATTGCCAGCAATCGAAAGATGGCTTATCTTTTCATCCGTGATTCAACTCTACAAAGAGGTCAGAATGAAAGCGTAGGTCGATTAACCTAAAAGGAGTCTAGTGCGCTTTCTGTAGATAATAATTGCTCTTATTTCCTGAAGCGCAACGCAAATCGAGGAGAGCAGACGGGACGGTGAAATTTTAATTATATAGTTTTGTACAGTTTTCGCGAACACTACCTATACATTAACAAAACCGGCCAAGTGCAAGTCGCACGAAGGGTTCCGTACTTTATGACGTATTAAAAACAAACTATTTACTAGATCTCGTTTAAACCAATTTTCGGTGGAAGTTTGCATGGTAATTAATGTACATCATATATATTTTTTTAGTTTTATCATTCTCTTATTTTAGAAGTTACAGGGGGGGGGGGGCACACACTTTACCACTTTGGAAGTGTCTCTCGCGTAAACTATTCAGTGTAGAAAAAAATGATATTAGAAACCTCAATATCATTATTGAAGACCTATCCATAGATACACGTATGGGTTTGATAAAAAAAAATTTTTTGAGTTTTAGTTCTAAGTATGGGGAACCCCCAAAATTTATTGTTTTTTTTTCTATTTTTGTGTGAAAATCTTAATGCGGTTCACAGAATACATCTGCTTACCAAGTTTCAACAGTATAGTTCTTATAGTTTCAGAAAAAAGTGGCTGTGACATACGGACGGACAGACAGACAGACATGACGAATCTATAAGGGTTCCGTTTTTTGCCATTTGGCTACGGAACCCTAAAAATGAGATAACTTCCACCGATTCACGGCGACTATAATTAAAGACAGTATGCAAGTTACAAATTAATTATTATTGACACGAGCAAACACCCCGTCTCTCTGTAGCCCACGGACCTTAGAAAGGGTTCAAAATGTCAGGATAATATCAAATGTGTATAATAACTCCTCAATAGTTGAGGACTCCGGGTGAAGTGCGCTTCCACCATCGCCCTTATCATCGCTTAATATCAAGTGTGATAAGGTCATATGCTTCATCATCATCATCATCATTTCAGCCAAAAGAGGTCCACTGCTGGACAAAGGCCTCCCCCACGGATCTCCATGAAGGGTATTTGCCGTAATCGCCACGCTTGGCAGGCGGGTAGGCGATCGCAGTTGATTAAGAGTAACCTCAGAGAGATGCTGTTGCCCATCCTCTGGAATGATCCCTTAGTCGGCTTTTACGACACCCTCGGGAAGATATGGGGTGGTGCAATTCTTTATCCCCGGCACCACACAGGGGGTCATATGCTTACTTGTAAGAAACAAATAAAAAATAAAAAAAGAGATCAAAATAGATAGAGATAAAAGTGGTTTCATTACAAACTTCAGTATCTGGGGGCACGGCCCCCGCCAAGTCTAGCAAAAAAGCGGCACGGCCCCCTATAACTTCGTTGTGGATAAAACTAGAATGGCCAAGTCAATCTATTTGTTAAAACAAAAGATTTTTAATATTGATATTGCCTCCAAAAAGGTGAACCGACGACCTGCCCCCCAACCGCCTAACTCTCTCGCTTCTGATCGCTTTGAAGGCGAGGCCCTCGCCTCGCTTTCCAATATAATATCGTAATACAATACCGAATAATATCGAAAGCTATAGTCTATAGCTTTCGATATTGCTTTCATATTGCTTTCGAAATGACAAGATGACGCCTCCTCCTCGCCTCGTCTTCAAAGCGATCGAAAGCGAGAGAGTTAGGCGGTCGAAGGTCGCGGGAAGCCGCTGGATGCTAGCAGCACATAACCGGTCGTTGTGAAGATCCTTGGGGGAGGCCTTTAACCAGCAGTGGACGTCTTTTGCCTAAAATGATGATGATGAGCTCAATGGCGTAGCGGCTAGCGCGTTCGGCTTGCGATCTTGCCCGCTAAGCAACTTTCGCAATGCACCCGGCATGATGGGTGACCAATTCGACATCTCGAGCTCCTCCGTGCTTCGGAAGGCACGTTAAGCCGTTGGTCCTGGTTGTTGTTGTAAGATAGCAGTCGTTAAAACCCACCAAACCAGCGTGGTGGGTTATGGCCCAATATCTCCACGTTCACGTGGGAGGCCTGTGCCCAGCAGTGGGACGTTTATAGACTGATGAGTGAGTGAGAATGATGATGATGATGATATGATTATTGTCTGTGCTTTTACAACTGACTAGAAGTCGTAAGTTTCTCAAAGACTAACGTACGGTAGAAGGGGGCTACTTTCGAATTAAGTGTAACATTGATCACAGCTCCTGTTCTCTACAATTGTCTTCCACATATAGTTCTACGGCATGACTCTGGGGGATTTCCGATCCGGGGGTCGACCGCCTAACACTCTCGCTTTCGATCGCTTTGAAAGCGAGGCGAGGAGGAGGCGTCATCTTGTCATTTCGAAAGCAATATGAAAGCAACATCGAAAACTATAGGCTATAGCTTTCGATATTATTCGATATTATATTTCGATATAATATTAGAAAGCGAGGCGAGGGCTTCGCCTACAAAGCGATCGAAAGCGAGAGTGTTACGCGGTTGGGGGGCAGATCCGAACCCTTCGGAGAATCTAGTAGGGCACGGGGACGCGCACTAGTGCGCGATGCCGTTCCCTCTAGAAAACCTCCGAAGGTGATTCGTTTCACACGGCTTGAGGGACCCTTTACGTTCCTCGCCGCCCCCAAAAAAAGCAAAAGCCCGGTGAAGCTAAAAATGCCATCTGAGGCAATCAGCAAACACTCTCAAAAAAAAAAAAAAAAGACTGGGGGAAATCGCACTAGTGACGCCTAGGTCGCTAGGGATACCCATATTAGCAGCTACTTAAGGATTTATATCTGCGATCAATGTTACACTTATATCAAAAGTAACCCCATTCTACGATACTAATCATATTTATTGTATAAGGTAGGTAAGTAGAGGAAATAGCCTCATTGAATCGATGCCACCTTCGAGCGACTGACAATACAATGAAATCTATTACTGTGTTGATGGAACTTTTGAATTACTGTTATTGGTGTTAATTAACAGTTGATACGACAGGAGATTAGGTACGTGTCACACATTAATTAAATACCGGGCTAATTAGGGATTAGGGAGTGGATAGTACTCGGTCCCGTTCGTTATTATTAGCCAATTAATTATGAAGAGGCTGTGAGCCATCTAACTTATTAATTATTATGCTCTATGCCAATTACTTTTTCCATTACTTTGTTATCTATTGATGTTGTAGCTTCGAGATTATTAATCTAAGAATATAAAAATACAATGAAAGACTCAGTGTAAAATGGTGCCGGAATGAAAACGTTGGTTTGTTTTTGAGATGTTTAATGTAGGCATAAGTAAACCCAAAAAATAAAGGAGACCGCGGACTGTCTCCCGCCCCTTTTATATGCATAGCCCCAACAGCGCCCTCTGGCCACGTAGTCGAACCCGTATTACTAAAATATATTTGCGAATTTGCTGCGTATGCGCGTGAGAGCACATCTGTTTCAATTGCAAGCCGTTTAGCCCGCGATTCGGCTAGATGGCGCTGCTTTACACTCAAGAGTTTTCTTTTGCCAGCTTTCTAGGTCTTGTCTGTAGATATAGGCGTGAGACGTCTTACTACTTGAACAAGCAATATTTTTTCTATTCATAGCAATTCAGTATTGTTATTTCTTAAATTATTTCTTCTGTTATTTATTAAATGTATTTTATCAAATGCACTACCTACAAACTTTACAATTTCTTAAAAGTTATTTCGTATTCTTTATCAATTGCCAATCAAATATGGAGAAAAATAAAATATATTTTGATTTGATCGTTCCTCATACCATAAGAATAAGTTATTGTTTATTCTTATGCTTATACGTTGGACATTTTACTACTTCAAATAGCAATATTTCCAGTTTTCATATCAAAAACAGTTTAATATTATTATTTCCTCAAACTATTTCTGCGAATACATTACCATCAATTTCATAATTTCCAAAGAGTTTTTAAAGTTTTTACCTATCTTATTTAGGTCAATTATTTTTAAGCTCTAAACAAATACCTCAAATAACAACACTTTCCGAATAAAGTATCACAAAGCCAATCTCATGGAGCAGAAAGAAAGGCCATTATGCGAGCCCATAATCGTAATGTGTATTAAACACTCCAGTCAGACCTTTAAAAGTCCAGCCGGCTCGTTATGGTGTCCTCAGGATCTAAATTAAGGTAAATAAATAAAGCTGTATACAGCGCTACTCCTAATTTGTACCTGCTGGTAGAATTTGTCGAGGATGTGCGGTCTCTGGAAGAGACAGGACGGTGTCTTTACGACATTTGTGTTTTTGGACTCTGATAAAGTCTATACCCAGAAGATTCTTATCATCATCATCATCATCTCAGCCAAAAATACGTCCACTGCTGGACAAAGGCCTCCCTCAAGGATAAACCATTTTGAGGGGAATTTGCCATAATCGCCACGCTTGGCAGGCGGGTTGGCGATCGCAGTAAGGTGAGAATAATCACAGAGAGATGCTGCTGCCCATCTTCTGGAATAGTCCCATAGTCGCCTTCTACGACACCCACGGGAAGAGATGGGGTGGTGCAATTCTTTACCCCCGGCACCACACGGGGGCGAGAAGATTCTTAAAATTGTTGAAATAAAATATTGATGATGATGACGATGATGATATATCCGACCGATTTCGGTCATGGCGACCGCAAAGAATAATAAATAGAAAGAATAAGAAAGAATAAGAATAAAAAAGACAAAGAAAATATTATTATGTAGATACATATAATGGCCACTGTTCCACTTATTTATTGAATCTGTTTTACTAAAAGTAAAATGGTAAATTGTAATAAAATATTAAGTTAACTAAACGAAAAAGTCTCTTTAGACAAATTATTGTCTGTTATACTTAGAGATATTTTCTTTTTCTACGTCGTTACACACTTGGCGGAGCGGTCGTAGTCTTCACTTCGGTTGCAGTGACAAGTTTGACTATTCGTCGCCATTCTCCTCGGTTGCCATCTCTGTGCACGCGTATAGGGCGCGTATATAAATAACTTTTTATAAGCGCCCTCTACGCGTGCACAAGATGGCTACGGCTTCCTTAATTTGGTCCGTCCAATCTTATTCGTGCGCCCAACCACAACTTTGCACTGAATCACAAAACGCGCAAATGACGCATCATCACGCTGAGATGGACAGGCATGATATCTGTGCATCTCGGCGTGATGACTCGACGTTTCGACTGGGTCTCTGTCATCGAATTATCTTTTCTGTAGAATTTTAGACGTGGCGCGCAAACTACTTAATACAAGTAGGTATCAGTTTACCTAAGAATATATTCGAGTGTGCTCGACGTTTCGACCCAGTCTCTGTCTCTTCCGTGGAATCTTTGAGATGGTGCGCACCGTTAAACGCTTCGCCATGGCCGTAAATCGTCGTAATTGGAGACCGCCGACGCACGCCGCCCTCGGCTGGTGGTTATGATTTTATATTGAACGTACTTGCCGGTGTATAGTCCACGGAATGGATTCAATCAAATCCGTACTGCTTTTTGTCTATACAAAAGTTTGAGTCTAGAGTACTTACACATTAAGTTTTGCCCTTAGACGGGTAAACCCACCTTTGGCAACCCGGAGGTGGGAGGAGGTGAGTACTGCATGATTCGGTTGAGATAGACTATGTCAGACTCCAACTGACTGAACATGGGGTTGCCTATAGCCTTGTAAGGGCTTCATAGGCTGACGGTACGGTCGCCTTCCGGGGAGGGAGGTGACGTTGGCGTTACTCATTGTACCTACCTACTCATAATTTATAGATAATATACATTAACTAATAGGAGCTCGATGGTGTCGTGGTACACGTGCTTGGTTTGCGATTGTTAAAGTTGAATAACTTTCGCAAAGGCCGGTCATCGGATGGGTGATCAAAATTTTATTATCTCGAGCTTTTCCATGCTTCGGAAAACACGTAATGCCGTTGGTTCCGGCTGTGTTAGCAGTCGTTAACAATCACCAATCCGCACTGGGCCCAAGCGGTGGTTTATGGCCCGTTCTCCAAATTTTATGGTGTACCATTTAGTAAAGAATATTTTTATTTAATTTAATAATATTTTCTTGTACTTTTTCTTAAAATCTCTTTTATTTTATCTACGCCTCTCTTGAATGTGGTTTTGATTATAGTAATTTATAGTTAAGTATCACTACTTATGAATGAAGTATTATCTGTCGAAACGGTCATAATCATATTTTATGAGAAATGCGGTTCACTCAATCATTTTTTGGTCTAGGCTCCAGACTGAAAAATTATTCATAGTAAAATTAATAGAAATGAGCATTCATTTGTGTTCACTGAATTGAGTACGGGTGTGTCATTGCTATGAAACAATGGTTTATTTTAGATTTGTTTTTAATATAGGTTTATTTGGAATTGTTTAGAAAATGTATGTTTTATTTACATGGCTTAAGGATTGAAATAGAAAATTCTTTATTCAATTTAGGCTTATAAATTGCAATTATAAACGTAACATTAAAAAAAAAACAAAAATATAATATGCAAAATAAATAATATGAGTTGGTACTAGCATTTTACTCGTGGCTTCGTCTGCGTGTGAGATTTTACAAAGAAACTCTAACTTGTTAAAATAAAATGTAACCTATGTTATCCGCATGGGACGTAGCATTTTATCTGTGAAAGAATATTTGGAATTAGTTCAGTAGTTCTAGAAAAACTTAATAATATAATCTTTAAGTTTCAATCTTTTAGTGTCAATTTAATTATTAGAAAAAAAAATTGAAATTTTAAAGTCTAAAAAAGTATTAAATTTGATTTTACAAAAGGTATGACGTAAGATTTTAAAATGTGAAATTGCTTTTCAAAATTAACCGGCAGATGAACATAGCCAATAGCAGGTATGTTCTCCTCCAGCAGTATTAAATTTTTCAGTGACATCTTTATGAAGTGTGACACTTATTGAATTTAAATGTTCATGAGAATTGTTTCCTAGAGTAGTCATTGCAGAACCAGAGTTTAATAAACCCACACAATTTGGTATTACCTACATTAATAGTTGCGTACGGACGCACTATTAATGTCAAATCATTAGAAGACTTTATTGAAGACTGTTGTAATGAAATAGCTAGAAAAGAAAACTTTTAGGGCCTTACAAATAAACTAAGAATAAGATCCGAATAGTTATTCAGTGTTTTGTCTCTTTTACTCTAATTAGAAATGTCGTTTACACGACAGGAACAAAACACGGAATAACTATTCGGACCTTATTCTTTGTTTATTTGTAAGGCACTTAGAGTGGATAGCCAATCTTCCCAATCCTTCTCATCAAATTTTTTAGAATTGTTAGATTTAGAATTCACATTACCACAGTCTTCAGCCACTAGTTTTGTGATCCGCTTGTGAGTGACATTTAAAGCAATTAGGATATTTAACATTCTTCCTTCCACATTTAAAGCAAATAGGAAATCTATCAGCTTTACACTGACTTAAAGGATGATCCCAATTACGACAACGAGGACAGTAAAGTTTCTTAGAGTCAGGACAAAAGGAAGTTATATCAGCTATTATCTGTAGATTTATTAATAAAATTTGTATTATAACCTTGTTGGCTTTTATAGTTATTTTTAAAGTAAAATGAATGAATTACTATTATTATTAAAATTATTTATAATATTAAACACTTTATTTATTATTAATCGTAAATTTGTTTTATAAAAATCATATAATAAGTAAAATATAACAAAATATTATACAAAATTACAACTTTTATAAAAACCTAAACCTAGAACACCGCCAGCAGCGGAGCAGGACTCAAGCTACCGGCGATTAAAGCTGCAGAGAAAGAAACCTCATGACAATGCGTGCCGTGTCCAGGAGTGTTGCCTTCTGTATCTGAGCCTTGATCCTGCCATCCAGCTAAAGCCTCTTGAGATGTTGGTCGAGACTCTTCGCTATAAGGCCGTTTGCAGATACAACTATGGGGACAATATCGTCAAATCCACATCCCACATAGCGGTCACCTCGTGAGCCAGGTCAAGGTACTTAGAAAGCTTGCCCTTCTCAGCTTTCACAAGGTTCTCGTCATGCGGAATTGTGATATCGATGAGCATTGCCTGGCGCGTCAATCGATCTGTCAACACGATATCAGGCTTATTTGCTATAATAGTAGTCCCAGTAGAGCGTTGCATAACCATTTTCAAGTACTGGCACCGGCGTGTACTAATAGTACGGTACCTCAGATTCTACAAGACCATATCGAAGAGCAAGTTGCTGATGGATAATCCTGGCTACAAGGTTATGTCTGTGCAAGTAGGTACTCACCGTTAGCCTGATGAGAACAACCGGAAATAATATGCCTGAGTGACTCACCGGGACGACAAACATATTATTATTATTGTTGTGCCTATATTGAGGATAAAACTGTGATCTGCTAGTATTAGATCCAGAATTTTTTAAAAAAGCTATGTCAGGAGAAAGAGTACCAGTTAAAGTTCTAGGAGGTACTTTGTAATTGAGAAGTTAGAGATTGTATCTTTTCAAAGTTCCTACAGACCTACTTTTCAATAGTATCAATAGATGAAGAGTTGGAAGCGTTAGGATACTTAAGTTATCTACTTCTCAAATTTTATTTGTAAGTCTAGAGAACATTCCGTCATATTAGGAAAATAAATGGTAATATTTTCTGTTTTACCCTGTGTTCTATTCAGAATCTCGAAAAAAAATAATATCGCCATGAGAAACCACAAATTATGTTGATGATGTTTTAATCAAAACACTTTCACGATCCAAAGAAGCTAGACGTGAGCAGGATAATAACCGGTAATTAGTTATAATAACAGCCGTACGCGTAGCGCAACACAATGCAGAGGGTAGTACCTAAGTGCGGGGCGGTCGAATTTTATCAAGACAGATCAAATGCAACCTACTGCACATATTTGCTACTGAATAACGCACTGGGTATAAACGCTATTCAGGCATATTATAGCTGTTTGACGCATGTCGTGAGTATCATGTGGTACCTACTATGGGATTGGAAGGCGTTTAGAGAATTTCCTTGGGCCATTCTGGGACAATATTGTAATAAACTCCAAAATACCGAGTAATCTATTCGATGTATTAAAAGTAAAATGTTTTATTTTTGTAACAAAGCTATTTTTATTTAGAAACTCCTAAAAACATCAAAGGCTACTTCACGGAAACGATATTGTATTATTCATTGAACTTTTTTCATCATTTTGATTCCAAAGAGTTGTTTGAAAACTCCGACTGAAGGTCAGGAAATCATCCCACAAAAGAAGAAAAGCATCGTGATCTCGATATTTTTTGCTATATTTTTTAATAACAAAGAAAATTAAACGGCAACATAATCGTTCCTTGTGACTGCAGATTCCGGTTTCTCAAGTCGATATAACTTTTTTCGGATGGACATTTCAGATGTGCTGTCATACAATACAATGATAAGATGACTATAGCCCTTCGAATAATATAGGTTTTAAAGTGCTACAAGGGTGGGGACATTTTGAGTATTGTTCTTTAGCAGTAACAGTGCTATAACTTGTAATTATTTTATAAGTGCACCCTATCACAATTATAGTAAAATAATTAATACGTAACAAAAAGGCGATAGAATCGTTAAAGTAGAAAAATAACAAATTAATATGTAGGGGAAGGTGGGGCTCAGTGTAACAAGGGGCGCAGTATAACAGTGGCTATTACTTTGTGGCTTTCTAATATTTTACTAGCGTTTCTGAACTGAATTGTCAAACACACCTGTCGCCACCTTAGGCCAGTTATCATTTTTGGCAGTTGTCTCTGGGTACGTCAAAATAAACGACTATTATTTTTTCTGTATTTTGAAATGTTAAAATAGCTAGAGTATATTTGTGTTTTATCCTACATTATTGCAGCTTTGGTAAGTTTATTTTATATTGTACCGCTATATTATGACTCGTTTTAATACTAGATATTTTGGCTGAAATTATAACTTATAAATTTTGAGCATGTTTGTTATTAAACTTTGATACCATGGGGTACAATGTAACGGGGTACAGTGTAACATGTTATAGTGTGCCTCTTTTGTAATATCTTTTTGTTTTTATAGTAGGCTTCAAGGAAAAAATGGTGCGAAACCGGAAGAGGAAGACTGATATAGGATTCCACAATGAAGAGGATATGAGAAAGGCCGTAGCACAGGTAGAAAAAAGCTTAAGAAAAGCGGCGGAAAAAAAAGAAATAATGTAAATTACATCCTCATAAAATTTTAAGAAAATTAATTTAGAATAAAGCATTTTGTAAGAAATTTAATAATATTCTGTGTTCCTTTTTTTAATTTGTAGATATTTAGAATTTCTATGTTAAATTTGAAATAGTTATTGTTTATTTGAATAATTTCTTATATTAATAATCTTTGTCGATTTTTTAGAATTTCTATGTTAATTTTGATAATTCCTTATTTTGATAATTTTTGTTGATTTTTTAGAATTTCTATGTTATCTTTAAGATTATAAATGTTTTTCTACACAAATTTTGCAGTACTGTTATATAGTACCCCAGGGTATGTTACAATGAGCCCCTACCCTGGGGTTCAATGTAACAAAAGAATGTTTTTTTTAAACGATTATTCAGATAGTTTGTAAGGTTAAATAACGTGATATTTAGATTCCAAATGAAAGACTAAGGACTGAAATTATATTGAGAGACTTTAAAAGTGCCATATAATAAATAATTTGATTACAATGAGTGTTTATATCTTTTTAGTTACACTGTGGCCCACCTTCCCCTACATACCAGTTCGCAGATGTTTAAATCACCTTCACGTTCACAGCACTATGTAAGTAGGTTTAACTAGCAGCTAGACTTCAGGGAAATCAAGACGTGATTAGGCCCCAGAAAACACACGTTGTAGGCGCCACTGCGGCACTTGACTTTTATTGTTATGTAGCAATCGTTTATTTTAAAGCCTAATATCCTTGTGGCCGCCTCACGTCTTGTTGAGAGATAGGTTAGGGGGGAACACTAACCTGAACCGACGTCGTTCTGGGGTACTGCTGCTCCTCAGGGTCCCTTGCAAGTCCGACAGGTTCTGTGCTTCCTCTTGTAGCTTGTACATAACAGTATTCCATATATTTTTTAATAACTAAGTCGATTTTAGTACTATAAAAAATTAACAATAAAATAATATCCTTTTTGGGGGTTAAAGTTGCTCGCATCTACCTTTACCTTTGAGACCCTACACATGACCCCTGGGTGGTGCTA
The DNA here is from genome assembly GCA_963082485.1 of Eudonia mercurella. NCBI lineage: Eukaryota > Metazoa > Arthropoda > Insecta > Lepidoptera > Crambidae > Eudonia > Eudonia mercurella. The sequence goes on along the minus strand of OY720044.1, from coordinate 9,197,134 downwards.
AATTAGTGACACTGTCTGAGTGGTAGAGCCACGCTGCGTGCCCATTTCATGCTGAAACGAAATGGGCCGGTTCGTCCGGCGTAATACCACCCTCTTACAGAATATCGGCGTGAAACAATGGCACTCATTGTGTTTCTTCCGGTGAGTGAAAGTACCGGAGGCCCATCTCTCACTCTCAATTCCTACTCCCTTCTCAAGATCCAACTCCTTCTTCAAGGCCGGCAACGCATCTGCGATTACTTTGGTTTTGCGGATGTCCATGGGCGGCGATGATTACTTTCCATCATGTAGAGATTACTTTCCATCATCACCTGCTCGTTTGATTCCTTTTAACATAAAAAAAAATCTTCTTTTTTATTTTTGTGCACAGATACCGAAAAACCAGAAAAATTTATTAAAATACACTATCATACGTACCTTTGCTAACCCTAGCTTAAAGTTTCAGGTATATTGTTTGCTTTTCAGTCCTAGCTCGAGCTTTAATATTACTAGAAGTGTGCGGTAAGTACGGCTGTACGAGTATGCACATCCGTTCTTTTGAAAGCTCGGATGGAACATTATTTCAATTACATTAAAATGGATTTTCAGTATGTTACTCCGAATTTTAGACGCTGTTGCAGTCTTCAGCATCTTTCATACTAGGGTTAGAGGTACTACTTATCTTTCGCGTTCCGATTTTAACAATGATATTGATGGGGCTTAAACGTAAATTACTTACTATAATACGGTTAGGGTCAGCCCCTAACTATGGTCGGTGCAACCCGGTCGAAACGTCGAGTTTAAATAGGCATGTCAGGCTACCAGATACCTACCATCTTATTTTAACATCCCAAGTAGCATAACAAACTGTATAAAAGCTGTATCTGAACTTATTTTTATACTTATAGCTGCATATTGAGGCTGTAAAAAGGCTGTATATCCGGATATACAGACCTTATAAGTTAAAAAAGAGCCCACATTATAAAATTTTTTGCGTCAGTATAGCTGTATATTAGCTGTAGAAGCATAGCAGAAGCTGTTTATTAACTGGTTAAGAGCTGTTAATCGGTGTAAGGAAAAGCAACTACACTCCAAATAATATTTTATAATGATAAAAGTTTTTAATATGAGTTTGAAGTAAATTTGAAAACTATGAAAATAAACGAGAAACATTTCGTACAAGAATAAAATGTCGCATAACATCTATTTTAATAGCATTGTGGTGTTCCGATTAGGGATAAGATCCTCAGTTGTTATGTTTGACAGTAAGCTTACATTTTTGACATTTGACGACCTCCTTGGTCGAGTGGCTTGCACACTGGTTTTCATGGTGTCGCCATCACTGAGGTCCCGGGTTCGATCCGCGTTCGGATCAATTTAGAAATACAAGTTTTACTATATTGTTTCGGGTCTGGGTGTTTCATATGTACAATAAGTATGTATTTGAGTATATTAAGTGTGTTTATCCGTATCGAGTTTCTTAAGGAAGCTTTTCTTGGGGCTAGATAATTGATGTAAGTGTGGGAAACATGTTTTTTTTTACATTTGTGCCACATATCGACAATATTACAAAAAGAGCGTCTAGAATATTAGGGTTCGTAATACGAAATGAAAAAGCATTCAATAAACCGAAAAAAAAAATACTTCTGTATAATTAATATTTTGATGCACAGTATAATAAAATATGCCAGTGTTGTATGGCGTCCACATTATGCGGAGCAGCAATGAAAAATGTCGCGAAAACGGGAAAACTAGATCTTTCGCTAATTAACGCGGGAGAAACCGCGGTGCATAGCTAGTGAAGAATAAAAACTTAATCGGTATTATTTCAGCATCAAAAAGTTCTCTAGTTAGGTTTCGACTAGCAAACGGGACTCAAAACGGCAGCTATTATGGATCTAATAGCTGAATTAAGTTTGTATTGTGAACAAACATCATCAGCATTTTGTGAACGATTTGCACAACAGCGAAGGACAAAGTTCAGCATACATCTGATTTATGACGGGAGCAAAGATTACCTGAATGTTTCCACAGACAGGACAAATTATAGAAAACTCATTGGCAGACTTTTTGTTTGACTATATGCGATTCGAAACTTTTCATAGACTTTTAAACTTTCAAACATAAACTTAAAGAAGAAGAAGAAGATGATGATGAAAAACATTTCTTAACAAAACACACACATACATAATATACAAAAAAGAGACAGACATACACACAACAGAAGAAATTAAATGAAACAAAAAAGAGTATGTAATAAAAAAGAAAACAAAGAGTGTGAAGATAATCAATTAATTAGTTATATAAACATTTTTTGTCATTATGTTATTTTTAATTATTCAATTAGTTGTATTTGTTTTTATTTATTATTAATAATGTTCTCATTAATGTCAAACATAAATGTGTTCTATTAACTCTCAACATCTCTTTATATTTTTTAAGCTCAATTAAAATTGGCTTATTGGTTTGAAAGAATAACTTTAAACCTGTGAACCAAAACGTGAAATGCCTCCTAACTTTTAAAAGATAACGAGTTGAAATATATATTATTTACGTAAATAAATGTCTATACACTATAAACAAATAAAGTTTACAAAACAAAAGTCGATTTTAGTTTTAAAAAGGTTGTACCTTACATTATATACCTAACATTAGTTTGTATACGTTATTTTCTAATCACCGCTCTGTCGCGTATAACAATCTTTGACAGGCCACAGTTCATTGGCGATTGTGGCTAATAAATCAAATTTACGTAAACTGTCTACCCAGCGTTGATGCCGAACCCCTATATATTTCTATCAATGACCATTCTAAAATATAGTAGCGCTTTGTTAACATATAGCGGTGAAACCATTTGCCGGTGAAATAGGATGGGAAGTGGTTTTACATAATTTGTAGTGAATTGTGGACAATTAATATGTTCATGCATTTTTTTACCAGGAGAAATTTTTTAACCTTGTGAAACTAGGCGACGCTGGGTATGTGGGGTTGGCCTCTTGGCCGACAAACGAACCCTCGAGTTGTTCCCGGTAAATCCAGCTACCGTAGCCATGCTAGCATCTCTACCCCACCCCTAAATGGAAAGGAAGAAAGCCCATAAACCACCACGCGGACTCAGTGCGGGTTGGTGGTTGTTAACGACCGCTAATGCTGCCGGGACCAACTGCACTACGTACCTTCGGAGGAGCTCAAGATGATACATTTTCGGTTACACACCCGATGACCGGCTTTTGCGATAGTTGCGTAACTTTAGCAATCAAAGACCAGCCCCCCAACCGCGTAACACTCTCGTTTTCGATCGCTTTGAAGGCGAGGCCCTCGCCTCGCTTTCTAATATAATATCGAAATATAATATCGAATAATATCGAAAGCTATAGCCTATAGCTTTCGATATTGCTTTCATATTGCTTTCGAAATGACAAGATGACGCCTCCTCCTCGCCTCGCCTTCAAAGCGATCGAAAGCGAGAGAGTTAGGCGGAGAGAGAGTTAACCACAGCGCAATCATATTTACTTTATATTGGAAGAAGTTTGGAGTGGCACCAGTGAAGAGTTAAAGTTCGTTTATCTTGGTATAGGCACACGCCTCATCACACGATGAGAAAGGATGAAACGAGGGGGAGAGGGAGACCAAAGAAAAAATGGATGGATTGTGTTTGGGATGATATTAATTTAAAGGGAGTAAATTGTACAGGTGACAGCTGAAAGAGAAGAGTGGACACTAAGTAATATGAGACTATGGCAGGAAGAAGAATACATAAAACAATGCATTCATATTTTAATGTACTGTTTAACACTTTAACCGCCGAACGTACTGGGTACGGGTGGGTGGGATCGTCTCAGGACGCTGATCACGTCATCTGTACGGCATTGACTTTCTTAGCGTTTGTTTTAAATGACGGCCGTGGTACCTACGTGATTTGCGTGTAACCCCGGTGTAATGAATAAAAAATATATACATTTATTACAAATAGTTTCTATATTACAAATCTTACAATTTCGGCAAAAATTGCTGGCGTACCAGGGGGTCGACCGCCTAACACTCTCGCTTTCGATCGCTTTGAAGGCGAGGCGAGGAGGAGGCATCATCTTGTCATTTCGAAAGCAATATGAAAGCAATATCGAAAGCTATAGGCTATAGCATTCGATATTATTCGATATTATATTTCGATATTATATTAGAAAGCGAGGCGAGGGCTTCGCCTACAAAGCGATTGAAAGCGAGAGTGTTACGCGGTTGGGGGGCAGGTAGGCTACTCTTGACGCAAACTCAATCTCAATACAATTCCAATCCCAAATCTAAAAAATTCAAATGGCACTCTTAAAAGCGATAATAGCGCTACATTGGAATTAAATTGCGTGGAAATTGAGTGAACAAATTATTATCGAGATGGGGCTTTCCGAAATTGCGAAACTTATCCCAATATCGATACATAATAATCGCACTGGAATTGTATTGAGATTGAGTTTGCGTCAAGAGTAGCCTACCAGGAAAAGGCGCGCTTTAAAATAGTCAGCTGTTTAAAGTGTCAAATATATAAAAGCAGTTATACTCGTATGAAGCTCCAAATCTTTGTCACAAATATTTTATTTCGATGCCTTGACAGGGAGTGACCGTTGACCGCTCGTGACCTCAACATGCAAAACTTGCTAAAAAAACTTACTCAATAAAGAAAAACACATGAATATAACTTCAACAACCACATATAGATAAGAAACCCTATAGAAATTCATTAATACTCCACGAGCCGAATAACTGGCCGTTTCGATTACGAAGGTCGACGCCTTGTCCAGGCGGCCTGATTTATACCTGACAAGCCACCGAGGGCCCGGCTGCCCACTAAAACAGATCCGTCGGTGTATCGACAAATGCCCTTTGGTCGAGCTAGGGGTGTCTCTGGCTGCTTATAAACGGCAAGGTTATTTTTATTCCTTATTTTATATCATACTGGTATGCATAGTGCTTTCATCTCACCTGATGTAGGTGCGCACTTTACCCGGAATCCTCAACTACTGAGGCACTGGCTATCTTATCTGCCGGAACACAACAATGCTACAAACATTGATGTTATGGCGACATATTTATGTAGACAAGATAGTGGTAGCTAGCCAGGCGGACAAACAAGCCCTACCACTAACCAAATCGAGTACACAAACATGCACTCCCACTGGGAATCGATCTCGGGACCTCTGGGCCTGGACCGGTGGTCTTAACCTAGCGACCGCAGAGGTGGTAAACACTTAGCATTCATCTCCTCAGCATGTTATGTGATGATAAGCCGATGAAGGAAGCACACTTCACCCGGAGTCCTCAAAGAAACTGGCTTATCTATACTAATATTATAAAGAGGAAAGCTTTGTATTTTTGTATGTTTGTATGCTTGCAACGAATAAACTCAAAAACTACTGGACCGATTTAAAAAATTCTTTTACCATTAGAATGCTACATTAGCGCTGAGTGACATAGGCTATATAAAAAAAGAAATGCGGTATGAAGTCCGCCGAGTCAGCTAGTCTTATATAATTGTCAGAACACAACAATGCTATAAACATTGATGTTATGGCGACATATTTAGATAGGATGGTGGTAGCTTACCAGGCAGACAAACAAGCCCTACTACCAACCAAACAATGTACTGCCAGTAGTCAAACCCAGGATATCTGAATGTGAGACCGGTGGTCTTTACCATTTGACTAAATATCTCGAGCTCATCCGTGCTTCGGGAGGCACGTAAAGCCGTTGGTCCCGGCTGCATTAGCATTCGTTTACAACCAGCAATCCGCTTTGGGTCCGCATGGTGGCTTATGGTCCGTTCTCCCTGTAATATTTGCATCCATAAAGAATGCTCGTGTCGGATGTGATGATTGTTTCTACCGCCGACATCAGCAGTGCGGCAACCCTATATAGAGACCCGTCGCTCGCAACACGCAGGGCGTTGGCGGGAGCTTATCGTGCCGCAGCCAACTTCATGTTTTATGGAGCCCAATTGCCTTCCGCGTTGTTACCCCGCCGATTGCTGTTTGTTCTATACGTTTGGGGTTACCGATATTGCAGTTAATTGTATTACGTACCGGGTGAACGTTGTCGATTCAAGATAGTGCCGCACGTATAATGGGGAGTTTGGGACGGAAAATGAGTATGTGACTTCTCAGGCTACGGTGCAATGGTGCTAACATTATTGTTGGGCTTCAAACGTCACACTGCTGGGCTTAGGACCTTCCCACATGGTTAACAGTAGACATTAAGAACGCAACTTCGTTCATATTGTGTTCATACTATGTTGTACTATGTTGTTGTTTTATATAATTCTCTTGCGATTTGTATCAGCGAGCGATATCGAATCGCTAGGGTTTAATTTCAACATCGCAATTATTATAAAATGAGCAATTTTGATCTTTTGCTGTACGTGAATCGACCGATTAAGACCGTAGCCCCAGAAGCACAATTACCGTTAAAAAAATCATGGTTACCGTTAAAAATATCAAATAATAGTGTATTTATTTGCTTACTTACTTACTTATTGCGCAAATAAGCCAAGCCAAAGCCAATTGTGAAATATTTCTTTCGAAAAGTCATAGTCACCTTTTTTCTAAGTAATTATAATGCTGTCATATGAACTTACCGGTGCCTATGGTGACCCCAATTTAACTGGGTCTCTCTTCCCTATTTCCGCCCAGCGCCAAAAAGCTTCATGAGAGGAACCTACCCACTAACAAAACCTAGTACCATTCCACCAATAAAATTCAGTCAGCTCCGAGTTCCCTCCCAGAGTTTTTCTTTAAACAATGCCTTCTGTGACAATGCTGACTAAAAGCATATTTTTACTTTCAAGGTTTCTAGACGGCTGTCGCGAAGGTCATATTTATGTCCACACAACTAGGGCACGAGCTACACGAGCAACACGAGCACGATAGGGAGAACGGGCCATAAACCATCACGCGGGCCTAGTTCGGATTGGTGGTTGTTAACGACTGCTAATGCAGCCGGGACCAACGGCTTTGCGCGCCTTGAGGAGATGAAATGATAAGTATTTACGAAAGTTGCTGAGCTTTAGCAATGGCAGACCGGGCGCGTTAACCATTGCGACATCGAACTCTATGTGGAACTCCACATCGAGCTCCATATGAGGCCTCTTCCTCACCGGCTCCTGAACAGATTGTTTACGAACGCATGTAATCAAATGAGAGCTCTCACACCGAGTTGTTTGGGTACAGATTTTTTACAGAGCGCATCGAGCACCTCTGCACAGAATCTGTACCGAGCGGCCGGCCTCCCCGTCTCACCCCCGCCAGCTCTGCCGCGCGCCTCACTCACAACACCAGTCATGTTGACGCGACTGTATAATAATATCCGTACCGAAAACATCCAGAGCCTGTCAAGAAATGTTTTTCAGCAGAAAATCTATACAGATTCGGTGCAGAGGCGGTACCGAAACGCAAACGTACCGATCCGGTGAGGAAGAGGCCTTAGTAGGAAAACAGGAGCTTACATTACCTTTTAGGGTTCCGTAACCAAATAGCAAAAAACGGAACCCTTATGGATTCGTCATGTCTGTCTGTCTGTCTGTCTGTCCGTTCGTATGTCACAGCTACTTTTTTCCGAAACTATGAGAACTATACTGTTGAAACTTGGTAAGTAGATGTATTCTGTGAACCGCATTAAGATTTTCACACAAAAATTAAAAAAAAACAATATATTTTGGGGGTTCCCTATACTTAGAACTGAAGCTCAAAAAGTTTTTTTTCATCAAACCCATACATGTGGGGTATCTATGGATAGGTCTTCAAAAATGATATTGAGGTTTCTATTATATTTTTTTTCTAAACTGAATAGTTTACGCGAGAGACACTTCCAAAGTTGTAAAATGTGAGTTTTATCATTTTCTTATTTTAAAAGTTACAGGGGTAACTTCTCAAATAAGAGAATGATAAAACTAAAAAAAATATATGATGTAGGTACATTACCATGCAAACTTCCACCGAAAATTGGTTTGAACGAGATCTAGTAAGTAGTTTTTTTTAATACGTCATCATGAAGTACGGAACTCTTCGTGCGCGAGTTCGTCTCGCACTTAGCCGGTTTTTATATAACAAGTACCCGGCAAACGTGCTACAAAGATCCCGTGATTAGCACTGTGATACTCGTTCCGTTTACCTAAGCTCATATTTCTCGCCGCCAGCGAAATAGAGGGGAAATGCATAATTTACGAGGGAACCCCGACCACCGCTGTCAGACACCCCCGGGTGCGGTAAATTCTTATAATTGAACTGTTACAACTATCCGGTGAAGCGGCTAGTTTGTTATTGTTATTATCTTTATGTATCTGTAAAAAATATGTTTTTTTTTTCTTTTAGCTGATGGCTTTGTGCGAATAGCACTTTCAGTCAGTGTCAGGTAATTTAAAAAAAAGAAATAAGTTAAAAAAGAAACAATATTTCCTTACCATGTGATGATGAAGAATGATAATAGAAATGAAAAGTAAGAAATGATGTGCCCTCAAACCCTTCAGTAAAGATGTGGGGCTTTACTAAGTCTTCGGGTGGACTTCTTGAGAAAATTTGGATAGTGACGTTGCACTGTTTTGTTTCATTTGCCAACACTCATGCACACTCACAAACACTTAACGGTTAATAATCCACCATTATTTCACATTAATATTCGAGATAAACCAAATTTTAGAAAATAAAACAAAACCGCAGACATGACTCTTACCTTCCCGCCAAGAAGCCTACATACAATTTTAACATAACGAATAATATATATTTTTTAATTTTACAAAGTGTGGCATTTTTTTCCTTAATCATAAAAAAATATGAAGTCACCAACTGGTTTTTAAATTTAACAACGATTTAATGCAGACCCCCTGCTTCCAACAGTCATCTAGAAAAATTTCAATTATCTATCTATTTTATCAATTTTTATTTTATTTATTAATTATAACCATACAGATACAAGCGTATAACACAATTTTTTTTCGAAAAATGCTAAAACACGTATTTTTTTTTAATTTCAAAATCTATAGATACATACGATACTTAAAACTAGTCTTTACTAATATTATAAAGAGGAAACCTTTGTATTTTTGTATGTATGTATGTTTGCAACGAATAAACTCAAAAACTACTGGAGCGATTTAAAAAAATCTTTCACCATTAGAATGCTACATTATCGATGAGTAATACACACATTACATTAATAGAAATGTTGTTTGTCTGATTGACTTATCTATATAAGCAAAAACTTTGTAAGTATCTCTTTTAACGAAAATTGCGCAGACGGAGGAGTATTCGTAATTTCGCACACTTATAGTTTATATAGAGAAGGATTGCAGAATGATATTTTTTTTTAAATTATGCATAAAAAATTACATTAAATCAATAAAACAAACATTACGTGTAATGACACACACTCATATTATACTCTTTTCAAAAATTTCAAAAATGGAAGAGGAGCGGCCGAAATCTGTCAATGCCAATCCAAACTCACAGTCTATCTTTTTAAATTTTTCATTGCTTAGGATACAATCCGTGCAGCCTTAATAAAATTACGGTCGAATTTCGACCACTAGTAAGTATGTGTTGATATGCTATTACTCCAATTTATTGCGATGATATTTTAGTAAGTTATTATAGTGTATTTGATATTGTTTTTATTCATGTGAGGAGAATGTGAATGGGACGCTTAGGCCGATGATAATGTAATAATGAATGAAAATTCCACCATTAATAGAATCAATATTCAAAACAAGCTAAAACTATTATTAATCATACTAACGATACAACTAATAGCGGTCTCGAAAGCTTACACGTACAAAATGCGAGGAGCGATATCCCAATATATCAAACAATATCCCGAACTCAACGGAACTAGTGTTGTATGACAGTCGATAGATTATCGATGTCACAATTAGTAGAACGAGCTTAAGGGGGGCACTATTTATTTGTATGAATATTCCAAAACGATGACGTTGATTCAATTTTCTTAAATGTCATGGTCAGTTACATAAGAGCCTGCTCAATAAAGTCAGTACCATAATATAATTACGACGTTTGCAAATGTGCCAAATAGAACATAAAAAAAACAGTAGTTAGTATTAAACCCAAGTCAGAGTAAATTGTTATTTTAGTGTAATCGAAATTTCGTTTCAGAGGGTTTGTAAGAAAAAATTTAAAATGGAATTAAGAATTTTTTCTTGAAAATTAAAGAATTATTAACACTTAATCTTTGACACAAAATGAAACTTCAGTAAATACGCCACGGAATTTTGGAGAGACTACATAATTTGAGGGTTCATAAGTAGCTGTTTTTCAAGTGAACAAAAATTATGAAACAATTTTGGCGGTATAAATATATTTCTAAAAATAAGCTCCACATCATAATATGGCCACAGCAAGCATCGCAGCCGTTTTGTTTAGAAATATAAGTGTATTTTATATTTGTATCCCATTAAAAAATGTTTTTTTTTGTGAATAAATAGATTGTTATTCTCATGTTTACACTTACCTGTTAAGGCAATTTAATTCGATTAACCAAGAATTTTCAAGCTCATTTGGTAGAGCCACCTGTGGCAATTAATTTTTTTTTTTAACATTATCAGTCTATTTTAATATGGTTTTATGTATGCAAAACAATTTAAAATTATTATGATTTTTTTATTATAGAGATATTGTGAAGTAAAACTTTATGTAAATATATTTTTTTAAGCCCCTGAAACTTTATAACTACAGTAATATTCAGTTATTTCATTGAATGTGTGAGTTCTGTTGCATTTATAACGAACGAAGTTTAAAATATTTTGTTTTGAATCTATCGACCACTAAGCAGCACTAAACGAAAGTTGCCCACAACACTACTGTAACATTCAGAATGAGTTTCCATTCACACAAATAACTCATACGTATTGCAGTAGTTTACTCCAGAATAGCCGAATGTTTGCAATAATAAAGGAAAAACTGGCTTAGTGTGAGTCGGGACTTTATATTTAAGAGTTCCGTATAGTACAGTATAGTATAGTATAGTATATAACTTACTTTCTAAACAGCAGGATTGCAACTCTTTTACAAATTAAAAAATAAAGAGAAGAAAAATTAAGTCTTATAAAATTGCTAATTAGTAAGAAGGTATCATACCTTCTTTATACCCGACGTTTCGACCGAGTTACAAGGGCCGTGGTCACGGGTTGGCTGCTGTCGCGATGTTGCGCCTCCGTTTGCGCGGCAGAGTGTTCATCCACCGTCACATTATTTTGCCAACTATCGCCACACACAACACTAACGGTGTCCCTATTATGTATACAAGCTTTATTCTGGTTGGTTCCGACTGCGAAGAAAAACGAGGATGTCTTTTTACAAATACCAGGTTCATACCCGTTGACCCGTTTAAATTCTTTGTTTAATTATGGAACACGAAAGTTTAAAAGTTTAAAATTTATAAAATTGCGTTTAATTTTACGTATTATCAGCAGTCAAAGGTATAACAAGTTCGGCTACAGGAAGGTATTATTAGGTCATCTCATAAAATCAATTTCTAGGTGAAGGGCTCTACTACCTTCGTCCTAGTCATCATTAATATCAGGTGTGATGAAGGCTGATGAAGGAAAATTGATTGTTTACCCGTAAGAAATAAAAAAAAAACTATAATTATGAATTGTGTAACTTTATCGATCCACTCTTTAAGGTTCCAAGGAAAACCTTTGGAACCCTAAAAAGTATTCTGTTTCAGTGGACATTTTGAGTTACTGCATTTGTTTTTATTTTTTTTAGACAACTAGGTACATGGAAACGATTGGCTTTCATTTCCCCTGAAGGTGAGTGGCTATAAGGGCGAAGGTGAAAGCGTATTTTACCCATAATACTTAACAACAGAGTGGCTAATTAGATATCTCATTGTTTTTATTGCGACAGCTTTAGATCAGATAGTGGAAGCTAGACAGGTGGACTAACAACAAGCCCTATACTTACATAAGTATATAACGTCACATTTTATCAACTGCAAATATTTTGACAAAACATCTAATTATATCAGAGAAAAAAATTTGGCAGGTTTTTTTTATATTTTTCCTGACATAAAATTTTTAATATTTTTAAGAGCGGCCTCTCTATCGGCTCTTTTGAATAAAACTAGGGGCACGTGTAAGCGGTGAAGGCATTGCGGCCTCTCCGTTTCGGCTCCTTTGAATTGAAACTACCGAATGTGCTTTATTTTTCTTTAATATAATTTAATAATCGAAATGTCTTTTAGCGTTTTTCTTGAAAACTAGCGTATAAAAATTTAAAGTTTTTTCATAAAAATAGTTTATATATGTTGTTGAAATTATCCTCAAAATATTTGCAGTTGATAACATGTGACCCTATATGTACACCTCTGGGAATCGAACCCGGGACTCATGGGTCAGTAAGTAATTTGACCACTAGACCTCGGAGTCATTTAAATAGTTTTGATTATTTACATATAATTTTACGCAAATATTTTCGCGAACAAATTACAATTTGAAAAAAAGACAAAGTGTTGAAATAATTCCACGAGCGGGATTCCAACCCGCACCCCATGACATGCAGGGTCAGATGCACTACCAACTATGCTATCGTGGCTCAATCCAAATCGCCGAAATTAATCAACACTATCTACTTTTACTTTTTACTAAATGTGGGTACCACAGTAATTGGTCTAAAGTTAGTCGGGTCAGATGTGCTACCTGATTTGTATAATTGAATTACTTTACTGTGCTTCATTAGGTCAGGAAAAAACACCACAGTCAATGCATTCGTTAAATATGCAAGCTAAAACTGGAGCTATTGTCTCAATAACGGATTTAGTGACGTCGACGGAATCCCACAGATCAGCAGTCTTCTTAGACGTCGTTGTTGAAGAATCTCGAAATAATGTTTCCGAACCATGGACGTATGGACGTAGCAATATTAATTATTATTATTTTAAAGAAAAAATAAGATTAACTGTTTTAAAATAATAATTCTATGTTGTGTTCGGAAATGTGATCGTACTGTCAGAACATTGTCTATTCTTAGAACTATAATATTAATGTACTTAGTTTTTAACATTTGATCCCTTTTACTGATAACGTGGAAGAATATTATTGCTAGGTACTACACAGAAACCTAAGAGGCTTAAGTAATAGCATATATTAAAAAAGAAATTGTATGTTTTAAATCCGATAAATTAATTAAAAAAAAATACACTTTATTGTACACCAAAGTTTTTTTGTGTTGAGCGAGTAAAACACTGCTACAAAAATGCATTGTCAAAGTTGTAGCCTCATCTTACTATACCCACTTGTATTGCTTATCGCTGGGAGACAACAAAATGGATTGACAACCCTCATTTTTCTATATCTACATATATATTTGAGTTTAAAGTCCCAGACAAAGATTACGTCATAGACACACATTGCTTCGCATTTCCTTCGCTCGTACTAAGTACAGAATAGTTTCATGATTCGATCTAGTAAATATTTTAATATTGTTCAGTTCAGATAGCCGCTTCGGTCTTTATTGTTAACTCCTAAATAAGCGCGGATGACTTTTGTTTCCTTCGTTAATTTTTTGTGGTTTTAAATGTGGTAGCTTGTTATTCGCTCATAAGATGTAATATGTCGAGTTAAACACAAATGCTGAAATATTTCCACAAGCAGGATTTGAACATGCACCCTTCTGACATTCCGGGTCAGGTGCTCTTCCAATTGAGCTATCGTGGTTCTAACCAGCCCACCGAAATTATTCAACACTTGTAATTTTTTGTAATTTGTTCGTAATAAAATTTGCGTTAAAAATTATTTGAACATGTCGAGTTAAATTGTGAATAATAATGTTAGCTCCCCAAACAAAATAAAATAAAATAAATAACAAAAAGGATCAACATAATTGTTTCGTGCAGTGTAAGGCTACGCCCCTGAACATCACTACCAATCCTGAGTTCCGAGGAAATCCTTCGAGCCCATCGAAGCATGACTCCTCCGCCTGTTCATCTAGAACTATCCATTAAACGTATAGTGAAGTGACACATTGCTTTCAGTCACGGTCCATTGCTGGCGCCTTCAGTGGCTAAGACGGATAGTGGGTACGCACGCTCGATGGACGCGAAAGCGGCTGTACAATGTAATGTATATATTACAACATGCTACGTCCATTAAGGTTGAGATTACATGAAAGCTTAATGAATATTTCCCTAATGAGACCGCTTTAATGATTCACTGCGGCTCATGATCATTGATACGCTGTGGTATACAGGGTGTTTGGTAATACTTGTATAATCCCGAGTATGGTAAATAGGGCACTGAGCATAGGAACCCGAAAATTTTTAAACATACCTGAAAAGCACCATATAACAAAGATATTAAGGTTGTTTGTTACTTAGTAAAATTGCAAAGCGGCAACTCTAGGTTAGCTAATACATTGTTCTTGGTCGACAATCTCATGGTCCAAACGAAACAGAAGTCAAAACATGTAACGGTTGAGTAAAAATAATGTAATAAAATAAATTTAAGTTTTTGTATGGAAAAGTAAATCTTTATAAATATGATTTTGTATGTTAACACAGTGTTATTTATACTTGGTTGCATGACTATGTTTCGGGATTATACATATATTACCAAACACCCTGTATACAACACATCGACTACGGCTGCAAAGAAGAAATGGATATTATTATCTACTATAACACAATACTACCGGAGATGGGTTTAAAAAATGTGATACTATTAATAACGTTACAAGGAAATAGCTTAGTCCAATTTAGGTTAATATAGATTAAAGAGACGAAGTGACGAGGCGTCGAAGCGGATACGGAACTGACAACTTTGCTTAAACGGTTCGTAATTCGTATTCACTGACGACTTTGTTATTACCCGTTCGTTACCATACTATTCAGAATTGGGTGTAAAAAATATATGCATACAAAATAGGTAATGATTTCTGCGAAAAAATAACTGCTATACGAGAACAGGGCCTCCTTTGGTGAATTCATTTATTTATTTATTTGTTTTTGTATTATATACACAAATAAATAAAAAATACAGTCATTAAAAAAAATTCCGGTTACAGTAGCTTTCTAAACAATATCGGTAAGCATGTGTACACAATATGGTTATTACAAAAGCAAACTTACATAGAAATTTAGAACTTAAAGTTAAAATAGATTCGATAGATAGATTTAGATATATGAGGTATCGTTACAATCCTTGCATCGTTCCGACTAACATAGCCTAGCAAAAATTTGGAAATTCAACCCCAAACCCCCGTATTAATAACACGGAGTAACTACTCCAAGCTTACACTTTGTTTTTTGTTAATACGGGGGTATGTGTTTAAAATAGGGGATGAAATTTTGTATGATGAAAATTCGTCATTATTAAAGTTAGAGAATAGAACTTGATGTTTAGCATGATATCTGTCTACAGATATCATGCTAATCTATATATAATATAATATCTATATATATATAATATAATAATGATATAATGCTAATGGTAAGCTCTAGCTTACAAATTAAATTACCTAGCATGACAAATTTTATTAAAATTAAACTTATCACAACAAAATAAAAATAAATAATTAAAAAACACGACTGCCATGACAAAAAAGGCAAAAAAAAGAACAAAAAGGCAAAAGACATGATATTTATTTGCTGTTGTTAAAAGATGAAGTTAATGTTGTTATAGCACACTGTGCCGGGGCGCAGCGGGGCGGGACGGGCCGCATCGCACGTAATCAAAATGAGCGGCGGAATATGCTGCCCGCTGCGCCCCGGCATAGTGTGCGATAGTTCATATAAAATACATACGAGCGATTTGAGCGGATTTTTGCGCTGCTACCCGACCCGCTGCGGCCCGACATAATGTGCGCGAACCTTTAAACGTGCGATGAGAGATTATTATTATGGGTGCGCCAAAGTTCACCTATATTTTCAACTCCGATAATTTATTGGAACTCCGAAAATGTTCTTCCTTACATTTTTCATCCTGACAATCACAATTTCTACTCTGTTTCTAATGTTCATAATTCCGAATCATTCAACTTCATAATGTCAGTAGCAATAAACATCTGTTATACTATTATTTGTTTTCCTATATTTTCTCAACATAACCGTATTTTACACTATTATTCAAAGTCATGTCTTTTTATTTGAAGCGACTTTAAAATAAATTCGCTTATGTTAGCGAGGAGCGAAGCGACGAGCGGGTTAGGTTGACATAAACATAGTGCCAGAAGCGACTTTAGGGCATTTCTCACATTAATACACATCACTTTACAATGGAAATTATGTTTAGGGATAAAATCGTTGTGAAACACAACAGTATGAGTTTAAATATATTTACATTAGTGATATTATTAATTACAATTTTCGGAAACATGAGTGTTATGAACATCGTCTGTAGTACTACAAATTGTATGGATAAAAACTTTAGGAAGACAATTTTTAGGAAAAGTCGATCATTCGGATTACAAATCGGTAGGAATAACAATTTCGTTGAGGTAATTTAGGTGAGCCAATATGGACCCTATTATTATACACAAAAAAATATATCGAAATAAGCCTAATGGAATGGTTTCCTTGGAAACGTGTAGTAAGTAACTTGGACAATGGTTTGTTCGTCCAAGCGTAATAAGCAGTCTCAGTATAGACTGAATTCGGGTCTTAGAAGGAAAGACCACGAGCTTTTTCCTGGAACCGTATTCTGAACTTTCAATAGGTACTCAATAATTTATTTGTATATCTTGTGTATAAACTATTGTGTATAACTGGCAAGTTTATTTCTATCTTAAAATATAAAAAGTTGTCAACAAAACCTGTAGATCAACCTATCCAAAACTGTCAAATTTCTACAATCAAATTTGAACTTTATTGTTCGGTTTTAAGAATCAATATTCACAATCAAATTTGAACTTAATTGTTCGGTTATAAGGATCAATATTCACAATCAAATTTGAACTTTATTGTTCGGTTATAAGGATCAATATTCATTGGATCAACTTATCCAAAACTGTCAAATTTCTACAATCAAATTTGAACTTTATTGTTCAGTTATAAGGATCAATATTCATTGGAGAAATTTGACAGATTAGGGTGGGTTGATCTGCCGCCGTCTGTACCTACAGATAAAATAGAATATGGATGAAATATTTATAAAATTCAGTGAAAAGCCTGGTCTTCTGCAATCTTGGGTCCTGACTGGTCAGTGCAGCCGCCCGGATTGCGGAAGATCAGGTTCGATTCCTGGCTGGGTCGGGTAGGCATTTAATTTTTTTTCACTGTATTTTACATATACTTAATTCAGCTTCGGTGCAGCAATAAGCACTTAAAAATAAAATAAAGAGTAAAAAAGAATATGGACGAACAAAATCAAGAAAAGTGTTAAAATAAAAATCGTTTTGAAACCAGCACGTGGCTTTTTCTTAAAATTGTAACACTTTTTCAAATTGTAAAGTTATATTCGTAATTATGGATGAATAAGTATTTAAAAATAAAAACTAACAGCTTTACAGTTTGAAAATCCGTGCAACATCGTAACCGACATTGTAATTGAACCCAGGAGCTCTGGATATCAGGACGAGGGCTTTACCACTATAGTAGCTCTATAATTATACCTCTAGAGGAGCTCGATGGCGCAGTGGTTTACGCGCCCGGTCTGCGAGTGCTGAGGTTAAGGATGGATGACCAAAAATGATCTTGAGCTCCTCCGTGCTTCGGAAGGCACGTAAAGCCGTTGGTCCCGGCTGCATTAGCAGTCGTTAACAACCACCAATCCGCACTGGGCCCGCGTGGTGGTTTATGGCCCGTTCTCTCTATCCATCCATAGGGAAGGCTCGTGCCCCAGCAGTGGGGATATAAAATGAGCTGATGATGATGATGAACTATATCTGACCAAACACATTTTTAATTTTTATTTATTTATTTAATAATCGTACACAAAATCTTACATTTCCCATAGTTCCACAAAACTGTAGTTTCAGTTTGGGATCAAATGAGTCTCAATTTACAAACCAATATTTGGAAATAAAATTTAATCGATGAATAAACACTAGAAACTTCTACAACTTTTCCAATTTTCCAATTATTATTTTCTGAACGACTTTTCTTTGTTAATAGCACAATAATTGATCCTCCTTCGTTCTCTTCAGTACTGAGAACCTAATAAGAGACACGATTTCCTGAAAACACTTTATTTGAACGTAATCCCCTTATTATTTCCATTTTATTTTACTTTATTAGGGAAACAGTATTGTTTATACATTTGTATAAGTATATTTATACAATATATTCCATGGCAATATCTCATTAGCAAAAGCTCTTGAATGTTTGTATACTGTTGGGAGAGTTCGAACAATTCATAATTTAATAGGCAGTTAGCAACATAAAACATTTTATTTAGGGTGCCAAGTGCGAGTTTCATTCAGAGAATTTGTATGTCAAAATTTTAACTGTTCTCGCATGTCGCCAGGAGGCGCTGCTGCCGCTGTTTCAATGCTACTCGTATACTTACTAATTTGCGTTTTCTTAAACGTAATCGAATGAAAAACTTACGCTAGGCACCTAGTAAAGCTACCATTTGTTATAAGCACATACGTTTAAGTACATACTTAACTGAAGACAATACACATCCTCATTAAAAAGTTAGAATAAATCCTTAAGGTACCAGTTGGCACCCGACTCCACGCAGCAGCAGCAGACGACGTGCCGTCGCGTCATGTATCGCCACGACACGTCGTTGCATCATGTCGCTGTTATGATTTCGAACCTGACTGCAGAGAGCAACAGCAGATAGCATCCAATTGGTCCGAGTGCAATGTCAGAAGAAGAAGCATTTAAAATAAAATAAAAGCAAATGTCAAAAGGAAAAAAGTCTGTCAAAATTACAATAAAAAATGTATATAAACTACCAAATAGGTTCTATTCCCAACAGTGTCGTTGCACTCACTACTGATCTGCTGTCAGCCGACAGTGTCGTCTGTCGCTCGACGACGCGTTGCTAACTTCGTGTCGCTAGCTACGAAGGGGATTTCATAGAAATACATAAAAACCAGTAGTGTCGCGGCGACACGTCGGTCGTCTACTGCTGCTGCGTGGAGTCGGCTACCAACCGGTACCTTTACATTCCTAAACATACTTTTTATATTCCTTTCGAGTAAACACTTGACCCTTATGACACCTGATGTTAAGTGATGATAAGGTCGAAGGTGGAAGCGCACTTCACCCGGAAAACTTAACTACCTACTGAGGAGATCCTCTGGATAGCCAGTTGGCTATTTCATCTCTAACTGCCAGAACACAACATAAAAATATATTATACTAGCGGCCCGTCTCTGCTTCGCATGGGTGGACATTTTTTTAATATAGCCTATGTTACTCAGCGCTAATGTAGCATTCTAACGGTGAAAAAACGTTTTAAATCGGTCCAGTAGTTTTTGAGTTTATTCGTTGCAAACATACATACATACAAAAATACAAAGGTTTCCTTTTTATAATATTAGTATAGATAATAATTAAATTAATATGATAAGAATTTGTATTGTGTATCTAATTTTTGTAAGTGTGTATTCTTTATTTTGTATATATTTTTGTAAATTTTCTCAAAGAAATTATATTATTATTGATTTTACAAAGCTGCCCAGATGACATTACAAAAATGTCTGTCAAATTTAACACCATTTGATATTAAAGTTCGTCATGTCTGGTTATTGAAACCTTTTACGTAGAACACCAAAGACCACAGCTCTAATACTATAAATAAGTATTGAGAAAGAACTGAAGAGTGTTAAAAGCAGTATTAAATCAAGTCCGATAAGGTCACCCGAATCAAACACTGGGAGCGTAATCCGAGTGGAGCAAATCAAAAGGTACCTAATAAAAAGTTAATACAAAATAAAAGGGCAATTACACTGGCGGAAATTTACTGAAAAGTTTCTATCAAATTTACTTGTGAACTCAGGCTTCCAGACTCGCACTGACTTCAAAGGGCTTGGCCTCTTTAAAATTTCATTTCGCCCATTCTGCTCTAAATGGAAGGGTCCACAAAATGGCGGCTAAGTACACGAATTGGGCTACCTGTTACTGAGTGCAAACTTTTCCCGAACGTTCAGTGATATTTTCTAAAATTGATTGACTACTGTTCCTTAGAGGTGCTTGAAGGCGCAGCGGCCAGTTAGGGCCGCCATAAAAATAGAAATAGAAAATATTTATTCATAACCACTTAATCTAGAATAAATATAATTAACGAGATTATTACCATGTTTTTCTTGTGTTTGAGTATCTGGAATCCAGTGATTAGCTTATGTAAAGACCGCAAAAAGAACAAAAGTGCCGTTTCGCGATCTGATACGGTCCGGTCAGTGTAGTGTGTCGAGAACAAGTTCGAGTGAATAGTGACTTAGGAAACAGTGGTACGAGTATCAAGGGCAAAAAACGACTAAGGAAGAGGGTAGATCGTTTTGCCTGCTCATAATCACCTACCCGCAATAACTTCAGTACATCCGTATTCATGGCGCAGACGTCCTCGTCCGGTCCCAAAATGCCTTACACGCTCAAATACACTTCACATGCACACTAATAGAAGCCTAAGACACCGTACTAGTAGAACAAGAGTACGAAGATCCGGTTCACACGCGCTTTACACCAGGTACAGACATGTACTTGGGCGCTTCTCCCCACCACCACGACCCGGTCAACCCGAGTCGACGTTTTAGCCATTAATGGTTCAGCACACTAGGCGACACGCGACTGCGACAGCTCGGCGACTAGACGCGACGACAGGCTGCGGCCGACAATTTCATATATTTTGTTCAAAGCTCCGCACACTTGGCGTCAGTCACAGAGTCGCGACGACAAGCTTGGGGAGTCGCGAAACTGACGCTCACGGCTGTCGCACGACTGTCGTCGTGTGTGCGCGTGCACAACGCGACTAGACGCGGCGACTAGACGCAGCGACAGGCCCTCGGGTTGTTCCGCTCCCGATTTGATCCAAACTTCTCGGAGAAGCTAAGTAGTTTTCCCTAGGATTTCCTCTGAAACAATTTGACGGTGTTTCGAACACACGACTTGGGGAACCCTTTAAGTTTCCCCCAAAAAAGTCCGGTGACGCTTTAAAGGTCGCTGTAAATGTTTATCAATTTACTCATTATGAAAAGAATATACATTTATGAAAAGTTTTAAATCAAATAAAAGCAGTTGATCAAATGTATTTTAATTACCATTAATTTTTAAATTCTGTACTTGCATGATTTCCATCTAGCTAGATTGTAATATTAGTAATATTAGTAATAAAAATAATCATGTAGGTTACTAATTTGATTATTTATAACATGGACACAAATAAATAGTCTAATAAGTTTAACGTCTTAGTAAGCAAAAACTATTCACTAGTCAAGAAACAGCGAATAAGCAGTGTTTTTTTACAGCAAGCTTTTCTTTTCCTCGCCGAAGCGGTCCGGAACATTTTCGTCTAACCCAACATAAGGAGTAAAATCAGCGGGAAACCCCAATGTCAGGTTGCATTTGGCGTGAAAATTTAATAAGGCCACAGACAGAGCACAGTGGAGCGGGGAAAATTCAACTCAACACAAAACTGGTATTACCATCAGGGCTAGGTTGCGGGGTAAAATGAATTGTAAAAGGAGGTTGCATTGTAGTAAGGAGGTTTTGTTGTGTGTTCTTTTTATTATAAAGGGGTTTGAGTAATTATGTATGGAGGGATGGGTTTTTTTTTAATTAATTCATTACCGACATAAAATATACTTCAACATAAAAATAAATGCAAAGTCGGAAACCTCATAGTTTGAGAAAAATTGCTCAGATAAAATACAAAAATGTATATATAATCCTCGACCGTTTTCCCATTTACTTGGGGTCGGCCTTCCTTGTCCGTTTCCTCCACTGTGCACGGTTTTGTGCGGTGCTAGTGTCGAGTTGAGCGTCTTTTAGGTCTTTCTCGACCGTCGTCAGCCAGGTGGAGGGTGGTCTTCCGCGTCCACGCTTCGTCGTTGGCAAGTTCAGGGCAAGCTTTACCATGTGGTCTTGGGGGCGTCTCTGTACGTGCCCATACCATCGAAGGCGTTTTTCTTTAATTTTGTCTGCTATAGGTGCGACTTTGAAGCTTCCTCTTATGTATTCATTTCGGATTTTATCTAATAATGTGACGCCCGCTGACCAGCGTAACATGCGTATTTCTGTAGTGTGCAATTTGTTGAGGTGTTGTTTATTGGTCGCCCAACACTCGGACCCATACAATACTGCTGGTCTTATTGCTGTTTTGTACATTTTGCCTTTGACTTTTAGTGGCATTTTTTTATCGCACATTACGCCTGTGAGCTGTCTCCATTTTAGCCAGCCCGTTGTTGTTCTATGGGCGATGTCGCTATCAATCTTGCCATCATTGCTTATAATTGACATTAAGTATTTGAACTGGTTCACGGTTGGTATTTGTGTGGCTCCAATGGAAATCTTGATGTTATTAGGGTCTGTGGTACCATCGAACAAGCAAGACATGTGCTCCGTCTTCTTCCTGCTTATCTTGAGACCATTGTTTTCAAGTGCCTCTATCCACGCGTTGAAGTTATGCTGGAGGTCTTTTATGTCTTCTGAGATAAGAGCAACATCGTCCGCGTATAGGATGTTCCAGGGAAGCAGTTTTTGACAGCCTTTTGTTAGGTGGTTCATGGTCGTATTAAACAGCAGTGGGCTAAGGGTGGAACCCTGATGGACTCCGACTTCAATCTTAAATCTTTCGCTTGTTCCAGCTGGGCACAGGACTTGTGTGGTCACATCAGCGTACATGTCCCGAATAAGGGCGATGTAATACTCAGGAACAAATTGCTCTCTGAGTGCTTCCCATATAAGATCTCGCGGGACATGATCGAACGCCTTTTCCAAGTCAATGAATACCATATGCAAGTTCTTATTGTTAGACTTGGTTTTCTCCAGCATGATTCGGATGGTTTGAATTGCATCTGACGTGCCCTTTTCAGCTACAAAGCCACATTGATTTGGAGTTAATGATATTATTTGATTTAATCGGTTGTTCAAGATTCTCTCCTATATTTTAAGAGTGTGTGACATTAATTTAATAGCTCTGTAGTTGCTACATTCTCTCACATCCCCTTTTCCTTTGTAGAATGGTATCAGGAAACTGTTACGCCACGAGTCTGGTATTGGATGTCCTTGAATTAGCTTGTTGTACAGGTCATAAAGCCAAACAGCTCCAGCTTTGCCTAATTGTTTCCAGACTTCTGCTGGTATTTCATCTGGACCTGGAGATTTGTTGTTTTTCATTTGCTTTATGGCCCTTGTAACTTCATCTGGCGTCAATACAGGAATTGGTCTGTAGACTATGTGAGGTCTTGTGTAGTTTTGGATTCTCGGGTGAGATATGTTTAGAAGGTGTTTGTAAAATTCTGTCCATCTGTTCTTTATTTCTTTATCTTGCGTTAAAAGTTTGTTGTTACCGTCACAAATATATTTTACTGTTGTTATGTCTTTAGTTTTATTGTTTCGCGCTTTCGCTATTTTATATATGTCTACTTCTGTGTCTGCTGATTCTAAGTTTTCGTAAAATTGAGAGTTTGATTTTGCCATCGATATTGCCACCTGCTTTTTTGACTGTTTCTTCATTTCTTTGTAATTTGCAAAATCCGCTTCATCCCTCGTGGTCTGCCATAGCTTGAAGGCTTCCTTTTTTGCCGCTACAGCGTCTTTTACTTCAGGTTGCCACCACTGAGTTTCCCTGAAGGGGCCCTTTTTACTTTTTGTTCTACCAAGGTGCTTCTCTGCTGTTTTTATACAGGCATTTTCAAAGTCGTTCCACATATTGTTTGCTGTTAAGTCTGTGGTGTCTGTGTTACTAAGATGTTCTATAAGGTCCTGTATGAAAAGGTCACCAACTGGTTCTTTTAAAGATTTCCATTTTATTTTTGGTGTTTGCTTCGTGTTGACCTTTACAGGTTTAGGCAACTTGTATATTGTGACCAGGATTCTATGTTGCGTTGTTAGTGGCTCCCCGGGTATTACTTTGCAGTCTTTGTAGTTTCCTAGATGTTTTCGTCTTGCCAGTGTGTAGTCGATCTGAGTGGTATTTCCTCCACTTTGATATGTTATTAAGTGGGATTCTTTCTTTTTAAAGAAAGTATTTAGTATGGCTAGATCGCAACTAGATGCAAATTGTAGAATGGTATCTCCGTCACTGTTGCGGGAGCCATATCCAAATCCACCATGCCATCTCTCCACATTTGTGTTTTGAATTCCAACATGGCCGTTCAGGTCTCCACCCAGGTGAAGCGTTTCATCGGTCGGGATATTCTGTGTCAGTTTGTAGAGATCATCCCAGAAAGCCTCCTTCTCACAATCCAGTGTGCCTGCCTGCGGCGCATAAGCTGATATTATGTTAAAACAAGGTTGATTTTCCAAAGCTATTTTTACAGAAATAAGTCGGTCACTTATTCTCTCAACGTTGACAAGCCTTTGTGTTAGTTGTTCTGATAGTATAATGCCGACACCGTTTCTGCCGGTGGTTGTTCCATGGTATATAAGTTTGAACCCATTGCCGATCTGTCTTGATTTTGACCCCTTCCACTTGGTCTCCTGCACGCAGCATGCATCTATTCGACGTCTTTTCAGAACGTCACTAAGTTCGGCACTTCTGCCCCTCATGGAACCTACGTTCCAGGTAGCCATTCGCAGTGATGTGCATGTGTTGCTTCGACCGTCGCTTGAGGGGTACGCCCTAATATTCTTCGCATTTCGATTCGTGTCGCCTCGACCGTCGCTTAAGGGGGACGCCCTAACAGTTATACTCGCTCTTTTTTGGTGTACTTTCATTTTATTTTGGACAAGGAATAAGAAGTGGCTATGTTGTTTTCCGGCCGGTTGCCACCTGACGCCAAGACAGTAATCCTCGCCTAGGACTGTGAGCGCTGCCGTTGGACCCCTTGGGTCTCTTCCGCCACCTTCTCTATTGCACCACCCTGCCAAGCAGTGCAACTCCACCACGACCTTAGACCCCAATATGTAGAGCTAGCTCATGCTGGGCGTGTGTGTGCCTCTTCCGCCTATTCCGCCGTACCAATGGATGCCATTTCCGCCTTCATAGCCGTTGGGGTCTTCACCCGTAACCCTGGGCAAGGGTTTTGCGTTATACCCCGCAAGACTGGGTCCCTGACCGAACTTAGCCACCTTTCGCTCTGGCCTACTAGAGTGAGAGGTGTTACCACCCCCGCGGCGTGGACGCGTCAGACAGGAATTACCCTAGTAGAACATAGAGAATGGAACTCTATTTTCCCTGGGGCCGAGTTAATGGTCTCGTATAATGCCCGAGACCAAAGGCAAAAATACAAAAATGTATGAAAAATATAATTTTGCTTGTCGCGCCTCAATTTCATTTGAAAGAACTTGTCAAGACATAAAAAAAATACTACAACAACATTTCCCAGTATTGGGTAGTTTTTGAGATATCGACTCTTGTTTGCATTCCGTAAACCTGTTTATGTGTAAATGTGGAATTGGAATTTCAGTATATTTTCATTCAGTTTTTTAGGGAATCAAGATAGTTAGAAAAGAACAAAGGAGCAGATTATGTTACAAGAGCAACATACATACTGAATAATTTTTATTTTTTAAATAAGAAATAGGTCAAAATCTGCCCATGATAGACTTACTCTGTTTAATAATTTTTTGCTTATTGGGATAAGATCTTTAACATGAAATATTTCTTTTAAAGCGACATCGCCAAAAAAAAAACCCCATATTACTCATACCCTTTAAAGATTACTGGTTTATTATTTAAAGCTTGGAGCTAACCAAAGACAGAGCATAGTAGAGCGGGAAAAATATAACATGAAACTGGTAATACCAGCATGAGTGATTAGGTTGCGGGGTAAAATGAAGAGTAAGGAGGTTTCATTTTGTTTTAAAATGTAAAGAATTAAAAAGTTTTGTAAAGAGGTTGCATTGTAGCTACATTACTTTTTGTTTTACAATTTTAAGATTTAAAATGTTGAAATTTCATGTAAGGCGGTGGCTTGACCTACATTCTTTATTGTTTTAAATTTTAAAGATTTCTTGCCTAGGGTGGTTTGCATAACGTTTCGTTTAAAAACTAATTAGCTTAATACATTTAACTTTTTAAATGCGTTTATATTAAATACAATTAAGGTTGACTTGCACATATCTGTGTCTAGGCTTGCTTAACTAATCAAAATAGCTCGTCGGTAAAGTAGATTTTGCGTTTCATTTTAGTTTGTTGTACAAAATTGGGGTGCACGGCCGTAAAACGTAAGGATTGTGTCTGCTGTCAAACAAATAACATTTATGATTTTCAATAACTAAGCTAACCTTTATTGGCGGGAAAGTGAAAATGTTACTTTTCAAATTCTCTCAAAAAGTCCGCCCGAGGACTTACTCTTTACTAAGATACTCGATGGGTTGGGGGGTATATCATTTCTCACTTCTCATTTCTATTATCATTCATCATCATCATACAGGAAAGAAATATTGTTTGTTTATATATTACTTGTAAGAAAAATTACTTTGACACTGGCTAAATGTGTTAATAGCACGAAGCCATCAACAAAAAAAAAAAAACAAAGCTAACTAAACTTTGCTTTAAAAATAAAAATATTTTTTTAAATTATTAAGTAGGTATCTACACATTTATTACATACCTGCCATCGTTAGACAAACGTGATTCTATTTGTTGCAATAAAGACGAAATCTTCTCACAAAAAGTCTTCTGAAAGACTTTCAAACAAGCATGTTCTTAGAAAACGTAGTCTTTCTTGTATAGGTCTATTAAGGTGTTCCATAATCTCTTCATCGTAATGCCTAATATCATTCAACTAGATCCATTTATCAAGGGGCAAAATCAAAATTTATTCAAAATTATATAAAAAACCATTCAATAAGATAATCTTTTAATATGACAGACATTCACTAAACGCATTTAGCGTCGTTAAATAGACATGATTCGGTATTTAGTTTTAACAGATGTTTAAAAACAATTACCAACATAATTTTGGTTGTGCAAGACGCTTGTCTTGTTTAAAGGCCTAAATGGATTTAAGTTGTATTTAAGTTGTATTTAAGTAATATTTAAAAACGTTATGCAGGCCGCCATTGAAGCTTTTCTGGACACGTGCGTACGGCGGTCTTGTCTTCACCAAGTTTTAGCGAGTATGCATTAGTAAATATGCATAGAATGTGGCACGTTTTTTTGTAACTTAAAGACTTGTTAACTTTATTATTTACACTATTGGATAATTTCACGCTTAATGTTTTTCATTTTCTTTTTTTTATAGAATAAGTTAAAATTTGATCATGCTGTCTATTCAGGGATTACTGTCTTGTCTAGATTAAGATTAGAAGCAGTAAGAATTAGAACATGTATTGACTATAATCGGTCAGTGTACCTCAAAATAAATAATAAATAAATAAATTAATACATAAATAAAGAAATAATTAAAAAATAAATAAAATATTGGGACGTACATAATCAGTGCATGTAAAGCGCACACATTACCTGCTTATAAGCGTTAACTTGTTGAAGTAATAAAATTCACTTTTGATACATACAAAACCACTTTTCATCGTATCGTGAACTACCAACTAAAGTTCCAGGGCCGTAGCGAAGGGGGGCATGTGGAGCAATGTCCTACCTTTAAATACCAATGCCCTACTTTAATAAAATACCTTAATAATCAAATAAGCAAAGTACTGTAACGTAGATTTAAGACGGAAAAAATACTAGCATATAATGTCATCTATTCTTACAGTCATAATATACAGGGTGTAACAGAATTCCCTTAAATGCCGAATGGGGATCATTCCACCCATCAATACGAACAACTTTTACTATGGCATCAACTTCGAAATCGCAATTTAACGGAATTTTGTTACACTCTGTATATCACCCCGACAATTACATATGTATTAACCTGGCTCGCACATGTTCACAAATCAAGGACACCAAAATTCGATTGACCAGAACAGATCAAGTAACATTTTTACTTCCGCTCTACCTGTAACCACAGCTGCCCTACCTTAAATTCAAGTCTAGCTACGGCCCTGAGTCCCTCATGTATATTTTATCATACCACGACTTCATTTAAATGTCGTCCAAACGTGCGAGGCACTGTATAAAGTCAGTGGCTGGCGGAAATCAGATTGCACTACTGTGAAAATTTAATAATGCCTCACACTGCGGCGACATCGAGGCGAAAAGAATTCAACACAATCCTTAGATACCAACATTACGGAGAATGCTTTTCGCTGTTACGTTAAGAATAGAAAATTCTTAAGACGCTGGGACTCCTTAACTAGTTTCTTGATAATAGAATAGTATAGAATAGATGAGAATATTGATTTATTAAAGTGACCAAGACTCATAATGTGTTAGTATTAACTTATTCTATGTTAGTTACTTACTACTACTTATTAAACCGCATTCATCGATATGGCGCAGCAATGATTTACGTATCGGCAGTCAAGCCTGCTGGCGACCATGCTTAGGATGCTGTTGGTGCTGCCCCGCACCCTACGCACCAGGGACGCGCATCGCTTTTGCGTCGTTGTATATAGAAGCAGTTCGTATTTCGGTGAACATTCTTGACGCGCTACAAAATCGAGGCAGCCCCAAAAGCACCCTAAACGCATTGTTGTATTGAACAAGGAGGGAACTGTAAGGTTTTTGTGTTTAGGCTGCACGGGCCCATATGCTGCACGTGTAGCAAGAGGAATAATAATAACAAACTTTCATTTCAGGTGTAGCCCTTGAATTGTGTTAGTAACGATAAAACTTGTTATCTATGTTAGTGTTATCATTGTTTGCATCAAGCAAACTAATTCGCACAAGGGACCATCTGCGTCAGATCATAACGCCAGATCAGGACGCGCCGAAGCGCATTCTTCGTCCGGAACTCTTAAGACTAGTGTCTCGAGCGAGTTGCCCCGAGGACAAGTATAGTCCACTACCTAATATTCAGATAGGTTACCAGATCTGTAAGCTCGAGAATGGAGAAAAGTGTGGTTTGGTAGTTGTTAACGACTGCTAATGCAGCCGGGATCACCGGTTACGTGCCTTCTGAAGCACAGATCCGATGAAATCGCGCCATCGCCATAGAGCTCCTGTAAAACTAAAAGCATACAAGACAACATTAATTACTGATTGTATATTTTATACATAATGTAATTAATGTAACATAATCAAGACACCACCGTTTAAGGAAACATTGTATTCACTGCCATTAACGCATCCCCTCTGAATAATCATGAGGGTTCGATGCTTCAATTTCCTATTCAATTTAACCTTTATCTTTTGGGAAATAACAATTACCGAAGTAAGCGTCTCGCTGGGTTTTTGTCGTGATTTTATTTTTGCCAGCGCTTTGAATTCCGTTAAAAATTTGGTAAAGATAATAATTCTGTCAAACGAGAACACAAAAAAAAAGTAACTTTATGCTTGGTTTTGTTACGGTCAAAAGACCATTCGACTTTGGAAAAGATAATGTTGATGATATTTTCAGTATCGTCAAAGGTAGGTAAACAAGAAGTAGATCAATGCTCCATTCACCCGAATATGAGGTTCACATACGAGATGGAGGCGAACATGTCGTTGTATTTTTTGGATGTTAAGATGACCGTGAGATCCAACGGGTCCTTGTCCTACTGTGTCTACCGAAAGCCCACGCACACGGACAGATACTTACGCGCTACCTCACATCATCATCCTCGACAGTTGCAATCCGTGATGACGTCACTAAAGAACAGAACTTTTGACCTTTGTGACCCTGAACATTTGGAGCGTGAGCTAGATCATGTTCAGGAGGTACTCAAGAAAAACGGATATCGAGTCAATGGAAAACGGAAACAGCCTAAAAAAAAGTTGGAAGCATCCCGTAGTTATCAGGCAACCAGCCTACATGCCTTATGTCAAAAGAGTGACATACAAGATCGACCATATATTGCGTGAATACTCCATACCGACGATATTTACTCCTGGCATAAAGGTGAACAACATCGTGGGCACTCCGAAGGATGTCTTGCCACTTCAAACACCAGGCGTATACAAGATAAACTGCAGCTGTGGTAGTTCCTACATAGGCCAAACAAAGCGGACTATAAGTACATGAGCGGGTCAAAGAACATATCGCAGCTGTATAGAACAGGCAGTCTAATAAATCAGCGATGCAGAACATCTACTTGAACGAGGCACAAATCACTGGATTGAATTTTACCGTACGCAAGTCCTCTCCACGGATCGCTACTTTTAATCAAGAGTAGTACGTGAAGCGATTGAAATGAAGAAGCACCCTAATATTTTCAATCGGGAAGACGGTCACAAACTATCTTGAGCGTGGAACCCAGCGTTTTCAAAAAAATAACCTCGTTTTTTTTCGCAGTCGGTAAACTTTCGGTCGGTTTGAGGATTAAAGTTACTCGTGTTCGTAGGTTTACCCTTGAGACCCTACACGTGACCCCTGGGTGGTGCTAAATGAGTGACACTGTCTGAGAGGTAGAGCCACGCTGCGTTGCAGCACGAAATGGGCTGGCTCGCCCGGCGTAATACCACCCTCTCACAGAATATCGGCGTGAAACAATGGCACTCGTTGCTATTGTGTTTCGTCTGGTGAGTGAGTACCGGAGGCCCATCTCCCACCCCTCCCTGCGAAATCCTACTCCCTCCTCAAGATTCAACTCCTTACTTAAGGCCCGCAACGCATCTGCGATTCCTCTGGATTTGTGGGTGTCCATGGACACCCCATGGGCGGCGGTGATTACTTTCCATCAGGTGACCCGCCTGCTCGTTTGCCTCCTTTTAACATAAAAAAACCAACCAGAATAAGGCTTGTATACGTAATAGGGACACCGTTTGTGTTGTGTGTGGCTGTAGTTGGGAAAATAATGTGAAGGTGGTAGATGAAGACTCTGCCGCGCAAACGGAGGCGCACGCAACATCGCGACAGCAGTCAGCCCGTGACCACGGCCATTGTAACTCAGTCGAAACGTCGGGTATAAAGAAGGTATGAAACCTTCTAGGTACTAATTAGTTTGCGTTAATCCTCGTTTAAATTTCTTTGTTAGTTTTAACAACCTCTTTGGTTTAGTGGCATGAGCACCACGCTCTGACTCAGAGGTACCGGGTTCAATTCCCATGTTGTCTAGGTACATATTATGCTCGATTAGGTTAGTTCTACGGTTCACATGCGCTCTCTATCAGGTACAGACATGTACGAGGGTGCTTCTTCCCAGTCGCCCAGTCGTTAGAGGCGCCCTCGGAATGAGGTTCGCGAAAGCAGTGCACTACCACAGCGTGGTAGATAGGTGATAAAAAAGTGGTAAGCCCATCGCCGCTTTATGCTGTTAAATTTATGTGTCTTCAGTCCGTTACTCGCCTATTACGACCACCAAGAGAAGAACTATTCATGATAATAGATTTTTTTACCATTGCGCAAAAATAATGGCCTTGTGTGTGTGTTTGTTCATTGGGCATTCTCCTTTATCAGTAATACCATACCATGTTTATTTCAAAACTACGTTTTAACCTAATCAACAATTTAAGTGTGAACCGACAGAATGAAAGGGATAGCCACTGGAGTTGGACACACGACAAACAAAATGAGACTCGTATAACTTGACCCTCATTTGTTTGTGACACAGGGTCATCGCCATCAGAGAGCTTTTGCAAATGCTGAAATGGACTTGATGGAATGCCTCATATTTTCTTCATTTACATCGTCATTATCATCATTATAGTCAACTAGCTGTGCCTCGTGGTTTCACCCGCGTTAATAGTCATGGTGTGATGTAATATAGCCTATAGGCACAGATTAATATTCAGCTATAGCCTTCCTCAATAAATAGACTATTCAACACAAAAATAATTTTTCTATTCGGACAAGTAGTTCCTGAGATTAGCACGTTCAACCAAACAAACAAACAAACTCTTCAGCTTTTTAATATTAGTATAGATATAAGTTCACTATGTTATTACATGAATCAAAGCATCAGAAATATCACTGCGCTCGTTGATATGGCTACGTAAGATGTTGGACTCTCCCACCGGACCCCTCAAGGAGGGAGGAAGACATAACTACTCAAATCAAAGGCCTGAGCCCAGCAGTGGCATATTTACTCGTACTAGTGGTCGCCAGTGGTCGAAATTCGATCGTAATTTTATTAAGGCTGCACGGATTATACTCCTCCGTCCCCCGCAAGTTTCGTAAAAAGTTTACAAAGGGGTACAAAGTTTTTGCTTCACGTATTAATATATAGATATGCTGGTAATAATACAGGGTTAGTCTTATGTTTTCCAATCCAACCGTACGTGTAACCCTCGTACTTTCCCCGCCACTTGTTATCCCACAGTGAATTAACAATTGAAACTAGAAATTAATTACAACTAGTTGGTTTATAATACTTGGGCTGCTCATCCCTTTTTACGAGGGACCCGTGCTGTAATCCTTGGTAATTGCGTAAAAATTAGCCATTCAAAGTTTACGCGATAGTTTGTCGGTAGTTAGTATGCTACTTAATTGGGACTGATAAAGATGTTATTCAATGGTGAAAACTTTACAGAAACCACAATTATATATAAGGTCACATTTTATCAACTGCAAATATTTTGAGGATAAATTCAACAACATATAAAAACTATTTTTTATGAAAAAACGCCAAAAGACATTTCGATTAAAAAGAGAAATAAAGCACTTTCGGTAGTTTCAATTCAAAGGAGCCGAAACAGAGAAACCGCAATGCCTTCACCGCTTACACGTGCCCCTAGTTTCATTCAAAAGAGCCTACAGAGAGGTGCTCTTAAAAATTTAACAATTTTTGTGTCAGGAAAAGTAAGAAAAAAAACTAGCCTTATTTTTTTTTTAAATGCTAGGGCCTTATTTCTCTTATATAATTAGATGTTTTGTCAAAATATTTGCAGTTGATAAAAAGTGACCTTAACATAATAAATTTTGGTTTCTAATATTTTAACCTTCACTCATTCTGTAATTTCTTTACGTTCTAGCTGAACTAATCATTTTAACACTATCGAATTAAAATTAAAATTACCTTTCATAAGAAGAAATGCCCTTGTCAAGTTTCTTGCCGGTTTTTCTTAATACAAGTTCTCCGGCCCTTTTGTAGACTTACGAACCTATACAGGTCGACTTTTTTATCCCCATCCAAACCTTCTGAGATGACTCCCGTGACACAAACGAACAACTCTTTCTATTGGACCAACTCCCTAACTCGAAAAAAAAATCAGCTGTTCCATACATTTTGGTCGAATGAATATTGATGTTTTGTATGGAACAGCTGATTTTTTTTTCGAGTTATGGAGTTGGTCCAATAGAAAGAGTTGTTCGTTTGTATCACGGGAGTCATCTCAGAAGGTTTGGATGGTGTTACAAAGTCGACCTGTGTAGTGACATTCATAAGAGCCATTTGTAGCCTAAACTGATGAAATGTTCTGGATTTTGAATTTGGATTTATGTTTAAGTTAATTACACATTTTTTATTACCGACTTATTAAACAACCTGTAGCTTGAAAATATCAAATCACCTAATTTACAACTTTGCTAACTGTAATCAGTCAAGCGTTTCATATCGGTCGTAAATGGAATAAAACAATTTTTACGTCTCGCCCCAACATGACTAGGGCAAAAATTAGATTTATCGTGTAGACGTGGATGTGTTTCCTTCGCATCTTCTTATGCCATCAATCTTCTACAAAGGGGCTTTAATTAAATTTGCCACCGACTCAGTTACCTTTCGCAAAGATAAAAGTGGAATAGAAAGAGCATTGTCTTTGACTATGATAAATCGAAGTGTGAAATAAGAATATATTCTTTGGGTTGTATTTATTTTTGTTAATTCAAGTAAAGCGTTAAACGTACGTGAAAACAATTTTATTGGTAGACGTTGCTTAATTATAGATGTAATAATAAAATCTAACTTTTTAAATTATTTAAGGTACCATCTTCTT
Organism: Eudonia mercurella; assembly: GCA_963082485.1. Taxonomy (NCBI): domain Eukaryota; kingdom Metazoa; phylum Arthropoda; class Insecta; order Lepidoptera; family Crambidae; genus Eudonia; species Eudonia mercurella. Next base: position 9,163,185 of record OY720044.1, on the reverse strand, counting down.
TGCTACGATTATAAAATACTAATGCGATCTTACGAGAACCGGAAGCAACGGCTTAACACATGTCTTTTGAAGCACGAAATAGCTCGATGTTTTTTTTTAAATTAGTGACTCATCCATGAACTGGCTTTTTAATTCTGCTTTTTAATTCTGCTTTTTAATTCTGCTTTTTAATTCGGCTTTTTAAGTCTGCTCTTGCTTACTTATCTTATTTTATTATTATTGTACTCGTATACTTTAACTTTGTTTTTTTAGATAATTTTTGACTTTTATTAGTACTGTATGACATTGTGAAAATTTAAATTGGTAGGTACCTGATGTAGTTTTTGCAAAACTAAATTTTTTTTTTTGTATTTTTGGGTGTTGTGATTGTCCTTTTTTGTGTTTGTTTGTGATGGAAAGTGTCCTTTTATGATAGGGCATTTTCCAATATTTTTGACGCTGTAAGGGAGAAAAGAGCTTGACACTTGCTGAGTTCTTGCCGGTTCTTCTCAGTACAAGTTCTCCCGCCCAGAGTAGACTTACGAACCGATGGCATAATGACATTCATAAGAGCTATTTGTAGCCTAAACTGAATAAATGATTTTGATTTTGATTTAGATTTTTTGAATTTGCTAAATCACAACCGTAATGGCAAGTTACAAGCTGCTGGCCCTCGAGCTTCTAATGCTGCTTCAAGTAAGTATCACAAAAAACAAAATATATCCAAAATGGTCTCTTCTAGCAAATATATTCGCAAGAGACATTCTTTAATCGTATAAGAGAAGTTGTAATCTCTTTACTCTAAGACGGGTTGTAATTAATTAATACGACATTAAATTATTCTGACACGAGAATATTGTATAGATTTAAAATACGTAACAGTGTCTGGAAATGTACTTAGAAATAATGCGAACCTTCACACATTGTCTTAACTTATCCAATCTTTCTAAACGGAGAAAAGAGCGGGACACTTGCTGAGTTTCTTGCCGGTTTTTCTCAGTACAAGATCTCCCGTCTAAAGTAGACTTACGAACTGATGGCATAGTGACATTTACAAGAGTTACTTGTAGCCTAAACTGAATAAATGATTTTGAATTTTGAATTATTTGTATCTTTACTAATTTGAAATTGCATGACATGACGTTCACATGACACGAAGTACGCACGGAGTATCTATTCCAAGCTTAAACTCTGTTGTTAGTCAGGCGCTAAACTACTAAATAGTAAAAATATCGACAAAAAACCCTTCAAAGAAAATAGTCAGCCAAGAAATAATGTGTTGCAAAATGTCTCTACATGTAAATAGGGCTTTCTAGACAATATGGTAATGAATCGATTGTCTGGCTAAAGTCACAGGCAGCTGTAACACAAAATAAGGAGACTGCAGAAGGTAGGCTTCATAAAAATGCTTCTTTGTTGATGTGTAAAAGTTTTCCGCTCGCTTTTAATATAAGCAATTTGTGGAAGTGATTTCGTGAAATGGGACGGAAGTATGTGTAACAGTGTAACAGGAAGTCGGGGAAGCGCGCAAGCGCGCGCCTTTTTGTAAATTTAATATCAATATTATCAACATGACATATTATTATTATATGTGACATATTGTGTCATTTGACTATCAAAGATCATTGTCTTTTATTTATTTATTTCGGGACAACAAACAGTTACAATATATTATAAAAACAAAATCTTACAAATTTGGTACACTTAATATATTTATTATTATTATTATTTATTTATATATTCTAATGAGTATTTACTGTATTTATTTTATAGTTGTAAAATGATGTAATACCTGACCCATTTTTTTCAGAATATAATGTTAAAATTGCTTATTACTAAGGTGAGATATCAAATGTTACATATCTTATGCGACTACTGTAAGGCTCCCTCGTTTTTTCTTTTGAGAGAGTTAGCTGATTGCCTCAGACGGCATTTTCATTTTAGCTTCACCAGGCTTTTTTGGGGGCGGCGAGAAATTTTAATGGCTCCTTAAGCCGTGTGAAACGAATCACCTTCGGAGGTTTTCTAGAAAGAACGGCATCACGCACTAGTGCGTGTCCCCGTGCCTTACTAGATTCTCCGAAGGGTTCGGATCGGATCGGGTCATACAAATGCGCTCGAGCAACGCACATACAGTGTCACTTTTATATCACCGTCCAAACCTTCTGAGATGACTCCCGTGATACAAACGAACTCGAACTCCCTAACTCATACATTTTGGTCGAATGAATATTGATGTTTTGTATGGAACAGCTGAATATTATTTTCGAGTTGGGGAGTTGGTCCAATAGTGAGAGTTGTTCTTTTGTATCACGGGAGTCATCTCAGAAGGTTTGGACGGTGATAAAAAAAGTCAGAATAGTCCAAGCGCAGCTGCGCGAGATTCCGTGTTTATGTGCGAGTTGCTCAAACGCGGTATGTATTGAGCTTACCTTCTGGGTCTCATTATTTTGTGCGTAGGGGTCGCAGGCAACTGTAATTTGTTACATAGGGTTCAGACGTAGGACGATGGTTGAGGACGTATGGATAATCTGTATACAACAATATTTATTAGAGCGTAGGTAACAAGACTTTGTGTGGGCGGCGAGTAACTTAAAGGGTTCCTCAAGCCTTGGGGTTGAACCATCCTCAGAGGGTCTCTAGAGGGAATGGCATCACGCAAGCGTGTCTTCTACTAGATTCTCCGAGGCGTTCGGAACGGAGTGAAGCAACAGGGTTGATATCACAGAACACCAGCTGTGTTCTGTGGTTGATATTAATGAAATCTATTTCTTTTTAGAAATCAATTGACACATAGCATCACTTGAGAACGGCTTGACCGATTTGATTGTTTGTATTTTTTTAATGTCAGTAATTGTCAGGAAAATATTTGCATCATAAAAATACAAGGTTTTCGTCGGGATATGGGTGTTTAGTGAAGCGGACGAAGTCGCGAGTGGACCACTAGCATGCAACCAATGTTGACAGACTCACAATACAACACACATTTTATTTACAGAATCCTAGCCATCTTTTAAACCTGGACAGCCGGCAAGTTCAATATTTGCTTTCGCCAGTACCATAGTACTGAGTAAATAAAAATACTCTCTACAGGATGCCCAGTGCGAGTTTCATTCGCCAATCGTTAACGTTAACGAAAACGAGATTTTGTATGGCAAAATTGTAACTCTTCTCGTTTGTCGCCAGGAGGCGCTGCTTCAATGCCATACTAATTTTCGTTTTCGTAAACGTAATCGAATTAATACGGATAGTAAACACACTCGGCACCCACTTCTCACTTAGCGTCTCTCTATTCTGTGCCTGAAATCCAGTTTTATTCACATGCCATCTACAATACGTCTGCGTATAGTTTGTTCATTTTAATATTAACAATAGGACCTATGTATTTTTATTATTTCGTTGCTTCCTATATACCTTTATTGTCCCCACTGCCTGGCAAAGGTCTCCATAATCAATTATCAAGTCAATTCAAGCCAATAACAATTTAAAACAAAAAATAGACTTTCCTTTATTCATTTATACGATTTACTTACTCTGTTGCGAACGAAGACCGTTTCGAGGACTGGTTTTTGTTCTAAAAAAAACGGTTACGTTTCGCCGTCAAAAAATTCGACAACGAGTCAACGACCCACGACTAGTATATTTATTCATTTAAGGATTATCTTAAAAATAAAAATAATAATGGTAATCCATCCAAAAATACAAAGTCAAATGTATGACTTTGAAAAAAACAATTCAAATTATAGTAAGGCTCGCTCTTATACCAAATGACGCAGCACCATGATAGCGCGATTCAGTCAGAATGCAACAGCGCCATCTCACGCCAGCTAACTAAACTACACGAGAAAACGACAGTTCAGTGCTTCTATTTTCTGTCTCTTGGTAATCATCCTCCGATCAACGTACAAAAGACAATGCCAATTATGTATAGAGCTTGCCTTTTTTTTCTCGCGGCCAGTAATAAAATGCTGAATTTTGATTATGATTTATTATAATTATCTTGTAATAATTGTTATGCACACATTCTTCTAAACACAGTCTGTACCGCGAGATACAGAGGCCTAAACTTTTAAAAACTGGAATGTGTTTAGGCCTTTTGTACTTAAAGCTAAGTAGCTACATCGCAAAGCTCTGGTGGAAAAGCTGCCGCTTTGTCTCCCCCCCCCCCACTATAAGTATGACAGCCTCTTAGGTCTAATGGTTATTGACCACCGTTCTCTGACCCAGAGGTTCCCTGTTTGGTACCCAGTGAGGAGTACCAAAGTAAGGATTTCGGGTGGAGTGACCGTAAACATAAGGCAGTCGGAGGACAAAAACAAGACGGAAAATAATTGCTGTCTGCGAGTTTTTGATATCTTGACATCCGCTCGCTTTCTATTTAAGCAATTTGTGGGAGTGATTTCGTGAAAAGGGATGGAAGTATGTGTAACAGTGTAACAAGAAGTCAGGGAAGCGCGCAAGCCCGCGCCATTTTGTAAATTTGAAATCGATATTATTAAAAACATGATTTGACTATCAAAGGTCATTTTGATCTGTCAAATGTCTTCTAATGAGTATTTACTGCATTTATTTTATAGTTATAAAATGATGTACCTACCTATTACCTGACCCATTTTTTTCAGAATATAATGTTAAAATTGCTTATTACTAAGATGAGATGTCAAATGTTACACATCATATGTGACTACTGTAAGGCTTGCTCGTTTTTTTTTCAGATTTGTAAAAGTACAGACGCCTGCACATCGACTTATCCAAAGCTGTCGAATTTCTTTAAAACATTTTGAACCATATGCTTCAGAAATAAAGTTCAAAGTTTGTTAAGGAAATTTGACAGTGTGTTGTAGGTTGATGTGCACAGCAGGCGTGGCGGGGGTGCAGCGCGGACGCAAAACTGCGAGTTTCAAGTTTCTTTATAATAGCGAACGAGCGGCGCGTGGCAGTGGTGTGACAACGGCGCACGACTACGAATACGCACGCACACTAATATCTGTACAGAGTAGGTTGGTGATTTAATTAGAGCAATGTTTACTTTCGTAAAATCATAGGCGTTTGGGTAAAAAATAATAAAAGTCTTAATATTTACATATTCATATTTTTAATTGAAAAATAAGACAAAAGTGGCCTGCGGTATATCAATACAAACATTTTGATGTCGGATCACTGTCTCATTTGTGCTATATTTACAAAGTTTCTGAAGAAATAAGTTTTTTGATATCATTACTTTTACGTATTGTTTATGCAGTTTTTGGGTATTTGTTTCAAATTCCAAGACAACCATGGCCTTGTGAAAGGATCAAACTAACCTACACTAGTCTTTTTAATGTAATTGACCTATTCAGCGCCTAGCACCAGTGACTTAAAACACGTAAATTTTCGAAATTCCGCGCGGCACCCCCTTAAGTTAAAGTAAACTGCTATTTGAATGTGATCCAGCACTGCCATCTAGTGGCAACTCTTGAAAGTAATAGCACCAGTGTTCGACAGTGTTGTCATCGCAAAAAAATAACATAGTTTTTCATTGAAATATTACGGGATGACAGCATTGACAGCTAAGCTAAGCTTTTTTATTTTATATTTTATACAACGTGTAAAAAAAAGGTGTGGTCAAAATGAAAGATCCAAAGTGTATCCGACCTAGATCTTGTATGCAGAGTTACTAAGTCATGATTATTAACTTTAAAGTGTTATGCAATTTTTAATTTAATATTTCTATTGTGACGTCACATCAAAATAAACAAGTCTAGTGGTTTAGTAACCTCTGTGAACATTTATGATCACTGCTGCTTGCTTATGCGCGCATCACTTGCATTTTTCGTAAAATCTTCCTTAGAGGGGTGAAATAAGGGTGGAAAGTTTGTATGGAAATCAGTCATTCCTTAAATTTCCGTATTTGGTCTGGTTAAAAATTATGAAGTTTCAGGATTTTTGGAAAATTATCCCTTAAGAAGGGGATGACAAAACGGACCAAAATTACTTATACAGAGTGATCTTTATTACGTTGTTTTGTGTTGGACACTTTTTACTAATTCTAGCTCGCATATAGGCTTATCAATGATAAAAAATTAAAATCTTAATGTTGAAATGTCGTGACATGTTTAGTTGTCTAACTCTTATTACTTATTCCCTTATGATATTTACCTATATTAAGTTTGGCTTTTATTACGAATAAACACAAACTCGATGGCGCAGTGGTTAACGCGCCCGGTCTGCGAGTGTTGAGGTTAAGCAACTTTCGCAAAGGCCGGTCATCGGATGGGTGACCAAAAATTTATCATCTCGAGCTCCTCCGTGCTTCGGAAGGCACGTAAAGCCATTGGCCCCGGCTGCATTAGCAGTCGTTAACAACCACCAATCCGCACTGGGCCCGCGTGGTGGTTTATGGCCCGTTCTCTCTATCCATCCATAGGGAAGGCTCGTGCCCCAGCAGTGGGGACATAAAATGAGCTGATGATGATGAAACACAAGTCGTGAAGGCCACGTGAGCAAAGCCGCGGACAAAAGCAAGTTAAAACATGAAGGCCTTTAACAAATTGTATCTCTTGATAAGTAAATAGTATTTCGCATCTAACAAAATGTTCGTTACGCTCTCTCATTAGTCAAATTACTGTATATATTCTGATACTAATTAACATGAGCTGCTCGCGTGTAATTGATGTGCGGTGTTTCTTATATCATAGGTATGTTTGTTGAGATAATGTTTGAATGTGAGAGGATTTTCGTGGGCGGTACCTACCTACGCCCTTTAGCTAAATTAAAATAGGACTGCTTTAATTTTGTGAATGTAAAAACATCTTTTAGTGTTTCGTTTATGATTATTTTAAGGTTGTTATCTCACAGTGGAGCCTGCTGTGGTTTCCCTCTCTCACTAGCACTTCGACCCATCGGGATCTTTGTGCAACCCCATATAATAATAAGTTTGGCAACGTCCGTCAGAGCGAAAGCCTTAAGTCTTTTGGTTTCCCATCCGATAGTAGACTTTTGCGAAAGTTTGATAAACCGAGCGCGTTAACCACTATCGAGTTCAAAAATAATGGCGAAATTTATGCCAGTGGTGGCGCTTGTGTCGCTTAAAAACGGGTTTCCCTTACAGTCTGTGGGTAAGCTCTATGGTTACGTAAAACGTTTGAACGCTTAGAACAATAAGTTATTGTTCGGACTTCTTGGCGGGAATGTGAAAAGTCATGTCTGCGGTTTTGTTTTATTTTCAAAAATTTGTGCTACGTCGAATAATTATGTGAAATAATGGTGGATTATTAACCGTTAAGTGTTCGTGAGTGTGCATGAGTGTTGGTAAATGAAACAAAACAGTGCAACGCCACTTTTCTCTCAAGAAATCCGCCCGAGGACTTAGTACCTATATCCCCACATCTTTACTGAGATACTTGAGGGGTTAGGGGGGTATATCATTTCTCACTTCTCATTTCTATTATCATTCATCATCATCATACAAAAGAAATATTGTTTATTTATGTATTACTTGTCAGAAATATTACTTTGACACTGGCTAAATGTGCTAATTGCACAAATCCATCAACAAAAGGAAAAAAAAAGTTATTGTTCTGAGTTTGAACGGGAGCGGTTTAAAAGATTAGATATTTACTCATGTGCTCGGGCCACTGTTTGTAAAGTTGTAAATTGTGATTAAAAAATATGACTGCGCCTTTATTTTGGAGATTAAAAATGAACAGTGACATCGTCGGTGAATTCAAGTCTGCTTGCCCGTCCTGCATCATGCACTTTTCCGCTGATATATAAGATGGTGGTTCACCAATCCAAATGACTGTAAACGATTTTTGCAAAGTTAACGATACACAAAAACCGCTGACTGTGACCGCATTAGACATTCTTGATTCAGCGACACGTACACAATATTGACCGTTGACCCAGCCGAAGTAGCGTTTTGCATAGTAATATATGTAAATAAATTGAGGAACCAATCGCCATGTGTAGTATTGGAAGGCGCGACGCGTATCCCGACGACAATACGTTTCAATTAGAATCAGCGTCCTATTGTCCTGGAACTCTAAATGTGGGCAAATGTAAAAATAATATCGTGTAGATTCGTTCAGTGTTAGAACTTGAAAATGTCTAATGGTAGAACTATGCTCAGAATTGATATACTTTCTGCTATTAAGTATCTACCTAACCGAGTGTGGTTTTACATTGCTGTGGTATCTTATCTTATCTTAGTGGGGCCTGCTAAGGATTCCCTCTCGCAGTAACACTTCGACATCGGGATCTTTTGTGCAACCCCATCCTTTCACTCTTTTTCCCCTGTAAAGATAGATGCCATAAATTTGGCAACATTTTTAAGAGCGAAGAGCCTGAAGTCCTCGGGTTTCGGGTATGCTGACCCCAGGAGTCCCATTATTTTCCTAGCCAGAGAGTCGCAGTCACACAGTAGGTGCTGCATTGACTCCGTTTCCTCTCCACATGCCCTACACAAGCTATTTGTTGATAGATGCATCCTGTGATGCTGTGGTATGATTTGAAGGGTTCTAGATCCATTGAAATTGCAAGTCATACCAAGAGGCAAGAAGTGCATCTCGGTGGCCGTGTGGTAAAGCGCTCGGCTCGACATCAGAAGGTGGGTTTAATTCCCAGTTCGGGCAAAGTGTGTTTCGGTTTCTTCAATCCAAAGTTGGTTGGTGTTCATCAACCCGCATTTGGAAAGCGTGGTGATTAGGTCAAAGCCATCATCATAGTGATGGCTTGATTTCAATGTTGGAAATCTTTACCCAATAGTGGTGTGGCCTAATGGCCATAAGAACTTAATCGAATAAATTTAAACTAAAGAGAAAAACCTGTATACCTATAGCTACAGGTTTTTCACAATATACATTTTAGAAATTTTAAACATTTTAACTAAACAATCAATATTAAAACAGTGTTGTTAGACTGAAGAATTTTGAAAGAATGATGATATCAAAACCGAAATAAAATTCCGTGACAATGACATACTCCAAATTAACACTGACCACTATCACGCCTTGGCTCCGTATGCTATACGCGATGGGATCTACTTTAAACTTAAATTTTTACTTCTTGTATTTTATCTATCTGTTAGATTCCGTCTGTGTTTATTAAGAAGTTTGATTTTAACTATGTCCTAACTAATATCGAAACTACCATTCGCGTAAGTAAGGCAAAATACAATTTTACTAAATTAACCTAAATATAGACCCGACATGACATTCAAAGTATTCTTTTTCAGAACCGTTCATATAATAGACAAATAGTTTTTAAAACTACCAAGGAGGCTATAACATAAAAATATAACGTTAATTTAAATTCTTAGAGCATTTGGTTTAATGCTCTAAGAGTAAATTGCAACGATAACGTCACAGTGGGATAGTTATAGGCCACTTTACCTAAAGGCCTAAGAACTGAATCTTCTGGGTCCCTATAGTGCGTGAAGAATTAGACCCTGGCATTGCAAGTGTCCACGTTTCGCTGCGCCTTATTTCGTATAGGTGTACTTATGTACATTCATGTTGTGCTTCAAATAAAACAAAAGAAAAATATAACTTCATAAACTATCATGGTCACTTACATTAGAATAAATATTATCAACGGGATTAAATATGTAAAGACCGCAAAAAGAACAAAAGTGCCGTTTCGCGATTTGATACGGTCAGTGTAGTGTCGAGAACAAGTTCGAGTGAATAGTGACTTAGGAAACAGTGGTACGAGTATCGACGCAAAAAACGACTAAGGAAGAGGGTAGATCGTTTTGCCTGCTCATAATCACCCACCCGCAATAACTTCAGTACATCCGTGATCATGGCGCATGCAACTGTGCCGAAATATCGGATACTCAAACACAACAAAAAAAAACATGGTAATAATCCCGTTAATAATATTTATTCCAAAAGAAAAATAGTCAGTTTCTGATTCTGTGCTCTTCAAATTCTTTTCTTTGATACGTTTCCACCTTCACTTACCCTCATCAGCTAATTATATGATTGCGAACGTAAAAAACATAGGAACGTTACGTAAAGGTTTATAATGGGGAACGCCAACAACCAAAAACCACGACCGGTGCAATTTTGTCGAAACGTCGGGTAGGTATACAGGTATGTCTATGACAGGGTAATGGTGCCAGTTTTCGACAGTTTTATCCTTTAAGGCGAAGGGTAAGACACACTAGCGCCGCTAATGGATTTAATTTGATAACAGCAAAACTGGATTTTTTTTCGAACATTGCGGACTTTCCGACACTAGGCAAACATCTATTATTTAATAATTGTGTACTACTTTTAGGTTTGTTTTTGTATTCTTTCGCTAACACCAAAAGTGGCCATTGTTTGTGAATAAATGCGATAGCCCGTTTTGTGAATAAACCACGCAACAAAAAGTAGTGCACAATTATTAAATAAATACTATGGATGCTTTCCTGTTATCGGACGGTACGCAATGTTTAAAAAAAGATCCGGTACGTTAGTTATTGTCAAATTATCAATTGGTGGCGCTAGTGTGCCTTACCCTTCGCCTTAATCATTAGAATAGGGTTGAGTCGGAGGCACGCACAAAGTGAGAATGATTCGACTTATCATGAAATTTTATGCCTCCGACTGCATGTTAAGAATTTCGAAGGACTACTTACCGTATTGATATTTTTAATTGTATACCTACAGTACTTAAGTTTGATATTGTTTCGATTTATTTCGCTGGCTTTATGTAATGACTTGTTGTATTTTTATCCTGTTCCGCAGGCGGGTTTTTTGTTTTTTTTTAAATTATATTTTTTTATGTCTTTTTAGTTATACAAATCTGCTAATCCGCAGTGGGCACGCGTGGTGGACAGACGCCCAATCGCTCTCTAATGAGGGTAGGTCTAAGCCCCTGCAGTGGGGCATAATAATTATAATCGTAGACTGATGATGTAATTTTTTTTAGTATTACGGTAATTGTAATCACGATATGCCTCTTTGAAATCCTTGTGTTGAGCACTCTAATTTGATACCCATAAATGTAGTATTAAAAAAAAAATGTTTTTCACCAACTCCAATGGCGTCGCACAGCCGCCATGTTTTTTTTAGCGTCACCTATCAAAGAACACTTGGGCAGCTAAGATGAATCTAACGATACCTCAATTATGTAAATCTGTTCAGCGGTTCTGGATATATGAGGTAATAAATAATAATACTTACATACATACATACAAGATACGCGCGAAAAACAATACCCTCCCTTTGCAGTCGGATAAAAAGGGATTCATTTTAATGTCAAATTCTAGTATTTGCATAAACTTTTCTGTTAATTTTCGCACAAAAAATTTCTGATTAGTTTATGGAAGCGAATGCTTTTCATCTCACCTGTTGGAAGTGAAGATAAGGCTGCGAAGGTGGAAACGCACTCACATTTTTGATATGGCGCTAGACAATATAAATAAAAGTTGGTCATCAATGGACATCTTGTCATGTCAACTCAAAGCAAATGAATGAATACACAACAGTGCATCGCCACGAACAGCGCAACACTGCCGCCTTGTCCGGAATCAGCGCGGCTGGCAGCACTGCTGCGCTGCTGCGCAGCAGTGCTGCCAGCTCCACAGTGCTCCACGGTGCTCCACAGTAGCAGCACTGATGCGGCAGCGGCTGCATGCAGCGGAGTTCGTAATCATACCTTTATGGACCTAGTGCAGTGTCTATGAGAGTAACACAAATTTGGTATAAGCGTTTTCAATCCAGACATTTTGATGTCAAAGATGCACATCGCTCTGGTCGCCCTATTACGGATAAAATGGATGCCATTTTTGAAAAAGTGGAGCAAGAGAGACCCTAGTCTTTCTTCAGTGCTTAGGGTACAATACACCCTGCTGGAATCGAACCCGTGACCTCTGGGTCTGGTCCGGTGGTTTAAAACTAGACTACAGAGGCAGTCAAAATCTCTGTCTCTATATTGTCATATTGCAGTTGTTAATCACAATAACCGGTTTCATTAAAATCCTGCGGTCAAACACTCGGCTTAAAACGTCACCGCACGATCGCACTCAAATATTTTACGTCATCATCAGTGAAGTGCCGACTTTAAAAAGCATATAAAAATCCTGTTGGTTAGTGAGATTTCTAATTAATATTAAATTGCAATTCTGTCGCGCCCCGCTGTCGACAATAAAAAGTTTAATCTAGTTCAGTGGCACGGAGTAGGTTACCTAGCGTTTAATAAACTGAGAGCGCTTTCTGAAACAGATTGTTATTTTTTTTAGTGGCACCATTGTTGGACACGAACCAGTTATCGACATTTTTTCTTTTAACCATTAAAAATGGGTGCGCCAAAGTTCACCTAAATTTTCAACTCCGAAAATTGGAACTCCGAAAATGTTGTTCCTTACATTTTTCATCCTAACAATCACAATTCCTAACTACTCTGTTTCTAATGTTCATAATTCCGAATCATTCAACTTCATAATGTCAGTAGCAATAAACATATGTTATACTATTATTTGTTTTCCTATATTTTCTCAACATAACCGTCTTTTACACTTTTTATTCAAATTCATATCTTTTTTGAAGCGACTTTAAAATAAATTTGCTTAGGTTAGCGAGGAGCGAAGCGACGAGCATAAACACAGCCAGAAGCGACTTTAGGGCGTTTCTCACGTTAATATACATCACTTTACAATGGACATTATGTTTATTTTACGTAACTCTCGCGACTTTCATAATCCTGATGTCATCAAAATCCTTTTTACCAGCCTTGTGCGAAGCTCATTGGAATCTAGTGCATGTATTTGGAACCCGCACAAGGCCAAATATATACTTATGTTAGAGAAGGTCCAGAAAGCTTTTCTTCGCTGCTATTATAAGCGGGTATATGGTTACTATCCCTTCATGTACCTAACGAAGTTCTTGCTGGGAATGTTGGGGATGAACTCGCTAGAGAGTAGGAGAGCTCGAATGAAGTTGTCAACTGCTGTGGCGATTTTGCGTGGGGGTGTGGACTCGCCCGAATGTGTTGAGCAGTTGTCTCGCCTGTTTGTGCCTGATAATTATCTGCGTATTCGATCCAGTCGTAGGCATCGACTGTTTGCGCCTCCGCCGTGTCGCACAGTGGCGCGCGCGAATTCACCGCTGTGTCGCATGCATCAGGCACTTAACGCACTCCTTGTGTCTTACCCGAATTTTGACGTGTTTGTGGACAACCTTAAGAATTTTTTAAACAATATAGATATTTGTTTGTGAACTAGTGATTAAGTAGATATACTTACTATTTGTGTTTATATGCACTTAACTATTCATAATTATGTAATAGGGTTACGCCCGTTTAATTATGTTAAATAAATAAATAAATAAATTAGGGATAAAAGCGTTATGAAAAACAACAGTAGGAGTTTAAATATTAGGTTAGGGAAAAAGTTTCTTCGCATTTTTTAAGAAAATTCAAAACATTTTTAATACAGTTTATTTACATTTAACTAAAGTATGTAAGTAGGTGCCATTTTGTTCGATAACTTTTTGCCATCTTGTAGGTAGGGACATGATCCCATTGCTATAGAAATTTTGTGGCTTCTGATCAAAATACCGCGACAAGTGGTTTTGGCAGTCCTCTTGTGGTGTTAACTTGACACTGCCTAAAGAATTCTGAAGAGATCGAAACAGGTGGAAATCTGAAGGTGCAAGGTTAGGACTATACGGCGGATGCATTAACACCTCCCAGCTAAACTCTCTTAAATTTTGCTGAGTGGCTAAAGCTGTGTGAGGTCTAGCGTTATCATGATGAAAAACCACACCCCTTCTGTTGATTAATTCCGGCCGCTTTCTCTCAACTTCTTGCTTTAATCTCATCAGTTGTTCGCAGTAGAGTTCAGAATCGATGGTCCTGCATGGTGGTAACAGCTCATAATTAATAATGCCCTTCTAATCCCACCACACACACTGCATCACCTTGTTGCGAGTTAACCCGGGTTTCGCCACAGGCTGTGAAGTCTGACCGGCCTTTGACCATGTCCTTTTTCGCACGTTCTTGTCGTACATGATCCACTTTTCATAACCAGTTATCAGCTTCTTCAAAAATGGTTCGGTTTCATTACGTCGTAATAAAGAATCACAAATGAGTATGTACATGGTTCATTAGGTTTCTTTCAGTTACCTCGTGAGGTACCCAAATATCGAGCTTTTTTGTGTACCCAGTTTTTTTCAAATGCGCCATAACTGTTTCGTGGTCAATTCCCAGTTCTTCAGCTACGTCGTAACTACTGATATGCCAATCTTGCTCCACTTTTTCAAAAATGGCATCCATTTTATCCGTAATAGGGCGAACAAAGCGATGTGCATCTTTGACATCAAAATGTCCGGATTGAAAACACTTAAGTATACCAAATTTGTGTTACTCTCATAGATACTGCACTAGGTCCATAAAGGTATGATTACGAACTCCGCTGCATGCAGCAGTGCTGCCACTCTTACTACACTGCCGCGCAATTTATGAATGCAGGAAAGAACATGTGAACAGTTTCGAGAGAATAGATCGCAATGTCAGCACCTCAAATATCACAATCATAAACACAGTAGGTGGTACTTACTGCGTTCATAAATTACAGAAAACTATTGCTGCGGCGGGCGGCAGACGCGTCACTATACTGGTCTGTCGCGGCGGTGGAGCGACGCTGCACACAGCAGTGCTGCCCGCAGCAGTGCTGCCCGCAGCAATGCTGCCGCGACATTGCTGTGTAGCTCGGAATGTAACCTCATATAAACTTATAGAGAATATATGGGGACCAGTAGGGCTGCCTGCCGCAGCGGAGTTCGGAATCATACCTTTAATCATCGTTTTTTTTTGCGGCTTGCGTTGCCTTTTTACCTTTTGTGTAGTAAAATTTTAAAATGTATCGGATTTCTTCATTAGATTGCCTCATCTTGACAGTAAGAAAAACAAAGGAAATTCACACATTTTCTTAATTTAAATTTGGAATTATCTTCTTTAAAATTTAAACTTTTAATGATACCAAAACCAGCCAGATACAAATAGTATAGCAAAAGAGATTTTATTACAAGTTCATACATATGCGAAAAGACTTTTTCCTCAACCTAATAATATTGACATTAGTGATATTATTAATTACAATTTTCGGAAACATAAGTGTCATGAACATAGTCTGTAGTAGGTACTACAAATTGTATGAATAAAAACTTTAAGAAGAAAAATTTTAGGAAGAGTGTTCATTCGGATTACAAATCGCTAGGAATAACAATTTCGGGTAAAAAAAACATTAGGTGAGCCAATATGAACCCATTTAAAATAGGGCCAGCATCTGAACGATGGCGCAGTGGTTAACGCGCCCGGTCTGCGATTGCTAATGTTAAGTAACTTTCGCGAAAGCCGGCCATCGGATGGGTGACCAAAAATATATCATCTCGAGCTTCTCCGTGCTTCGGAAGGCACGTAAAGCCGTTGGTCCCGGCTGTATTAGCAGTCGTTAACAGCCACCAATCCGCAATGGGCCCGCGTGGTGCTTTATGGCCCGTTCTTCCTATCCATCCATAGGGAAGGCTCGTGCCCCAGCAGTGGGGACATAAAATGAGCAGGTGATGATGATGATGAACTTAGTTTTAACTTTGGCAACAGCTGAATACAGACCACCTGCTCCCTAGCTCAAAGTCACTCGCGTCCGTAGTTTTACCCTTGGGACCCTACACGTGACCCCTGGGTGGTGCTAAATGAGTGTGTAGGGAAAGCCTGGTAATGGTACATCACGTCGGGTAGTCACCTCTGTAGGGAGCCATGCCTGTGGTACATCACGTCGGGGTCACCATTGTAGGGAAGCCTGTAGTAGGTTGCAATGCCACATTGAGGAAGGCCAAAGGGAAGATCTTCCTCCGAGCTCCGAGGTGCTATATATAGCGACGGAGATGGTGAAACTTCGCTACCGCGATGCAGGCTTCCCATACTATTTCATCGTAGTATGGCGACGTCGTTGGTATGCGTTTGTGGCGCCATCTGTTGACACGGTTCAGAAAGTGTTTTTGCTTCGTGTCGATGTGCGGCGTATGCGGTAAGTGCCGCCACAAGTGACACTGTCTGAGTGGTAGAGCCACGCTGCATTGCAGCACGAAATGGGCCGGCTCGCCCGGCGTAATACCACCCTCTCGTCGATATTCTGTAAGAGGGTGGCCTCTTACAGAATATCGGCGTGAAACAATGGCACTCGTTGCTGTTGTGTTTCGTCCGGTGAATAAAAGTACCGGAGGCCCATGTCTCACCCCACCTCCCTCCCAATTCCTACTCCCTCCACAAGATCCAACTCCTTCCTCAGGGCCGGCAACGCATCTGCGATTACTTTGACTTTGCGGATGTCCATGGGCGGCGGTGATTACTTTCCATCAGGTGACCCGCGAGCTCGTTTGCTTCTTTTTAACATAAAAAAAAATCTTCTTTTTTATTTTTGTGCACAGATATGGAGGGACAAAAACTAGAAAGATTTATTAAAATACACTATCATACGTACCTTTTTGCTAACCCTAGCTTAAAGTTTCAGGTATATTGTTTGCTTTTCGGTCGGGTCATCAGCCTCCCAACCGCCTAACTCTCTCGCTTTCGATCGCTTTGAAGGCGAGACCCTCGCCTCGCTTCCTGATATAATATCGAATAATATCGAAAGCAGCCTATAGCTTTCGATATTGCTTTCATATTGCTTTCGAAGTGACAAGATGACGCCTCCTCCTCGCCTCGCCTTCAAAGCGATCGAAAGCGAAAGAGTTAGGCGGTCGACCCCCAGGTGACCCGCCTGCTCGTTTTCCTCCTTTTAACATAAAAAAAACTGCCCCCCAACCGCCTAACTCTCTCGCTTTCGATCGCTAATATAATATCGAACAATATCGAAAGCTATAGGCTATAGCTTTCGATAATGCTTTCGAAATGACAAGATGACGCCTCCTCCTCGCCTCGCCTTCAAAGCGATCGAAAGCGAAAGAGTTAGGCGGTCGACCCCCAGGTGACCCGCCTGCTCGTTTTCCTCCTTTTAACATAAAAAAAAACTGCCCCCCAACCGCCTAACTCTCTCGCTTTCGATCGCTAATATAATATCGAACAATATCGAAAGCTATAAGCTATAGCTTTCGATATTGCTTTCATATTGCTTTCAAAATGACAAGATTACGCCTTCTCCTCGCCTCGCCTTCAAAGCGATCGAAAGCGAGAGAGTTAGGCGGTCGACCCCCTGGTGTAGAATACTGGGTTAGGTACTGTGTCGTACACAGACGCCACTACGAATCTACGATTGTTACTTTTTTCTTTTTTACACACCATAAACTGAGTATCTACAGAGCCAGTGTTTCCAAGTAAATATAGCCTACTATACCTACTGGGGGGCCATTTTTTACCGGTGATTACTTAGTTGTCACGCTATGATATTAATTACAAATTATCCTTATCCTTTATTCAAGGACACTGGTAACTTATTTTTGACACTAAACATTCTTGAACGATAGGTATCTCATCAAAAACATAAATGTGAAATGAGAGCCAAGTTCAATATTATGTTATATGCCTTGGTTATTGACTTCTACGACAAAAGAAGTGAGACTTACTCATACTTATTCATAATATATACACTGAGTAAGTATTCCACTCAGTGTATATATTATATCTCAGTCATCAATTTTCATTGCTGATTCTTACATTACAGGCATCTATAAGTAAGTATTCGAATTAATCGAAAAATATAATAAATTGATAAAAATTTACTAGTTTCTGATTTATTCCTTTGTGTCCGCCCAACTACCTATCAGCCCCCCAACCGCCTAACACTCTCGCTTTCGATCGCTTTGAAAGCGAGGCCCTCGCCTCGCTCTCTAATATAATATCGAAATATAATATCGAATAATATCGAAAGCTATAGCCTATAGCTTTCGATATTGCTTTCTTATAGCTTTCGAAATGACAAGATGACGCCTCCTCCTCGCCTCGCCTTCAAAGCGATCGAAAGCGAGAGACTTAGGCGGTCGACCCCCTGGATGCCAAATTTGAACTTTCTAGGTCATCTGGAACTGTGTTAGTTTTGATCTATCTATAAATCAGTCAGTTAGTGATATAAATAACGATTTTGGACGTTAATATTTAAATAACCGTTTGAAGTGTTTATGAAATTTGGAGCACATGTATCTCGCAAGTCTCAATATATGAGCCAAATGACATGTTTATGTGAAATAGTTTTCGAGTTATGAAGGGGTCAAAAGTGGCTCCAAATGGTTCGTGTAACACACACGGTGTTGCTCGCCTGTTTTGTTAGCTTCATCTTAGCTTGTCACGCTACTTACCGCGTGTCTAGATCTTAAGGGGGTGCAGCGCGGAATTTCGAAAATTTACGTGTTTTTAAGTCACTAGTGCTAGGAGCTGAATAGGTCATATACATTAAAAGGACTAGTGTAAGTTAGCTTGATCCTTTCACAAGGTCTTGGTTGTCTTGGAATTTGAAACAAATACCCAGAAACTGCATAAACAATACGTAAAAGTAATGATATCTAAAAACTTATTTCTTCAGAAACTTTGTAAATATAGCACAAATGAAACAATGATCCGACATAAAAATGTTTGTATTGATATTCCGCAGGTCACTGTTGTCTTAGTTTTCTATTAAAAAATATGAATATAAAAATATTAAGACTTTTATTATTTTTTACCCA
This sequence comes from Eudonia mercurella, assembly GCA_963082485.1. Lineage (NCBI taxonomy): Eukaryota > Metazoa > Arthropoda > Insecta > Lepidoptera > Crambidae > Eudonia > Eudonia mercurella. The sequence continues at coordinate 9,144,580 of OY720044.1, read as the reverse complement.
AACGCCTATGATTTTACGAAAGTAAACATTGCTCTAATTAAATCACCAGCCTACACTACACAGATATTGGTGTGCGTGCGTATTCGTAGTCGTGCCCCGTTGTCACACCACTGCCACGCGCCGCTCGCTCGCTATCATAAAGAAACTTGAAACTCGCAGTTTTGCGTCCGCGCTGCACCCCCTTAATAATCAAATTCTTAATTATGCAAAAATATTGTATTTCCTAGTGTATTTCATGTTACTTTTATTTCGACATCACTGGTGATATTCAAAAATCGTTCCTCTGTCCCACACAGCTGGGCAAAGGCCTCATATTGAAAACAAGTCAACGCCACGCTTACCAAATGCGGGTAGGTGATCAAAAACCCGGGTTAGGCATCAATTTTCCTAACCTGGGAATTAAACCCAGGACCTTTTGTTACCGGACCGTCGCTTTGCAACGTATCTTATTTAAAAAAACAAAACACAAATGTTGAAAAAGTTTCCACGAGCATTTGTGTTTTTGTAATTTGTTCGCAACAAAATTTGCTTTAAAAATTATTTGAACATTTGTATTTTATTTATTTTGTTTTATTTAGTTTTTTTTTTAATTTTAACTTGTTACTTGGTAACTTAGTGGGCATGAGCTCGGCTCGATAATTGAAAGTCCTGGGTTCATTCCCTTGTCAATGTGGGTATCAGATTTTTATGTTGTTTGTAGCGAGTGGATCGAGGTAATCAAGGTAGGTAATAGCGAGTGATTGAGGATCTCGATGGGGACATAAAATGAGCTGTCTTTGTAGCGAGTGTTCAAAGTTTTTATTAAAATTATTGTTTTATACCACCATTTTCGAATCATCACTCGGGTTTGTAATTAATCACCAACCTGTATTTGACAAGTGTGGTGATTTAGCAAATACCCAAATATTTGCTATCGCCATCGAGATCCTCAATCGCTCGCTATTACCTCGATTACCTCGATCCACTCGCTACATACCTACAACAAAAAAATCTGATACCCATGTTGACAAGAGAAATGTATCCAGGACTTTAAAATAAAAAAAAACTAAATAAAATAAAATAAGATAAGTTGCAAAGCGATGGCCCGGTAACAATAGGTCCTGGGCTTAATTCCCAGGTTGGGAAAATTTATGCTTAACCCAGCTTTTTACCAGCTTACCTACCCTACTAACTAGCTTTAAATAAATATATATGAATTTATATCAATAAATTCTCGTCTTATTGTTTGTTCCCATAAAAGCATAACATCTGCTATGTATTAACTTAATTTTATGGCAATAAAAAAACATCTTGTCTTATCTTATAAACATTATAGTTTCTGCAACTCCTGGCAGGAACTCCACCACTCCCCATAAAGTGAAAATCATCAGCAGCTACCATCTAATGATATTTTGAACAATTAAAGCTCCGTTTGTTCTAGGTATGTAAGTTACTATAAAACATGTAATTATTAATAAGAAGAATATTAGGTGTGACAAAAATATGAAAACTAGAACATATGTGCTTAGTATTCAAGTATTTGTGTATGCATTTGCATGTATGTATTTGCATACACAAATACTTACTACTACATTATAACTATTTCGTCCATTATCAGCTTCCATTATGCCACAACAATAGTATATAATAGCTAGTTTAAAAAATGTAAAATAATAAATTGCTAAGTACATCCACAATTATAAAATAAAATACACATTTTATTAAAGACGTGGAAATATTTACACAACACGGCTCATTAAATAACATTGTCAGGAAAAGGACCCACAAAAGAGTTTAGTAATTTATAAGTATTTTTAAGTTACCTAATAGGTTTTTACTGTCGACAAAAGCACATAGAACAGCTAAATGTAAATGGTAAAAAATAAACAAAAACAAACAAAATATATGTAAAAAGTTTTATTTAGTACATAAAACTGATAAAAGGGTATCTGATAAGAAATATTTATATAAGCTGATATTGATAGTTAATTATACTGAACATTTACTGGTGAAGTACAATTACAAATTCTTATTTGGCCTTGGCTTATCCAAATTCTGCGTTAGTCGTTCCTTCTGTCGCTCGCAATCCGACTACGGAGGGAGAGTTTGCAGATATTTCCCGATCCACTGCAAGACTATCACCCATATTATGAACGCAAAACCAACAAAAATGATCTGTGGGATGTCAAATTCTGGTACCTTGAAGATCGGGCGTAAAGGATCTGATAACTTAGGCATGTGCAGGTTTCTTAACAAGGCTGCACACAAACGCGAAGAGTATAAACAAAACTACCAAGCAACCAACAACTGTCAGTAGCTGGGTAAGGTCGAAACTGAGCCCGCAATTCATAGTGTTTATAGCACTGTTCTAGCACCCCTGGAAATACTTGCACATCCAGCTGAGCACAATGAGTAGGGTGACGAATGCAAAGGCAATTAGAAGTACTTGTACAACGTCAACGTTGTAACACTTAGGCCGCCTCCCCATTATCTACCGACCACTCGTAATATGGCATACGACCAGAAACAGCAGCACTAATATGACTATTGATCCAATTATCATAAGCAGCTGGTTCAAATTGAAACTTAAGCCGCAGTTAGAACTCGTAGCGTTTCTTCTACCCATAATTTTTTCAGCGGAATATGTATGACATCGTGTGGTAGTATTGTTACATCTTCAAAATGTTTCATTTGTTGTTAGCGGTTAGTTTTTGTGTTGGGCTTTTCTGTTTTTATTCAGTTTTTTTAAGACACTTGATTTTGACATAACAGTTACGAGGAAAAACGTTTGACATTTTGTCTCCTCTTGCTCTTTGGTTCGATGTGTGTCTATGGATGTTATTACTCAGTGAGGTTTTTTTAATATAAACTTTTTAACGCGTATATGTCATACCATTTTTATATGCAACTCGAAATAATAACTAATATTGTTCAATGTAATAACCGAAGAGCAATAACCAAAGATAAACACACAACTAGTTCAATCTTCAAAATTACCAAAGTTGATTACGTCCTAACAGACAATAGAAATGATTTATTAAATGATTTATTTAAGCAAAGTTTAACAATTAAATAATAAATAACAATTCATGTTACAAATTACAAAAAAAAAACATAAGCTATAACAAATAACTTTAATACATTAAAATCTCTTAAGGCTGACTTAGCGTGCAGTTCATTAATATATTTAATAACCACATAATGCTTTTGAACTAACACACTCAAACTAAAATGATATTACCATTTTCGTCGCACCTAAAATTGCTTTGAGTTTGGACCTAGAAGCAGTTGAAAGTGATATAAGTACTTTATTGTATAGAGTATAATAAATTCCGAATCTTTTTACGATTACGATCTTAACAATCAAGATCCTTGTTACACTTAGGTATCAATAAGGTACGTAGAAAGCAAGTGCCGATACTGCTGGGGCACCAGCCTTCCCATGGATAGATAGGGAGAACGGGTCACAATACATAATAGACTAAACCGTTCATAAGTTGATAAACAAGTTATTAAAGAAGCTGCGTCACACTCAGACATTTGTAGCTACGGCATCATGAAACCGGATATTTAGCAAAAAATTGGTACGATTCAGACATACCTTACGCCAAACTATTTATTGTAGTAATAAAAAATATAAATAAAACTAGTCAGCTAGGCTATCTATTTTTTAAAGCGTCAAATATTTTAATATCAAATCAATAAAAATTATTAATAATAATTATTAAGTTAAGGTTTTAAAATTATTAAAATTATTTAATTAATATAAAAATATTGTAAGCCCACATTTGCATGCCGTGGCAGCCTTTAAGTAAGACAGCACTTAGATTAAGACTTTTTTCCAATGAGTATTTTTATGTAATTTTTGTTGGTGTATGTTTTGTTGGTTGTCCTTAATAAATAAAATAAATAAATAAATAAATAAAATAAAAATTCTGAGAAAAAATAAAGTTTTTAGTAACAAAAACTACAGTTAGGTACTTACGAATCTTACGATACGTCAACAGCGAATGTCACTGTGCTGATACGTAAGATTTGCAGAAACTTCGAAAGCGCAATTGTGAGTTTCACCCGAGTTCTTCCCGTAATAATAACACGTGTTGTGAGACTCCATATTAATTTCTATCTACCGTACAATTGTACCCTTAGCACTAATAATAAAAAATACTTGAAATTGGCTTAATGCTAAACGCGAAGCCATAAATTAAGGTAATTAATTAAGCGCAATTGTAAGACCAGCGTCATCGAAAGATTAATGACTAAAAGCTCCTTCACACTATCGTTCCTCCAGCGTAGGCGTTCGATAAAGGTATATTTACGCAGCGCAGACGCTACGACAACGTGACACTTACGTAATGCCTTCGCAGCGCAGGTAGGGACAATCATGACCGCATCGGCGCATCAGGGTGCCAAGTGAAAGCTTCATTCGCCAATTCGATCACGTTAACGAAAACGAAAATTTCTATATTTAGTTCGACTTTAATTCAGTTTAGATCCTAGTCCGAGTTTCATTCAGTATTGTACGTTATTAAGGGAAATTGTACTCTATTCTTTCAGAGAATGTACGCAAAAATACTTTAATTTACATTATTTAATTTCTCTGAGATTCTTATTAAATATAACACACAAAAAGACAAAAGTAATAATTTGTTAGTAGTTGCTAAAAGCAATGAGAAGTATGTTTTTGAGCAAAATAAATAATCGTACTTTACTTTGATACAATGTATTTTTTTCTACCTTTTAAAAACCAATGTACTTTATTTGCACAAAAAAAAGGTGGCAACCTATATTTTTATTTTATTTTATTTTATTAGGTATACAAAACAGAATTACAACAAAAACATGATAAGTAATTGAAACATTGGGCAGTCATAATTCCACAAATATGTGCACACAGCATGTTCATCAACAAATAAAACTATGCTAACTTAATCAAGAGAATTAAAGATACATTACATAATAATAAAAAAAATTAATAATCATATGATACATAATTAAATATAATATAAATAAATATAAAATGCTATATAATTTAAGTTAAACTAAGAATTTATTAGAATTTATTATCATTTTTTTTTTTTTTTTTTCCTTTAGTTGATGGCTTATTTATTATCATTAGTCTACTACTGCGCGAGTTGCGCGACACAGTATACTATTATCTTTTCTGTGGCGAAAAGATCAGCGTTTACGCGACATATAAGTACCTAGGTTGCGTTGTCGCGGGCCGCGGGCGCGTCTGCGCAGGGCATATACGTTTATCAAACACCATTGCTAGAAAAACGCTAGTGTGAAAGCGCTCTTATGCTTCTACGTGCATTGGATGCTACCATTACCATCCAAATTAATAAATTCTTATAGTACCAACTGCATACATACTATCTGAAGTAAAAAACTATACCTGCACACTTACAATGTTTGAGTTTTGGGTAATAAGGTTCATGGATGTCAAATACAATTCAGAAATGTCTTTAAAGGCAGTGATTAAAATAATAACATAAAACATACTATATTAAATAAAGTCCATTACATACACACCAACTTAAGCTTCCAATTTTTCTTTCCTGCAAAGAAATGAGAATGACGATTGATAAAATTTGTGAAACAAAATGATGTTGCCACCACCAAGCCCAGTAGGTATTGTTATACAATTAGCATACTATCTTAAAGTTTTTACAATGTAAACAGCGATTTATATACATGCAATCTTTACATAACGGTTAACAGTTATTGAGGCGCGACTATATTGCTTGCATAATAACATGAGGAAGAAAGAAAGGAGGTTGGTCTAGAAATATTTTCTAACACGACACCTGCGCTTCGTTTCCTTCTCTTTTAAAACCATATTCACATCCTAGTGGCTATCAGAACATTTGAATTATAGCGCTCGGTCTGCAACGTCTACGTTAAGCAACTTTCGCAAAGGCTAATCATCGGATGGATGACTAAAATGTATCATCTCGAGCTCCTCCGTGCTACGGAAGGCACATAAAGCCGTTGGTCTCGGCTGTATTAGCAGTTGTTAACATCCACCAATCCGCACTGGGCCCGCGAGGTGGTTAATGACCCGTTCTCCCTATCCATCCATAAGGAAGGCTCGTGCACCAGCAGTGGGGACATAAAATGATCTGGTGATGATAATGTCAGAATGCGGGCTACCAAGACACTACTGTGAACATTTTAAAATATCAAATCGATTATATAGCCTTTAAGAATCTTCCTTCAGCCTTACTAATAATATAAATTATGAGGAGACATCCCTATCGTATTCGAAGTCGAACGGTTATATCTAGATTATTATAAAATAGTCGATCATTCAAAAACGATTATGTTTAATAGTAAGTACTTATATTGAAACACGAATCCCTACATAACCAGCTGCATCTCCCCAGGTGCGTTGGTATGCCTAATGTGTTTTCTCCTGTTTAAAGATAATACCGTTATAGATATATTTATATTTATAATTTTAAGCACATAATGATACGAACGAAGTAAAGTTTGGAAAAATGTTGAAATAATTTCTACGAGCGTGATTCGAACCCGCATCCACTAAAAATACGGGTCAGTTTATCAACGCTGTGTCTATAGTTGTAGCTTATCTCACTAAATTCAAACATCATAAAATAATCATCTGGTAACTTAATGAAAACTTAATCTCAACCGAATAGCCTATGTAAGAGAGCAGATTTTACTATGATACCAATTGTTTGTCCCGAAAACGTTACGTAAAATGTGTCAAAAGTGTCAAATTTCCTCAATAGATCAAAAAGCATCAGTAAATTTAAGCTGTTTCAAAATTAAATTATAAGATGGCTTATAGATAAGGCGTTCTACAGTTTGACTGAATATTTCGGTACAAAAACAGCATAGTGGCTGTTTCTATGTAACATGTACCTACCTACTAAAAATTGCATGCCCGACTAGGGTAAATGTTTGATCCCATTATTATATGCCTTAACACCTGCTAAATAAATCTTTATTGCCATAAAATTGTGTAAAATACATATTTTACACAATTTTATGGCAATAAAGATTTAAATAAAAAATAAAATAAAATAAAAAAAAATAAAAAAATTCTTATTTTATCTTACGGTTGAACGTTTATTGAAGAAATTGGACAATGTTGTATAGGTTGATGTGCATGCGTTTGTACATAAACGAATTATAGGATAATGTAGCAGGTCAGAGTTTAATGTAAGTATTCCCTTCACCAAAATCAAACCAATGTTATCGAAGCAAAGTTTTATTGAGGAACTAAATAAAGACTAAAACAACCCCAGCATTCTTTCTAGGTAATCACACTAAATGCTAATACACAGCCAAATGCACAATTGGAGGCAATTTCACTATTTCTTAAATCAATATACACATTAATTTATAGTATCAATATATACATGGTTTCTAAGTAAGACACCAATTTATTAACATAGAAAGTAAGAAAGAGTCAGTAGCGGCAGTATGAATTAATTATTTAGTACATATATGCATCAAACGCTTTGCAGATACTGTCTAGAAACAATAAAATACAATGACTAGAAATGTGTTACATTGAATTACAATATGATAAAAAAGTTGAATCTGGTAAATTTAACATACTGCCACATATCTATTTAGAAGTAAACAGATTTAGCAATGAGGAAAATATTAAATTAACGTCCATCAACATCTTAGTGTTATTGTTGAAAGAAACAGCATGCGTACAAAAGAAGCAAGAGTGTTAGAAAGAAGTTAAATTATCAAACCGGCGACGGTAATGAATTATAAACTTGGAAATCACACCATCAAACCTTTGTGGAAAGAAGGAGAAAATATGGTGCATCCACACAACACGCTCAGTCACCAAGTTAATAATTCAACAGCCATTTTAAGGGTGGTATAAAATAATTATTGTTTTTTGTACTTTTTGAGGTATCTTCGGCGGACGTTGAGCATTGACCGCATGGTTAACCACTCTGCGAAGCTGCCAAAATTATCCCACAAGAAGCAGACAGTACTGAAGAGGAGGAAGTGAGGGAAGTAGCCGGCAGTATCGCTGGTGGTCCCGACCAAACTTAACGCTGATCTGACAAATTTTTTGGCGGTGGGGGTCATCAACGTATCCCTCTTTAGTCCTGACATGTTGGAAACCACGTAACCAGGGTTAACGCATTGCACTATAATCCCCTTTTGGGCGTATTCCATGCGAAGGCTGTCAGATAGTTTTTGGACGTACGCCTGTAAGAGAAATGTGTATTGATAAATCTAGCATGTTTGATTTAATATACGGCACATATTGTATTAAAAACTGAAATTTTGAATAGGTCGTAAAACAAGTAAGTGTCACAGAGATTTACGTCTTTTTATGGGTTATAGATTTATTGTATTTGAAATATTTCAATTTGATTATTTATTTTATAAATTCACAAAATGATAGAACTCGCTGACATAAAAAAAATATACTTTATCAGATTATATCAGATTCATACATTTTAATAAAATTTCGAATATTGACACTGGGATCCTTGAAATGATCTGCCGGGTAAATCCAACCATACGCCTTCTAGTAATTTAGTGAAAATTTATGTAAATTCATAAATACCTTCGAAGCTCCATATATAGCCAGCAGCGGGCTGGGAATGATGGCCGTTCCAGAAGCAATATTGATAACGACACCTTTCCCGCGTTTCTCCATCTCTGGCATCACGATAGCAGTCATTCGCGTCATGGAGACCATGTTGGCTTGCACCAGCATTCTGAACTTGGTATCCCTGTAAAAGCATATAATATGTCGGATATTGAATTTTATTCAAGCTTGTTTAGTTCTAAGGTTAGGTTTTTTGGAAAGAGTTTGCTGATTGCCTCAATCGGTATTTTCAGAGCCACCAGACTTTTTTAGGGGCGGCGAGAAACTTAAAGGGTTTCTCAAGCAGTGTGAAACGAAACACCGTCAAAGGTTTTCGAAAGGGGTGCATTACACACTAGTGCGTGCCATTACCTACTAGATTCTTCGAGGGGCTCGGATCGGATCGGCCTAAGACTAGGTGGAGCTGGTCGTGCTCAGTGGCGTTCACTTGGAAATGCCTTTCTTCAGCTATGAATTAATAGCCTGATGATGATGATGAAGATGAAGATGATTGTGCAATTCTGCTTTTATCTTGAACTTTAGGCATAAGTGATTCTAGGTTGTGGTAATTTGAGTTTTATGTTAATTTTATTGCGAGCAGTTTCAGGATATGAAAAATTTAACGAGCACATTTGAATAAGTGAAATTTTGACTCCTCTCTATAATAAACAATGGCCTAATAAGCTGCCAAGCTTATGCCGAATTTTCGAAAAATAATCAACAGATTTTAAATAGTTGTAATTTGATCCCTTCCTCGTTCTTAGCAAAGCTTAGTAAGCTTCCTAGCTAAAAAGATATATGCTTTTCATTTGGTCGAATTCTTCAAGTACGATTAAAAAAGACAAATCTATAGTAAAACAAAAAACTACCACCAAATCTCGAGACATATCGGGTACAGTTTTCTAACCATCCACTCCAAACGGCTCGCATTTCAGAACGCGTCAGCACTTAATATATCGGAAGCCTCCGTACCGCATGGAATTGAACGCAGCAACCTACCAGCCGCATTGAAAATGTTTAGACGGGGCGGCGTCGGCAGGTGCATCCGTATGAAATAAGTGCGGAATTGAAATATGGCGGCGTTCCGTGGAGCTTTATCGAGCACTGGCGATATAGACATGGACTTTTTAACAGTACTTTTTAAATGTTATTGGGCTGCCAAAAGAGTATACGATTCGTAAGTTGGACAACGGCCATTGTAGCCTATGGACGTTTGGACCAAGGGTAATGGTTTTTTATTATATAAATACAGCCTTATTTTAGTAGCAGTTGCATTCCAGCTTGATTGGTAGGCTTGGCGAACGAGCGAGATTCCTGGAGGGACTCGACTTGGATCACTATGGTCCAGCAGTATGTATAAGAAAAGAGGTTAATTTAAAAAAATGTAAGTATTGTCAATAATTTTAATATGATCGTTGATAAAATAGCGGAGTAGATATGTAAAGTACATCTCATTGAATAAGCAAATAACACTAATATTTGAAACGAAATGCAACAACCAATTGGAAAATTCCCGTTGGCAGAGTGGTACGAAAACTATAACCGGAACTGATTTATTGCGGCTCCCATCGAAGTTCCATCGAGCGAGCCATATCGGCCAGACTAATATGCTGCAATGAAACTTTAGTAGGATCTACGTAAAAGCACATATAAGATATATTTGCATTGAATAGAGACTTAGTAGACGCTTCTGGTTCAAGTATTCAATTTTACATACGTACGTACTTTATTACGGGCTCAAAAAACTCTCATGAGCATAAGCTCCTATCAAGCCGAAGATTATGTTAATACCAACAATAAAATATGGCTATGGCATATAGCTTTACATACACATTAGTGCACGATAAATTATTGTTGAGAAAGTGATGAATTTTACTAAACTTTATTCCGCATGTTGTTGCAATTTGCATTGTAAGAAAGAACCAAAGAGGTGTGACGAACAGAGACGCATTCCTGCGTGTGACCAGATTCTACTATGACCATGTGGAACAAACCGAAAGAAAATCTTTGCCGTGTTTCTTGGGGCTTCTTAAATAAATTACCTTTCGAAGCACATTTTAATTTGATCACTCGATTCAAGGACCCGGCAATGCAAAAGTTGGTCGTACTCATAACTATCGAATAGAGTCGAATCCTTTCGATTCCAATATAAAGCGTAGGAAAATACTTTATAAATCTATCTGGCGGCAGGTGCGGTGCGGTATGAAATAGATGCGGATTTAAATATTCCAACTATGGACATTTTATTGAATACGATTGTTCTGTGTTGCGGCTCAGTCTATTAAAATCAATTTTACAATTTTTTTATTGCGAAGCTTGAACAGGGTATAGCTACTTATCAGTAGACATTTTTGGATCTATTTGAAGCTTGTCAAAGGTCTGAATGAGATTTGCTTTGAAAGAAGACACATCTCAAAGAATTTGTCTTTCAAATGGAACGATTCCTGTGTGGTATCGGGGATAAATAATTGCACCACCCCATTTCTTCCCGTGGGTGTCGTAAAAGCCGACTAAGGGACCATTCCAGAGGATGGGCAGCAGCATCTCTCTGAGGTTAACTCTCAACTTACTGCGATTGCAAACCCGCCTGCCAAGCGTGGCAATTATGGCAAATCCCCTCATGATGCACACCGCGAAACACCGGCCCCTGGTCCCCGGCGGCCCCGCTTGCCCTAGCTACGGTAGCGGTCAAGGCAGCGACGGGGAGGGGGTGCTAAGAATCTCCAGCAGAGATCTGGCTACCGCCAACGACGAACTCTGGCCCTGGCAATATTTAACACGCGCACATTGCGGACTAACGAGAAGATTTTTGAACTGAAAGAAGAATTGAGCAAGATACGGTGGGACATAGTTGGATTAGCTAAAGTCCGAAGAGAGGGGGAGGACTCGATAATTCTCAAGTCTGGTAACTTACTCTATTTCCGGGAGGGCGAACAACTGTCCCACGGTGGTGTCGGGTTCGTCGTCCACAAGTCCCTCGTGAACAACATTGTCGAGACCGGGAGTGTGTCGCCTAGGGTAGCGTACCTTATACTCAGAATTACCAAACGGTATTCGTTGAAGGTCATACAGGTTTATGCTCCTACTACGACACACCCTGACTCTTTGCTTAGCGTTTGTGGACTATGAAAAAGCCTTCGATTCGATTGAAACATGGGCCGTGCTACACTCTCCAGCGGTGCCAAATTGGACTACCGGTACATCGAAGTATTTAAGTGTTTGTATGAAAGCGCCACTATGTCAGTCCGTCTTCAGGACCAGAACTCGAAACCTATCCAGTTGCAGCGAGGAGTGAGACAGGGAGATGTGATATCTCCGAAACTGTTCACTGCTGCACTGGAAGATGTTTTTAAGCTTCTGGACTGGAAAGGACTCGGCAGTCTCAACGTCAACGGCGTATACATCACTCACCTTCGATTTGCTGACGATATAGTGGTCATGGCTGAGATCCTGGAAGACCTCGGCACAATGCTCGGTGACCTCTACAGTCTTTCAACAAGTGGGTCTTAAAGTGAACATGGAGAAGACGAAAGTTATGTCGAACTCACGTGTCGTACCCACTCCTCTGAAGGTTGGAGACTCTGCCCTTGAAGTTGTGGACGATTATGTTTACCTGAGACAAACGGTCCAGCTAGGTAGGTCCAACTTCAGCAAAGAGGCCAATCGTCGAATCCACTAGGCTGGGCAGCGTCCGGTTAGCTACAAAATATCTTTTCGTCCAATATACCGCAGTGTCTCAAGACGAAAGTGTTTGACTAGTGTGTGTTGCCAGTGATAACATACGGGACTGAGACGTGGTCGCTCACTATGGGCCTCATAAAAGACTCCAGGTCACTCAAAGAGCAATGGAGAGGGCTATGCTCGGTGTTCCTCTGCGTGATTGAATCAAAAATGAGGAGATCCGCAGAAGAACAAAAGTAACCGACATAGCCCGAAGAGTTGCTAAGCTCAAGTGGCAGTCAGTGGGCAGGGCACATTGCTCGTAGGACTGATGGCCGCTGGGGCGGAATAATCCTTGAGTGGCGACCGCGTACCGGAAAGCGCAATGTGGGCAGGCCTCCAATAAGATGGACCGACGATATGGTTAAGGTCGCAGAAAGGCGCTGAATGCGAGCAGCACAAAACTGGACGTTGTGGAGATCCTTGGGGAAGGCTTTTGTTCAGCTGTGGACGTATTTTGGCCGAGATGATGATGATGACGATGAAATAGAACGAAACTTTTATTATGAATGGATTGAGTTAATTAAATTGTTTTATTGAATGAGATCATTCATAGATGGTACACACGCCAGCATATCAGACTACCACGAACTGTCAATGGATTTTAAACTTTATGTATATTGCATATGGTTGAATATTTATTAAAGAAATTTGACAGTTTTGGATAAGTTGATATGAAGGCGTCTGTACAATGTGTCATAAAACATAATAAGGCTCATAAAAAGTAGCTAAGCCAAGGGTAAAATAAAATTTATCACTTTTAAACCATGGACTAATAATATATAACATACCCATACGAAACGTTTCTTATCTGTAGCTAAGCCATTAAAATGGTTTATTTAATTCACATTTAATTCGTCATGCTCTAACACATTTTAAGTCACACTAGTAAATGCAGATATCCTAATTAAGAGGCAACTCATTTGCATGCTATATTACTGTAACCACAATAATAATGATTTTTATAATAATAGCAATATTGATACCTACTATAAGCATAAAGGAGATTGACCGGTCTGGATCAAATGCTGCCCAAGCATGGGAGTACTTTTATTTTTTCCTTACACGTAGAGATATTTAAAAAAAAATCATCCTCGGGTTTATATTGTACCTAAAAACTTATCTTATAATTTTTTGGTGCTTTAACTTTTGATGTGTTGTTGTTCTATTAATAAAATCCGTTGTTTATAATATACTTTCTTTTATTTTAAAAATAAGCCGTTTGTTATTATTTTTCATTAATGTAAAACCTATACAATAGTTTTTTTTCCTCAATACTCCTCGGATAGATTCTGAAGCGCTTTGGGTTACAGACTAGTATTAGTCTAAGGAACATTATGCACTATGATTCAATGTTGGACAGCACTTGGTCCAACGTCCATACAAAAATGGTCAATCTCCTTTGAACTTTTAAATGAATTAATTTAACTGTATAGTGAATTTTGCATAATATATTCTGCCATGTAGACATGCCAAATTAAATTAAAAATATGACCAACTTATTGTAATACCAACCATCTTAGCAAATAAAAATATTCCACTCTATTATATTCTATTCACAATAGCTGATTTGGCGAAACTACCTATAAATGTTCAAATAATTTTTAACGCAAATTTTGTTGCGCACAAATTACAAAAACACAAATGTTGAAAAAATTTCCACGAGCAGGATTTGAACCTGCACCCTTCTGACATTCCGGGTCAGGTCCTCATTCGATTCATTCGACTCATTTGATTCAGGATCCTGCTCGTGGAAAATTTTTCAACATTTTTTCAACATTTGTGTTTTTGAAACTACCTACGCTAAAAAACTTGTATCTGTGATCTTGTATCTACCGAATTCAATCACAAATAAATTGTATAAACCTATTTATTACATTTCAGACACACACAAGATTTAATAAAAACGGGTAACGTTTCTAATATGAGTTGGCAGCTACCAAATATGGAGCAGATAGATAATAACCAGAGAGTGGTCGTGTTAAGAGAAATTGAAGGCAGCATACGCCTCGTTAGGAGCCATCTGACGCCATCGGTTGCGGCGTTGCAACGCGGAATTGAGATATTATTCGAGCCATCGACACTTTAGGTGGGAGTTGGATGCGATACTATTGTTATATTCGTAGCGTTTAATGTCTTTAAAGCTATATAAGTTTCTAATTTGTGTAGCTTCGATATTACTTGTATTACCTAATTTGACGCAGCCGTGAGGCATTTTTCAATTATTTCACCCCTTTGTATTTTGTTATTGTCTTGTGTAAGTGTTAAATACAAGTCACAATCGTCATAATTATTAGGTAACCCTTTTGTGAACACTATTTAAGAGTTACTATCTCGTTTCGTCTCTTTAAGCAATATTATATCTAAAACACAAATGTTGAAAAAATTTCCACGAGCAGGATTTGAACCTGCACCCTTCTGACATTCCAGGTCAGGTGCTCTTCCAATTGAGCTATCGTGGTTCTAACCAGCCCGGCAAAATTATTTAACACTTTTTACTTTGAAAGCCAAAAGCGCCCATTTAATGTCAACAACTACCGTCACTAACATCCGATCATATTATTTTTACAAATATTAAAGTTCAGTTAAGAAGTAAGCAAGCTATTTATAAATGTTCAAATAATTTATTATTTAATTATTTATTAATATAATATCAAATCATAGGACATATAGATGTGGGATATCAACGTGTACATAAGCAATACATAGTCTTCTTTAAATAGGCATAGTTTTACAAGTGCAATTTTGCGGAAGTTTTTAACCCATTATATATAACAAACAACATCAACTCTAGATTAGAATATAGATTCAAACAAAAATCTACAATCAAATAAAATATGTAGCTTCGAATGAACTAACCACCACCATTTCATTTTTCCAATTCGACGTAGATGATACTGAATAATTCAAAAATAAAATATGTATACCACGTCCGCTTCCCATCTATTGAACAGTGGGTACACTCAGCTCCAGCAATTTAGAGTAACTCGTAAACTTCATAGGACTATGAAAGCCCGAGTACTGAGTTTATGTGGATAATAAATTTCCTGCTTCGTTTATAGGTACCTAATGCAGTTTCAAGTTCATCAATATTCAGCTTAATGAATTCGAAATCTTTCGAGATTGCCACCCAATTTATTTTATATTTATGTTGCCTAATGACGTCAATATAAAACAGCTAAAAGAGAAGATATTTGGGAATGAAAATCATTACCGAATTAAAGCTTTCAGTTCGCCGAATGATAATTTAAAAAAATATATGGGTAGATAGAACTTACATTTAGTATTTAATAATTTAGTTTTATTAATTTAATTTTGCGTTGCAAATAACGATCATACGAATATATGATGAGCTTAAAAGTATATATAATTCAGAGTTTGTTAAGAGTTATGCCCATTTCCCCCCCTAAGTTTTAGGTGAGCCCTAAGGGCCCTAAAGCCCTAAGCTTAGGGGTTACATCGAACTTAGAGGTCGTCAGTAAAAACGGGCATTAGTAAAGGGTATTATTAAAATTGGTCTGCAATTGACCAAAAAAGTATTAGGTATAATAAAAGAGGAGTTTGTTTTCATGCTCAAATTACAATCATCATCGTCACCAGCTCATTTTGTTCCCACTGCTGGGGCACGAGGCCTTCCCTATGAGTAGATAGAGAGAACAGGCCATAAACCACCATGCGTGCCCAGTGGGGATTGATGGTTGTTAACGACTGCTAATGCAGACGGGAACAACGGCTTTACGGCCTTCCGAAGCACAGAGGATTTGTTATTGACACGCTACGGCCACACTATTGGAACTACAGTCACACTACACTATCTGAAATGTGACTATTGCTTGGCCAAACAAGTCGGGCCAAGCATTTGTCGCATTTCAGAACACGTTCAAAAAAGTAATTATTGCTTGCCGTGAAAACGGCAAAAATGTTCGCGATAGCGCGATAGTGTTGCCGTAGCATAACAATAATTTACATTTTATTATTATGAACAAGTGATACCCATTTTTATAAAATACCGCTTTCTAATACTTACCAATCGGGTATATCCAAGAAATACTCAGGGTACTCGTAGGACACTCCAACGTTGTTGACAAGGGTGCCGATCTCTAGTCCAGAGATGGCGCTAGCTATGCCTTCGTAGATGTCCTCTCGACTGAAGTCCGCTTGAACGACCTTCGTCTGAACTTTGAATTCGTTCTCTGCGAAGATATTGGAAGTATTAAAGTGTGTACAGCATGTATTAAAAGAGATAGGTTTTTAACTATTTATTTATTTATATGTTGGGCAAAGTGTATTGCGGATTTTTCGATGCATAGCCCGGGTTTGTTATCACCAACCCGCATTAGGGAAGCGTGGTGATTAAGCCATTACCCATCAATTGTAGTGATGACTTGATTTCAATGATAGATGCCTTTGCCCAGGCTGTTTTAGGCTATTTACTTTGTCAGTAAGTAGTTAGTAAGTAACAACTTACTACTATTTATTTATTACTACTACTTCTTTCATGGTCAGTAAGATTACAACAATTATAAACGGGATTATTACCATGTTTTTAGATTATGCATGATGATCTGCTAAGTCGCTTTCTTCAACAGTGTCGAAATATCAGATACTCAAAGAGAACTATTATAATTATAGCATAATTATATATTATAAATGTTCTCTTTGATATACTAACATCAATTCTAAATTGATATGCTTTGACAACTTTTGATAACGTCGCCATAACAAAAACGTCGTCTGTGAAAATTCAGCGACTTAAAAAAAAACTTTAAACATGACAAAAGTAGTTTAAATATAACGACTTACGTATTTCCGCTGCGACCGCATTAAGCTTATCCATGGAACGGCTGACTAGAATGATATCACAGCCCTTAGCTGCCAGCTGCAACAAAAAAACGATGTCATCAATAAATAAAACACTCCTCTCAACCCGATAATAAGGTCGACTTTACTATAATACTATTTTCAAAACATAACTGCCGCTCTGTGTTGCCGTCAATTTGGTAATGAAACTGACGTATCTTGTTGGAAATTTTGTGATTGAAACAAAGTGTAATTAATCCTTGGAAACTTAACTAGAATTTCAATTAAGGCTTCAAATAGACGACTTTGAACGTTGGAAAGTCCGTGAAGATAAAACTCTGTATAACCTACTAACGGTACCCGATTTTTAATGGTGCGGATGTTAAAGAGAGGATTAAACATGATTCGACATACAAATGAAACAGCGATGCTTACATTTTTACCTTTACACTTTGCACTGACAAAAACGATTTGTCTTGGTAAGATTGGGCAATAATACCATTGCTATTGCTAACATGGAAGGAGGTTTCTTACAAATCAAGTTGACATTGACCACAGGTACAGATCTTAAAGTAGCAGCTAAAATGGGTGTCTCTAGCGTTCTAGATATTCTTATGTAATCCTGTTCGACGGTACTTTAAAAATTGTATATCTACATGTTATATTATGATTAGTAGTAGACTAAGATAGGCCGATGATGATGATGATGATGAAGGCTTGTTAGAAGGTTAGCTACCTTCCCATCTTAGCCAAGTCAATCACCATTAAAAAAACTTCCTAGAATTAATAGTACTCTTTCAATAACTGTGAAAATTGACAGTTCTTCAGTGGTTGAAATATAAATATAATAAAGTGTACTTCCATTATTCATTTCAAGTCACTTTCTTTCACCATCTTGAGCAAAGTTTGCACTGAGAAGTGTAGAACTGAATATCTAATTAATAAATAAATAAATAAACTTTCCTACTCTCACACCAATTATCTAGCCGAAGAGAAGCTTCGTTATGAAATAAATAAACTCGTTAAAATGGTTACTAGACAACGGATAAACATACTTAAAATACTTAAATACATACTTATTATACATAGAAAACACCAGACCCGAGACAATTTAGAAAAACAATAATTTCTAAATTGACCCGACCGGGATCGAACCCGGGACCTCAGAGATGGTGACACCATGAAAACCGGTGTACAAACCACTCGACCAAGGAGGTCGTATATATTTTATCATTTCAGTTCTTTTATCGCTTATGGCAACAACCACATCAAGGCAGCGCCACGTTAGCTCAAGAGTAAATATTAATGTTTGTCTTGTGAAACGAGTCCCGATACAGCATACCTACGCTTGTAAAATATCGAATGCAAATACGGCGGTGTGTACAAACTTGGAAAATCACGCCACTTCACCACCCCATCGCGTTCGTGATTTCCATACGGATATATCTCCATCATCATTTCATTCGTAAAAATTGACTATGTCCTGAATTTCTGATCGCGAAAAATTTGTGGCAAGAAATAAGACGAATTTGAAGGATTGGGCTACGATTCTTCTTTATCGCTGGTGATTTTAATGATACAAATATTTGTTTATTTAAGCACTTACTTGTTCGAAAATCATTAGTGTCAATAGAGTAATCTAAGTCACGGGAGCACCTCTACTTTTTTGTTCATATATTTTTTTATACGTACATACTACATACATTGCTTCAAATTAAAGCCTCATATAATGGTACGGAATTTATCTTGTATTTCGACTATGCAAAAACCAGAAAGAAAGTGAGTGAGAAGAATGAGATACGCCTCATAATAAAATGTACGCTTACTTTATCCGAAACCATTATATAAACGGACACTTGACTAATTCAATAAAGCGAACACTATCCAAGAATTTCTAGCAGCATTTTACAAAAGCGTTACCACCCAGTACATAGGACTCTTATATTCCCACAGGTCTTTTATCAAGCCTAAAGCCAGGTCCTGGAAATGCATATTGCATAACTGCGACCTGCTATGTGGTGTCAGAAGGTAGTTTTACTGCGCCGGTTTTGCATAAAATGCTAATAATGCGTTGTAAGCAGAGCACGTAGTACAGGGATATATCTTGATGATCATATTTTGTGGATTGGCCCCATTGTTTATCAGATAAGTGTCGGAGGATGGTCCAGATTTAGTATTTGACTAGACTAGCGTGGAGCTGTAAAGCGATTAGGAACAAAAAAGAGACTCTCTCAAACCAGATTAGTTATAAAACTAACAGAGCAGTTTACTTTAATGAAATCAATAATTAAAAATTCTTGTATTGCACTTGCTTAGTTTTGAAAATAAAGTTTTCTTCGTAAGTGTTTTATTCCACAATGGAAAAGTTTTTAACTATCATCTCCTCTGATGGTAAGTGGCAATAAAGCTGAGGATGAAAGCGCACTTCAGATAACTCTTATCCCTTATTATCGGAACACAACCATGCTACAAAGATTGATATTGCAGACAAGACCAGTGGGGTAACCACGAGCTCATATAGCAGTATTATTGCAGTTGTGAAAACGAGACGCGTGTAGCGGCGAATATACTCGCATCTCTTTTCCACAACTACAATAATACTGCTATAAGAGCTCATAGTCGGGGGTTGATCTAGAAGCAGACTTAAAATAAGTCATACCACCAATCAAACTAAGTACAATAACACAACATACAAAACCCCTGCTGGAAATCGAACCCGGACCTTCAGCCCAGGACTTATCAGAAGATAGTTAGAGAATTAAATTATTATTCGACCTCTGTGCCACCTCATTGGACTCCATGATGCCAACGCTGATTTCTTATTTGACAATTGGTCAGCTATTAAACAGGCATTATTACTGACTTATTTTGAAAGTTTGTGGGACCAATGAAGTAATGTATGTAACTCTGACGATGAAGATAGTAAATGATGTATGTATTGTTATGTATAAATATATATTTTAATATGATTGTATAATAAGTAATCTAATTTAGACGTGTATTCATGTGATAAATGTTATTGATGTATGTCGTTTTTATCACAATAAAATAAATAAATTGGAAAACTAGTAGGATTTCAGTAACCGCTCCTAAATCCTGAGTGTTTTGCCGCATCGATAGAATATATGCGTCTACTACCAGACAGTAAGTAATCATATTTCAGAATCTTGTCTCCCCCCTAGTCGGAGGCTGCAGACAGGCATAACTTCATTTTGGCATTAGAAGCCGCAGAGAAATGGATTAAGCTGGGAGACGTTATTTATTGTATCGCTTCGGGCTAAGTGTCATCTTGGCGACGCAGTGGGATTGTGAGTTACCTACGCTTTGTGGCCGTAGTAACGCCACGGAGGCAGAGTGGTAGCTCACTCAGCCCAATAACGGAGGTCCTGGGCTCAATTACCGGGTCGAGTAAAGTATGTTTTGAATTTATAACGCATAGCTCGGGATTATGGTCAGCAACCCGCATTTGGCAAAAGTAGTGATTTAGTTAAGACCCATCAATTGTAGCGATGATGAATGATCTCTATGATGAAGACCTTTGCCAAGTAGCGGGACAGTTTAATGCCTAATACTACTGTTATATAATGTCACATTTTATCAATTGCAAATATTTTGACAAAACATTTAATTATATCAGAGAAATAAGGCCCTAGCATTTTAAAAAAAATTCAGGCTAGTTTTTTTTACTTTTCCTACCATTCCGATTAACCCTGTCCTGCTGCAAAAACATTATGTTTAAGTAGGTTTACTTATATATAAGGTATTTAAAAATATATTATATGTTTATCATTATTATCATTATCATTGTATATTTATCATTGCTATTATTTTGCTTAATTTATAAAATACACATACATACATTATTCTAGTATGTTTTCATAGATTCACCTCTGATCTTACAGTTTATTAGCTTTCTCTATCCAACTGGTTGTCTGGAAGAAATCGCTTGAAAGCGTCAAGACCGCCAAATTGTAAATTTGTAAATATTTTTTTCTCTTTTGTTCATGTTTATGTTTTATAGTGTTGTAATAAAAGTATTATCTATCTAGTTCTAGTATTATCTAGTAGTAAAAGTATTATCTAACTATCTAGTTTTTTGTATATGTTACATATAGCTTACCTGTCTGGCGTACTCCTTGCCGATGCCATCGGTGGAACCGGTGACCACTGTAACAAAAAATATAATTAATAAATTATAATAATGGGAGCTCTTATAAATACAAACACTAACCTACACCGTGTTTACCATGAGTAAGCAGAAAAATATATCAAGACCCAGTATATGCTGATTATGTTAAACTAGAAAATGTGAGTATCCTTTTGAATAATTCAGACTTCGCTGTCGTAACTCAATTTTCTATGAACCTTATAAAAGGAGACAAATTAAGACAAATCGATACAGCAGAATAGCTTGCCGCGTATACCGAGTTGGACACAATATTGGCATCACATAACAGTGCGCAATTATGTATATATCTATTTATTTATTTTTGTATGTAGGTAAATTGTGTTTTGTTTCAATAAATATTTTTTGCCTATCTTTTCTCGTTATTATTTTTTTTCAAATTAGATTTTAGTGAATTTCTGTCATAAGTACCTACTGTTACCAGTCAAGAATGGTATTTTAATTTTTTTTCTAACTCTAGTAGTTTCAATGTTTAGTGATGTAACAAATCATGACATCACAAGTTAATTTAATGATTGGGCTTGAATGTTTTTTATACCAATCGTCAAGTACCCGTACTTATAATGAGAAGAAGTAATGAGAATTTAAAAAAAAGAGTTTCCATCTAATCAACATGCATGGTTTATTTAAGAGGAAATCATAAAAATATGTTAACATAATATTGAAGGCTGGTGTTCATGACCTTGGTTATTTCAAAGTCAAATAGTTTATTCAATATAAAAGCGTTCACAAGCACTTAAAAGTCCAAACATAATTGAAAAAAATAAAATATCTTAAACTAAACTACTAAATTTAATTTTTATATTTTTTATTACGGAATATGAGGATATGGTCCACCTGATGGAAACCGTAGTCCACAGTCGCTAGTATCACCAAGAGTACAAATTTAAGACTTCATGTCTTGTAATTTCACTGGATCTAATCCATAGTTACTTCAAATCCACATTCGGAATACAATAATGCAAAACAATGCACGTATTATTAATTCAAATTCTAAGCAAAAGCGTACCACCACCAGTTTGTTTGTTGGGTTTAAGTGTAGTAGGGATGTTGACAACAGCATAATGAATTCCAGAACATTAACCCCCTTATTCATAAAATCTATCAAGCATTATTTAGTTAAATATTGTTTTGTCAAAATCACACAAACGTCATTTTGAATTTGAGAAAAAGAGACAAAACAATGATTAACTAAATAATGTTTAAATAGTTTTTATGAATAAGAGGGTAAATGTATAAATTAAATTACGTAACAGTTCTTTTATTTATTGTAACCTAAGCTTGAATTTCTGAAAGTTTTACGTCATAATGTCCATTTCCATATAATTTACTAGCGGCCCGCCCCGGCTTAGCACGGGTGTACTTTTATTTTAAAACATTTTTTTTTTAAATATAGCCTTATAGCCTTTCTCAATAAATGGACTATTCAACACAAAATAATTTTAACTCGAACTTATTAGTTCTTGAGATTAGCGCGTTCAAACAAACAAACACTTCAGCTTTAAGTATAAATTAAAAAACAAAGTTTTGACAGAAGGCCTTTGTTCAGCAGTGGACGTCTTTTGGCCAAAATGATGATAATAAAGATGATGATTGTCGCTAACACCATAAGAAGAAGAAAAAAAAGATAAGAAAAACTGATACTATGACATAACATAAGTACCCACCCTACCCCTATCAACCGTTTCTAATACAGCAGCCACCATTCCGGCAACGTAAACGTATACTTATAGCCGAAGATAAGGCTGAATCAACAAATTGTGCCGGTAGCTAGGTGGAATTTGCATAATATGCATTTGATATCGGCACGAGTCGCAACATCTGAATGCAGCAAAGCAGGATGAATATTAATTCGAGGATTTTCGATCAACAAATAATAAGGCTAGCGACAAAACTTTATCTTTAACTATCGCACTTGAAATAAATCTATATATTAATACGTGAAGCAAAAACTTTGTACCTACTCTTTTTTACGAAAATTGCGCGGACGGAGGAGTATGAAATTTCGCACACTTATAGTTTATATTGAGAAGGTTATCCGAATGTTAATTTTTTTTTTAATTATGCATAAAAATACATTAAATCAACAAAAACAACATTACACACACTACCATGTATTTGACACACACGTATTGTTTGTCTTTAATGCGGCCGACATCTGTCAATGCCAATCCAAACTCTAATTCTATCTTTTTAAATTTTTCATTGTTTAGGATACAATTCGTGCAGCCTTAATAAAATTACGGTCGAATTTCGACCACTGGGCGGCCACTAGTAAGTCTTTAAACATTGATAATTGCTAAGCACATTATGATTTGTCATAGTTTAAACTTAATTGTCTCTGACATTGACGCCTAACGACAATACTAGTTAGTTACTAAGCTATCATTAAGTATTAGATTTTAAAGTAGTGAATATTATTTTTATAAAATACCATACATTGGTGGTATAGACTGGCAAAGAGAAAAACTCATGAAAATATTTGGGAAAGTGCCGATCAGTGATAAAATAAGTAAGTAAAATAAAAAAAACCTACAAACTATTTTAACAAAACTTTTTGTGGTCATTTAAGAAGAAATCTCATTAAGAAATAGGTCACATCACATCAACAGATGAAGTAGAATTAGCAGCATCCGTTGTTTAACACAAAGCGACTTTCTTAAGCGACAAAACCTGCTATGAATATATTAACAGTGTCGATTACCGTAAACTCGACCTTGTGCGTTTATACGCAAAAGCGGTTTTCCATGAACTTGGCCGCAGCTGGTGAGGTTAGTGAAAGCAGTATGAATCAGTCTATCAACGCTGCACGTGCTACAGACACGTTCGATCAACAATTTTAGCGTTAAACGAATAAGACTGAAAATGCAGAAATGTATATTTTATTACTTTTAACGTTTATTAATTTTTATATAAAGTCAAATTACTAGTTTATAATAAAACTAAATGTTTTAAATATTTGACTTTTACGAGTTTTTTCTGTTAATAAGTAACAATTTGCAGTTTCTTTTTAATTATAATACGACTGCAAACTCGACTCGAACATGCCCGGTCTACGATTGCTGTAGTTAGGCAACTTTCGTTAAGGCCGGTCATCGGATGGGTGACCAAAATGTATCATCTCGAGATCCTCCGTGCTTCGGAAGGCATGTAAAGCCGTTGGCCCCGGCTGCATTAGTAGTCGTTAACAACCACCAATCCGCACTGGGCCCGCGTGGTGGTTTAAGGTCCATTCTATCCATCCATAGGGAAGGCTCGTGCCCTAGCAGTGGGGAGGGGACATACTCGTAAAATGAACTGGTGAAGAGTCTGCAAACAAGCATACCTACTATGCCGTGTACGGTCTGCCTAAATGCTAGCCATTTCAATAAAATATGTAACTTTTTTTACATCATTTAAAGTTAGTTTCAGTAATTTTTTACATTATTTAAAAATATATCATCATCAGCCTTTAAACATCCCAGTGCTGGGCACAGGCTTCCCACGTAAACAATAGCACGTGGGGATATTGGGCCATAAAATAAAAATAAATAAAAATATATATGAATGAGCAAACGCGGCCATTTTCGTGGGACATTTTTGACACTTAATCTAGTACTGTACTATTGATCAAAGCTCTATGCGAACTAATTTTACTGGATCATTTTAGGCGGCCATTTAGAACTCTTCTGTTAGGACAATACTACTGCTACTTTCCAGCAGAAAGTTACGAAGCAGATAGGTACCTGTCTACGTTTCGGTAGCTTTATATAAACATACTCTGAAATAATTGAAGAAATATAATTACAGTAGTATCTACGTAGATACTGAACAAAATTTAAGGGTGGGTCTGTAATGAAATTCCTTAGAGCTCTAAGTATTAAATATCCAAGCTTGCGGAATTTTAATGGGGCATCAGCATATATTAGCTTCTACTTAATGAAGTGAGTAAATTTCTCATGAAACGTGTTGTGACACAATAATATATTGTGTTGTTGTTGTACGGACGCCTACACATTAACCTATCCGTAACTGGGTCGTTATTCTTTTTAACCTACAAAATATCGTAATTTTTCTGTTTTTTGCGTTTTTAACTATTGATAATTATGGTTTTAAGGTTTGATTTTAATAAATGTTGCATAGTATTTTTTATAAGGACTAATTAATGATTCTTTCCGTGGCGATAATGTTTTATTCTTTATGGTGGTTTTTCAGAAAATACTGTGACAGAGTGGCCGTTTTCATCGGAGACCACATTTTGGATTACCACTCTGTCACGCGATTCTATGAAAAACAAACTTATAAATACATGTTCAATTTTTTTTTTATAAAAAAAAGCCAGTTCTATCCCGTGATAGAGAAAGTGAAAGACTATTTAATACTAATAGATTAATAAATGTATGGACGTATATTTAAACACTAAAACATTAATAATCAATACTCTAACTAATGACGTATTATAAAATGAGGACAGACAATTTATTGTAAGGTAAAAAGAAGAACGACCCAACTGTCAAATTTCTTCAATAAATGTTCTATGCCTTAATATATTTTATACAAAAACTCTAATTTATTTTATAACAATTTTTTTTCATTCCTGCAATGTTTTGACTTCTGTTTACGTTTGACCATGAGGTTCGTCCACCTCATGGTCAAACGTACGTTCTTGGTCGTCACCAAGAACAACGTATCAGCTAGACCTAGGGTTACCAGTTGCCATTTTACAGTCTTGCTTAGTAACAAAGATTCTCAATATCTCGGCCATGTGGTGATTCATACTAATATTATAAAGCTGAAGAGTTTGTTTGTTTGGTTGAACGCGCTAATCTCAGGAACTACTGGTTCGAATTGAAAAATTATTTTTGTGTTGAATAGTCCCTTTAATGAGGAAGACTATGTTAAAAAAAATATTTAAAAATAAATGTACACCCGTGCGAAGCCGGCGCGGGCCGTTAGTCAGTTACATATTCTAGCCGTCACCCGCCCGCTTCGCTGTGCAAATATAATGGATCAATGAATGCTAAATAAAATAATTATTAGGTTTACCAACATCATATATAGCCTATCATTTGCACAATCTCATGTTCTTACTAGGTAGGTATATACAAATTTTCATCAAGATCGGTCAAGCCGTTCTTGAGTTATAAGAGTACATACAGACAAACAGACAGACAGACAAAAATTTCAAAAATCGTAAATTGGTGTCAGTGAGTCATAAAACGAATATTATCCCAAAATTTGTCAATGTCAGATTTCAGCAATGTTGAATGCAACGTGAAATATTTCCTTGTCCGATACAACATAAATTTAAATAAACATTTAAGTATTTATTATTATTTATTTATATACCTACTTAAATAATAAAATCTATAATAAATGAGTATTTATCTATACTAGTGGTCGCCCAGTGGTCGAAATTCCACCGTAATTTTATTAAGGCTGCACGGATTGTATCCTAAGCAATGAAAAATTTAAAAAGATATAATGTGAGTTTGGATTAGCATTGACAGATTACGGCCGCTCCTCTTCCATTTTTGAAAATAGTATTTATGCGTGTGTGTCAAATACATGGTATAGTGTGTGTAATGTTTGTTTATGTAGGTATGTATAAAAATGCTATTGAGACAATATTGGTCTTGTGTATTAGGTTTGGAGTGACTAAAATACATTTTTAATGTTCTTTAGTATCTATTAATAAATTAAAATTCCTACATGTTTAACATTACTTAGTGTTAATAAAACTTGCTAATTTGGTAGAAGGTGTGGTTTAACCAGTTCTCTCTAATAATCAACAATGCTCATAATACAATCAACATCAGAAATATCTAAGAATTTTACAGCTGACAGTTATTATACATGACATATTAGTGTGGCAAGAGCTTTGAAGTACAGTAACTTTTAAAGTAAGATGTAGGTACATAGGCACGTACGTTTGTGCGTGCGTCAAAACTTGTAAGATCTACTAAATATATTATTACAAATTAACATAAACTTATTACCATAACACACGTGTGATAGATATTAGGTGAAAAATATTAAAAAAAAGAAGCTATGCAAAAATGGCACTTATTTCAATGGAATACAGTTAGTGCTTATATCAAAATGTCATATTTTACATGCCGTTTGCTTAAAAGTTAAAACATTTTTAAAGAAACAAGTTTTTTTAACAGTCTATGACGCACGTAGTAAAAACTATAAGATGAATGAATTTTAAATACGACCTAATGGTTTCGATCGTAGTTAAAGCAAAAAAACTTTAGTGCTCTCGCCTTAGAGTCCCATGTGTACCTCTTCATTTTATAATAATGAAATAAGTAAGTAACCCTTTATTGAACATATGATATATAGTTTGCGAGTGCTAAGGTTAGGCAAATTTGCAAAGGCCGGTCATTGGATGGGTGACTAAAAATTTATCATCTAAAGCTCCTCCGGCTGCGTTAGCAGTCGTTAACAACCATTAAGCCGCACTGGGCCCGCGTGGTGGTTTATGGCCCGATCTCTCTATATATCTATCCATAGGGAAGGCTCGTGCCCCAGCAGTGGGAACATGAAATGAGCTAATGATGATGAAACATATACAATTTACATAACACACACGTAAGACTAGACTCTACATACATACAAAGATGAGTTTATCTCTAGAGATCTCTAGAACCTAGCACATTTACTTTCATATAAAACTTACATTAACACACATATTATATTATTTATACCAAATATACCATTATAGTACTTATACCAAAGTGATATTATCTCTAGAGATATATAGACATCATCTTTAAGAGATTTATTTCAGCCAACCAACCAACCAACTAGAGTGTGGTGTAAAAAAAAAATACTAGCTGAACGGCGGACTTCGTACCGCTTTGACAGTTTCGATGACAACAAAACAAACAAAACGTTGACAGTTTCCATGACAACAAAACAAACAAATCATTCGTTCGCTTAATAACACTCGTATCCCATGATAGACCCCTATAGCAGCGCCACCTACCGGGTCCAATTGTAAATCTAAACCATTCTCGAATTCATTTGAACACTCACAGAAAATTTCATTCAAATCGGTCCAGCCGTTTAGAAGGAGTTCAATAATATACACACGCACAAAAGATTTATATATATATAAAGACTAGCTGACCCGACAGACGTTGTCCTGTTTAAATTTTATTAAATGTAAATATTCTTTTAATATAGCCTATGTTACCCAGCGCTAATGTAGCATTCTATCTAATATAGAAAGAATTTTTTAAATCGGTCCAGTAGTTTTTGAGTTTATTCGTTGCAAACATACATACAAAAATACAAAGCTTTTCTCTTTATAATATTAGTGTAGATGTAACTTACATTTAGCTATCTTGTATTGTAACGCAGAAACAACGACAAGGAAATGTAAAAAAATAGCCCTTTCCGTGTTTTTCTGCGGCTTTTCACAGTATTTTCTATTAAAGTTAAGTTTTCCTTATTTATTGGATAGAAAAAGATTAAAAATTCTCTCAAAACAAATATTTTAATACATTTTTAATTGAAAAGCAAAAGGTACCTTCTAGGCAGGTAACATCGTAGGCTACATCATCACTTATCATCAGGTGAGATAATAGCCAAATGCAAAACCACAGATTAGTTAATAGGCAAAACAATCTAACTATATATAAAAAAGTAACAATCGGTGAGAAATAGATACCCATATTATTTAAAAAAATCGACAAAAGAAATAATAGATTATTTGTCCGCTTAAAAATCTACCTGCAGTAACTTCAGTCACAAACAGCGTTTGTATGAAGTTTAATTTCTGCAGTCACCTTATTTTGTGTTTCAGTACGTATCTGTGATCATGACGCATACAATACTGTGCCAAAACATGCCATACTCAAAAATCGTGGTAAAAATCCCGTTAATAATTACTTTAATCTAGCTCCTAAAACCGCAGACATTTGACGTAATGACTTATCACCTACTAATGGTAATGGAGAAGTGGCTTACAACAGTGTTACCGTCATCACGCAACTGTTACACAACGCAATAATTAATAAAGCGGAAGAAAATGTCCTACGTTTCTACGTCAACAGTATCTATCATATCATATTACCATTTGGAGTTCAGGAGATAACTTTCCTAAAATGATGAATGAAACGGAACAATAGCAATTGTGATTAATGATAACAAACTGGTGGTCGTCTAGTGATTGAAATACGACTGTGATTCCCAAAATATACAATGTTTATACAATGTGATGAAACAAACATAATAATTCTTGAAATTCTTTCTATCTTTCTGCACTAATTTTCCATAAAATTATACAGATGCGGGTTCGAGTCCCGCTCGTGGAATTTTTTCAACACGTCAGTGTTTTTTCAAATTGTAAATCCAATAAAATAATATTAGATGTTAGTCATTAATAAAATTCTAATAATTTTTTTTTGAGACAATTTGCTGATGGCCTCAAACGGCTTTTTCAGCGTTACCGGAATTTGAAGGGTTCCTCAAGCCTTGTTATCGAAACAACGTCAGAGGGTTTCTAAAGGGAATGGCATCACGCAAGCGTGTCCCATTTCCCTTCTAGATTCTCCGAGGTGCTCGGATCCGATATGAGTACAATGCGGTATCCAACATAAAACTCAGAATTCAATTTCATAATATTCGACTAGAGCTGAAACTAGCACTAGGTATTCAGGAAGCGATGCTTCAATGCCATTCCAATTCTCTACTTCGTTAACGTGATCGAATGATGAATAAAGCAACTCAGTACTAAGTTTATGAGCATGTAGATAATTTATTACTGTTTACGGTACATACATACATTCTGGGTCAATGAAGTATTAAATTTTGTATGGACAGCAGATCGTCTTTTTGCAAATTCGAAACTTTGTTTTATAGACAAGCTTATTTATATTGAGCAGTTGTTTTATTATGTCGGGGTGTTTGGAGTTGTTTTATTAGTTAAACCGATAAAGTAACTTTTAGAAATAACAAACGGAATCCAAATCGAGCCAATAACATCGGAGGTATGGCAAAAAAATGTAAAAAGGCCACAAACGCTACTAAAAAAAAATTTAATGACTTGAAAAATATTAAAGATAGACCCCCCCTCTCCCTTAAAGGTTAATTTTCGATAATTTTTCGTCACATGCCCTTGGGCGACATTGTATATTCATACGTAAAAAGAAAACTTCACATTGCGCGTAAGAAGTGTGAGATTTGGTGAAGTTAAAGTTTATATGGAGGAGTCCCAAAACATAACATTTATGAATTAAACGTGTTACATTACATTGTATAAACACTGTATAATATGTGAACTACGGCCAAATTTCGACCACTAGGCGACCACTTGCCTTTTTTATTATATAGATCAATGATAAATAGTACATAACTCGTGCTGTGTACGCTATGTATGGATTACTGTCTAGTCTTATTGTATTGTTAAATTCATATGGCTGTAATCTGTCTGTGTACACCTATTTTAAATAAATATATAAATGATTTAAGAACACATAAACTACTTACTATTAAATAATAGTCCTGCTAACCAATCCAGAAAACTAAACGCTTGTGTTAGAATAGTCTCACGACAGTAGTCGTTCACTCTGACAGTAGTCTAAGAGCTACACGGAACTCACCACGATTTCTCTCATTCAACCCACGCATTAAAAACAACCGCAAAAAATGGTCCGACATTTTTCTTTCTAATTTCGAACGCAGCAGCACCAGACAGAAACATATTTCTAATTTTAACTAATCCCGTTCGTCTACTGCCACTTCTAAGTTTAGTAAATATAATATACTGTGTCATAAACTCATATTTTAAAACGCCCCTCTAAATGCGCCGAAACGACACCTGTGGAACGCTTGCCTCACTCATCTAAAGTTCTTATTAGGCATTAGTGTCATGGCATGCATTATGCTGGAAAGTACCTTCGCGAATAGTTTTGTAAGGAGCAAAGCCCTCTCCAGAGAGGTCTGGAAACTTTAAATATCCCCACTGCAAATAAACTGAAGTTAAGGCGAGGTCAACAGGAGAAAGTTCGTAAAGAAGACGCGCCGGTATTTCTTCGTTTCCAACTGTATTGCTGACGTGAACTTGAACACAAAACTCTTTCTTGAGTTATGTGTGTGGATACGATAACTTAGCATCGGTAGTCGCTGAACGCTTTAGTACAATGTCTCAATAGCCTTACTAGACGTTGACAAGTAGGTAACTTGTTAGATTTTTAGTTTTTCAAAATATGTATATATAGGTATAGTTCTAGGCAAATGAATCTACTCTGTCTGATGTAAAGCAGAAGCAGAATCCAGATGCGAGGACAGCTAGTACAGCAAGAAGTTGGTGAAAGAGGAATAGAGAATGAATAATCTCTTAACAGATTGAATGTTTAACGTGAATGTGTAACTTATTCTATTATAAAGCATAGACGTATTATATGCATGCCTCTTTAAGTTTCAGGAGTTAAGACTTTTGGAGAGGGCTCTACGGGCATCTCTACCCGTCCTGACCTGACCGGAGAACACCATCCTACTTACACTCTCCGCGAATAATTCTTCAATGTGTGAAAGAGATGAGCTTAAAATTGGGTTTAGTGGCATGCCAGGGGCGACCTTAGGTTATGTGGGACTCTCCTCCTCTTTTCTTGTCTAGCACGAAAAGATTTTTCGGGGACCCCAAATCTACTACCATCCCATTTCTGCCTCGGAGATGGTTCAGGACCATAAACGGCAAGCATCGATTGCCTAGTAATGCCTACATACTTGTATAATACTGGAACGCGAAAGTTTAAATATGTAGATATAGAAATTCCTGACATTAATATCTACAATCGAAATCTAAGTTCTAAATAGGTATTATAAAAAAAAACTATGTCTTTGAGTGCGAATGAATAGAATAAATTTTAATACACTTGTCTACAAATAAGGATGAATTCCTAGGTGCGGTTTTTTGTAGTTACTGTTAAACAAACTGTTCAGAGGTTCTACTAAAACATGCAAAATTGAACGTTGTACTCAAAGACATAAAATATGTTACATAAATAAAAAAGATAGGGGGAATTCACACTTTGCCGTCACTAGTATGAATGCCGTCACTTGTATGAATACTTTTCGGTGGCGCAGTGGCTTCCGCGCTCGTGCTGCGATCATGCAAGCGAAGCAAGTTTCACAATGGCGAATCAGAGGATGAGTGGTCATATTAAAAAATTGCTGGCTCTTCTTTGCTTTGGAGACACGTTTTTAGCTGCTCGGTTGCTACTGCGAGGTGACCTGCACACCTGCCAACACCTGAACACCTGCCAGCGTATGTTATACTGGCTTCACACTCTCTAGGAGGCGACGCAAGTGCGACGCCAGTGCGACGCGAGTGCGACGCGAGTGCGACGCGAGTGCGACGCGAGTGCGACGCGAGTGCAAGAACGTAGACACAAAATAAGGTGACCTACAGAAGGTAAGCTTCATACAAACGCGCTCGAACAACGCACTCATCACATACACAACCTCTTGCAAGGGGTCTATGTGTGAGTGACTCGAGTGCGGGATGTATAGCTACCTTCTGGGGTCTTTATTTCGCACGAGTCAGAGGACGCGAGGGTCCTAGTCGTTGCGGAGAACTAAATAAATCGAGTGTGGATGATTACAGCTCTTGCAGGCTCCGCTTGCCACCACTGCGCTCGTACGAAGGCCTCTGCTCGCACGCACTTGCGAGAGTGTAGAGCCGGCATTATGGCCCAATTTCTTATTTTTTTAACAATGTTTTGTCGACTACCTTTGTTTTACAGGGTAGTAATCGGAATGGCCTCTTGAATTTGTTATTGGGGCATCTAGAAAACCCTGAACCTAGTTGACATGTTTATAGACTTATGATGATGACCTGTTACAAGTATTACATGGAATCTTTGATTAAAAAGTAATGAAAGTAATGGATTTGAAGAAATTACACTCTATTCTATAATGATGATCGTATGATGTCTATATCCTGGACTCAGAAAGTCCCAAATTAGGAGGTTCTTCGACGAATCAGCCAGAAACGTAAGCTTTTACAAATTGTCAAACAGAGAAAAATTGCATATCTTGGCCATGTGCTTAGACATGACAAATACGAACTCTTGCAACTTATCATGATGGGAAAAGTAGCTAGAAAGAAGAGGACTGGTCGTAGTAGGAAGTCGTGGTTGCAGAACATTCGGGAGTGGACGGGAATGGCGAGTGCCACTGAACTTTTTCGCTTTGCCTATGACAGGACCAGAGCTAATTGCTGACCTTCACAAGTGGGAGAGGCACCCTAAGAAGAATCTAGACACGCGGTAGCGTGTTAAGCCAAGTTTAAGCTAACAGAACTGGCGAGCAGCACCGTGTGTCTGACTTAGCTAGTTTTCATCATCATCAGCTCATTTATGTCCCCACTGCTGGGGCACGAGCCTTCCCTATGGATGGATAGGGAGAACGGGCCATGAACCACCACGCGGGCCCAGTACGGATTGGTGGTTGTTAACGACTGCTAATGCAGCCGGGGCCAACGGCTTAACGTGCCTTCCGAAGCACGGAGGAGTTCGAGATGATAAATTTTTGGTCACTTATCCGATGACCGGCCTTTACGAAAGTTGCTTAACCTCAGCACTCGCAGACCGGGCGCGTTAACCACTGCGCCATCGAGCTCCTCACTCCTCCTCCTCCTCCTCCTCCTAGTTTTCATATACGAATTATATTACAGCCTTCGCAAGTTCTAAAGCTGTAAGTTCTTATTTTATTCTTCCGGAAATTTGGCTGGCTGGTAGAAACTAGCAATCGAACATAGGTCTCTTCCATGACTGTTTTAGTAGGTACTTAATAGTAATTCGTATATGAGAACTAGTCAAGTCAAACCTTAGGCTTCAATATAAAGTTATAAGAAGAAATGATATTTATGTATATTGTTATAAATAAATTTCAGGACTGACCATTGGCACCCATTTAGATCTCACTTCTTTTGTCGTCGAAGTCAACAACCAAGGCATAGGTATATCATAATATTAAACTTGACTTTCATTCACATTTATGTCTTTGATGAGTAATAATACTCTATTCGAAACTGCACGCTCTATATTTTTGTTAGATAATGGCGATAAGATAATTTTGCGTCTCAGATAAATACTACAATATAATCGAAGTCAGTCATAGAATACGCGTAGGTAACAAGTTTGTGTCTTAAAGATTTATTATAACACAAAACAAACTTCAATATTTACTTAGATATTAGCTTATTGCTACACCAACAAGAACGTATGCAAACAATAAAAACTATGATTTGACCACTTGGCATGACATACCTATAGTTTTTTAGCTTGTATGCATTTAATATCTTTATATATAAAAATCTTCTGTGCGTGTGTATGTTAATGAACTCCTTCTAAACGGCTGGACCGATTTGTATGAAATTTTCTGTGTGTGTTCAAGTGGATTTGAGAATGGTTTAGATTGACAATTGGACCCGGTAAGTGGCGCTGCTATAGGGGTCCATCATGGGATACGGGTGTTCTTAAGCGGATGAATGATTTGTTTTTTTGTTGTCATGGTGACCGTCTGAGCTGTTGAAACTGTCAAAGCGGTACGAAGTCCGCAGGTCAGCTAGTTCTATATATTTTTACAAAAGACTCCAAATTCTGAAGGACTTGAGCTCTAAGTATTATTTATAAGACTCGAGTCTTCAAAAATAGCTTAAGTTTTATTAAATACTAGCCGACCCGGCGGACTTCGTACCGTTTTGACAGTTTCCATCATTGAGTTAAATATATATCAATGGTTTCCAACAAACAAAACAAACAAATCATTTTGTATTGGAAATATAAATTGTCGTTTTTAGTATTTTATATATATTTTTTTTATTTTTTAAATATAGCGTATGTTACTCAGCGCTAATGTAGCATTCTAATGGTGAAAGAATTTTTTAAATTGGTCCCAGTAGTTTTTGAGTTTATTCGTTGCAAACATACATACATACAAAAATACAAAGCTTTCTTCTTTGTAATATTAGTATAGAAGACTCCAAGACTCGAGTTTCTTACTCGGCTATCGACGCTTCATTTGAAATTAACATCAACACTGAAAATTTCACTAACAAGAAAGATTTTAAGAGTACCTTAGAAGGGATCGGGACCTAGAACTTTGTAGGAATTAAAATATTTTGGCACTTCGGTAGCGGCATTGACGCGACATTCCATTGTTCTCGTATTATAATTAGATGTCGGAAATCTTGAGGAGTTCAATACTTTAACCTTTGCCACAAAGTGTTTACTTGTAGATATACAAATACAACAGACAGAACATGCCTTTACGTAATGCTTAAAAATAAAATAAAATATTTAGAGAATGGGAAACTTTAAATCAAGAAAACTAAAGTTTTTTATTTTTATTTCTTAAGGGTAGGATCTTGATCTTGGCTTTCATCTGATGATCATGATGATGATGTCCTCCCAGACGCATCCATCGACGGCGACACCTTAAGCTAGTAATAGCGTTAGCATAGGCTCTTGCATGGGCGCGAGCGTGACTTGCAAAACCAATTTGTTTTTGAAAGTCCTGTCCTGGCTTTCATCTAACCTGATGTTAAATGATGACAAATCCCAAGGAGTCACTAGAGATAAGGTAACCACTTTATCTCTACCTGCTGGACACAACAATGCAAACATTGATGTTATGGCGATATATTTAGATAAGATGGTGGTAGCTAGCGAGGCGGATAAACAAGCTTCTGCTGGGATTCGAAACCGGGTTCTCTAGGTCTGAGACCAGTGGTTTTAACCGCTAGACCTTGTGGTCTATGTCTATGGTCTAGGTTATATTAAAAATACTGAAGCTCTCTGGGCACCTAACTGGCAGTGGTAGCACTGCCTTTTTTATGGAGAGAGATTGCTGTGGGTTTACAGTATAACCGGACGTTTTGTGAGCGGCAAGAAACTTAAAGGGTCCCTCAAGCAGTTTCAATGAAACATCCTCAGAAGGTATTTAGGGGATGGCATCACGCAAGCGTGTCCACGTCCCCTCCTGGATTTTCTGAGGCTCCAAGGCGAAGATCGAAGCAGCACTGGCAATTTGTGCAAGTACAAAATGAACTCAATCAAAGGTTGATAATAGTAATGTTGAATTCTGACTAAATATTGAAAATACATCTCTTTAGTTTAGGAATGTGTCTGCCAAAAACAATATGTAAATAAAACACTTAATTAAATCACTTGAATCAGTTTGTGTTTAGGATGTACGAAATCCGTATTTCGCCAACTCATTTATCCAATTAATAATGGTTATTCTCCTATAGAACAAAATATAGGGTCTGGTCCGACTTTCTTCCTCTGTTCAGCAACTCGCCCTAACCTAACCTAAAATAAAATGTATCACAAATAACGGAATAATTAAGTGTGTCAATGATTAGAATTAATCAACTTATTATAAGGCAGATAACTAGTAAAATATTACTAATTATCGGCCGTCTTTATACCCTACGGCCGAGTCAGCCGGAAACAGGTTTAATTTGTTTAGTTATCAGCCGTTAAAAAATCGATATTTGTAAAGGTCATGTCTTTGAAAATATAAAGCATGTTGGCGGCCGGACTCTCGATTGAAATTTCACAAAAATCTAGTTGTTCATAAATACAATGGGACCTATGTTTGTAAATTTAAGTTTTCCGAAATAATGGCATAAAAAAATACGATTAATAAAACCAGTTTGGAAGTAAATCGTTAACGTGTTCACCGGCCACCCAAAGTTTCTCAAATTATGAAAGTTTGATGCGTTTTTTAAAGTTTTTTTTTGGCGCTTGAATATCAAAATTGAACATGTTAAATACGCACAAACTTAACCAATCGCCAATTAACCAACAGTAACAATTAAAAAATCATTTTAGAAAATTAGTCCTCTGCTACCTTTTTGGTATATTTTGTATGCATCCGCACACCTAATTTTAAAATGACGACTGAGAGCACAAATTGAAAAGGGGTAGGGGCAGGCAAACTAGTACTTTTACCCTATGTTTTTGCATTATAAAAAAGCAAGACTTTTTTAACATTTGATTGGTTTTGTTTTCCTCGATGTAATAAATAATCTTGTTATTATTATACATATATAAGCACAATTGCTTAGCAGGCACATGCTAAACTGAGTCACTGCCGCAAAAAATAGGCATAATGACAATGACTTACGCCCCAATGGCTGCGTACAATTCCCAGGTGAGGCACAGCGTGTTTCGGATTATCCGATGCATACCTAGCCCGGGTTTGTAGCTACAAACCCGCATGGAAAGCGGGATGATTAAGCTAATACCCATCAAATCGTAGCGATGACGTGATTTCAAAGAACGAGACGTATGGTGAGATTTGGGGTAGATTTTGCCCAGCAGGAAGAAATGGGTAAATAAAAAAAAACGCAGAATCGCACCGTTTTAATTCATATGATAGGTAGATATATCTAGTAATACGTTTCAGTGTTGAGTTGTCTAAGAGAGACAGTATGATACTGTTTATAAACATATAATGAATTCAATGGAGCTTACAGTGGATAAGCATAATAGGTACAGTTAAAATTAAATGCTAATTGTCTTGGCGTGTGATCGGATACACGGGAGAATAATTAACGAACGATTATTAGATCGACGAAACACCATCTGTTTTCATTAACTGACAAATTTCCTCAATAGACTTTTACCTTTATGTGTAAGACATATGGTTGAAAATTCATTAAAGAAATTTGACAGTTTTGGATAAATGTTGATGTGCAGGCGTCTATATACTTAGCACACAGGGTTGGCTAATCTAAATCAACCTGATTTAAATCATGATTAAATCATTTTAAATTGATTTAAATCAATAATTTTCATTAAAAAAAATCACCTGATTTTAAAGAATTACCTAGCACACAGGGTTGGCTGATTTAAATGCACCTGATTTAAATCATGATTAAATCATGTGATTTTTTTAAATAAAAATCATTGATTTAAATCAATTTAAAATGATTTAATCATGATTTAAATCAGGTTGATTTAAGTTGTTAGGTATATTATCTTTAATGAAAATAATAATAAGTATACTTAGTACTAACAATAAACTACTGTCAAAGGGTTTAAACAGAATTAGCAGTCTCAAGAAATATTTTGTATGTATTAGGAACTAAAAATCATATTTTTCTTAGGTTTTTATTTAGCTAATAGGTATTTTTCAATAATTAACAAATATTATGAGCTCTAATAAATAGCAACTTTCAGTATGAGATACTGAATCGTACATAAAATCAGTCTTAACTTAAAAACTTGCATACTTGAAATTTGTCTTCAACTATACTGATACTAATAATAATTGGTCAAGATTTATCTATATTAATTTTTAAAGTAATTTAAAATAATCAACAAATTTTAAAAATATTGAGCAAAAACAATTCTACTTAAGTATTGTAAAGTAAATAATCTACTTATTATATAGTTTGAAAAGCCTATTCAGTTGTCAGTACTAATAATAGTATATTTGACTTTGACACATAAAAAAATCAAAATAAATAAAAAAAGCAAAAAAAATCATAATTTTTTTCCAACCCTGCTAGCACACCATCGACATTATTTTTCATCTATTTCATTCCACCACGGAGAGGCTTTTAGCGTTATTCGCACCTAGTGGTAAGTGACTAGGTATAAATAAGGTTGAAGATGTGAAACCCACATTACTCAGAATACTGAGGCTCTGGCTTTCGAACCTCGTTTAGTCAGCATAATCATCATCATCACCCTTTATTAGTCTTACTGCTGGACCAGCCTCTCCAATTTCACGCCACTGCGCACGATCCACGGCTATTGTCATCCAGCTATTGCCTGCCTTCCATCTTGCGAAGATCGTCGATCGTCGATCAGTCAGAGAACAACAAATGCTTCTAAAATTGTCCGCCTCTATGTTCTAGTGGTTAAGACCACTGGTTTAGACCCAGAGGTCTCGGGTTCGATTCCCAGCGGGGTGTAATGTGTTTATGTACTCGGTTTGGTTGTTGGTAGGGCTTGTTTGTCCGCCTGGCTAGCTACCACCATCTTATCTAAATATGTCTTATTGAACCGGCACCATTGGGTCTGAGACCGATGGTCTAACCACTAGACCATAGAGACAGATTGATGAGTAGGTAATCCGATAGGCTGTTTGGAGCTTCCGCTTTTTAATTTTTAATTAGTTAAACGATCCACATAACATTAATTACCTACTATGCACGTATATAGGAACTCATATTGTAGATAATTTCGCTGGTAAGTATATCACACTATATCACACTAATATTATAAATGCGAAAGTTTGTGTGTATATTTGTTGCTTCTTCACGCTGCAACGGATGAATGGACTTGGATGAAATTCGGCATACAGATAGTTTACAACCTGGATTAACACATAGGATAGTTTTTGTCCCGATATTACTAGTATTATTATCAGTGGTCGGAGTAGGTATATTGAATTAAGGTCACTGACATCAAACGTATATGTTAATATGGATACTCCTCCGAGTTTCCGGATTATTATGATAAAAATACCGAAACATCGAAATTATTACATGAAACTAGTTAAAAATGTATCAATACTCTCAACGCTATGCTGCTAGTGGCGTAGATGACCAGAATTTAATAGTAAAAAATGACTGGTGTGTAAAAACCTTGTTGTAGTAAAAGTGTTGGAGTAAAAGCCTAAGCATGTATAAAATGATATAATAATAATATTCATTTCAACACACGACATCCGGCAAACAGGGTCTTTTGTCCTCTTATCTCTATGCTCAACGCATCTGACCAATTAGAATCAAGTATCCAGGATGACTCATTGACTGTTTGTTCGAAAACAATGCGCTCGCACCGACATCCAGACCAAGTGGCTCACTCACTTATTTCGGTTCGTGGAGTGCGCTTATTTTATGTGTTGTGAATATCTTGACTTGACCCTGGCTTGTTTACTGTCTTCTGAAATCTACTTAAAACGACGAATTTGGCTTATAACTACGGACATCGATTTATTACTCTTGGATTGGGCCCATTTGAAGTTGTTTTTGTACGGGTAAGTTTTAATTATTTTCACTATTTAAGAAGGTTTTAGAACTTGGAAACAGTTAAAAAAATCACTTTATAGCAATCATCACAGCGCATGAGAGTCCGGTACGCACACCGCAGGGCTATCACCGCTTCAGTTAAAAAAAACACTTTATATGAAACAGAATTTCATTATCGACTTTACAGTTGTGTATGTATATATTGTAAATTTAAATCATTGTTTTAGGTGAGATATAAATAAATATGGCAAAGGTCAAGGCTGAAACAGTGCAAAAGTGGTTATTGCACTATCCTGAGCTACTTTACGATAACGCTAGTGGCACTATATACTGTACAAAGTGTGAAAGTCATTTGAAAGCTGTGAATAGAGGCAACATTACCAAACACATTGAAGGCGCTGTACATCAAGGAAAATTTAAGAGACCGCAAGAGGAATTTTACTTCGACCTCATTAAGTTCCTGATTCTATGCAATATTCCTTGGTCGCAAATGAAAAATCCAGCGTTCAAAGAGTTTTTTCAGAAATATATGTGCAGTACTTGTTGTTGCGTTTGTACCAATCGTAAAGTGGTTGACGAATCACAGTTACGAAAAGTTTATTTGGAGAAGTTTTATAGGAATAAAATCAATTCGATTTATGAAACTAATAAAAATGAGAAACTATGGATATCGCTGGATGAGACAACAGACATTTTTGGTCGATACATAGTCAATTTCCTAATAAAACCATTGCATCCTAGTAATAGTGCAGGCCGGCTTTATTTGATTGCTTGTAAAATGCTAACAGCAGTAAATGGACAAACAATAACACAATTTGTACTGCAATGTCTAGAAAATTTATGGCAAAACACTTTTGAAGCGAAAGTTGACAATATTTTAATGCTTTGCACTGACAGTGTAGCGTACATGCTATCTGCAGGGCGAAATTTAAAACATTACTTACCTGAAATGAAGCATGTGACATGTTTGGCGCACGCTCTTCATCGTGTAAGTGAGCAGATAAGGTCAGAATACAACGATGTTGATATTCTTATATCAAATGTTAAAAAAGTATTTTTAAAGGCTCCTAGTAGGGTAAACATTTTAAAAGAAAAATATCCTGACTTACCGTTGCCTCCGCAACCAGTCATTACCAGATGGGGTACTTGGTTACAGGCAGCATCTTACTACGCTCAACATTTAGATAAAATAAAAGAAGTTTTATCCTGCTTGAGCAGTTCTGATGCTATAGCCATACGAAACGCAAAAAACATTTTGGAAAAACAAAATTTAGAAAATGATTTAAAATATATTGAAGAAAATTACTCTATTATACTACTAGCCCTAAAAGAGTTACAAAAACAAAATTTATCTCTAGCTGATTCACTTTTAGTATTTGATCAAGTAAGGGCTACGCTTAACGAGTGCAATAATGAGAATATAAAAAATAAAATAGAATCAGTTATGGAACGAAATCCAGATTTAGATACAATTAGAGAATACAGCGAGAGTATTGAAAAAAGCGTAGCAAATAATCAGAAACTTTATTTCAAATTCGCTCCATTGACATCTACAGATGTTGAACGATCATTTTCCACTTACAAATGGATCTTAGATGTTAAAAGAAATAGCTTAAAATTAGAAAATATTGAAAAAATTATAGTTATTTATTTTAATTGTATAGAGACAGAAAATCAAAATGTAGAACTTGTAACCGATGAGGATTAAAAATAATTATTTTTAATAAAACTGTAATAATGATTATTTGTATTAACAATAAACAATTTTGTTTGCTTACATATGGTTTTTTATTTTATTACTCTATTTACCAAATTTTTGGAAACTCCGGTACATTCCGGAAGAAATGCATGTCCATGTTATGATATCATGACGCAAGTATCTAAAATCAATATACCTACTCCGACCACTGATTATTATACAACAGCGCAGTAGTAAGGTAGGTTGCTTGTACCTATCTAGTTAATATTTTTCGCAATATTTTCTGCGTTAGTGGTTATTAAGGTTAAGTGTTTTTTTTAAAATATTTATAAGTTGCATTTAGGTGACCTTGAGACTGACAAGGGGCTGCCCCCCTATAAGGTATCTTACTAGGTAGTCTTGAAACTCCAGTATTAAAAACCTAATAGGTACCTATTATGTAAATCGAAAACTGGAGTAAGGTCTGTATTAAGACCTTATTTGTGAACAATAAATAACTATTTTATTCATTTCATTCGTAGTAGGCAGGTATTGTGTTGTTTATAATGTGTAGGTAGTGCTTTTGAAAACTTATCATAGGTAGGTAGGTACCTAGTTCTCTTCAAGGTGTCATTGGTTATATTAGGGATTAAGCTTAATCTACATTTTAAGATAAGTACAGTGCGCATGGCTATCACTGTAAGCACACCTGCCCCCCAACCGCCTAACACTCTCGCTTTCGATCGCTTTGAAAGCGAGGCTCTCGCCTCGCTTTCT
Organism: Eudonia mercurella; assembly: GCA_963082485.1. Lineage (NCBI taxonomy): Eukaryota > Metazoa > Arthropoda > Insecta > Lepidoptera > Crambidae > Eudonia > Eudonia mercurella. The sequence goes on along the minus strand of OY720044.1, from coordinate 9,101,850 downwards.
ATTATAATATCGAAATATAATATCGAGTAATATCGAAAGCTATAGCCTATAGCTTTTGATATTGCTTTCATATTGCTTTCGAAATGACAAGATGACGCCTCCTCTTCGCCTCGCCTTCAAAGCGATCGAAAGCGAGAGCGTTAGGCGGTCGACCCCCTGTGGTGGGTTCGATAGCCGGAGGGCGGGTAAAAAGTATGCGGGGCGAATGTCTTTAATAGACGGTTATTAGAGCGTAGTGGACTGTATAATGCGGCGTTTATCACGTAATAAATAAATAAAGGGGCGGTAAGAAAGTGAAGCCAAGGGCTAAGAGGATGCGGCCTTCTGATGCTACCGTGTAAAAATGGTGAGCAACACTAACCTGATAGTCTGCAACTGGTTTCTCCTCAGGCGGTTAAAAGTCGCACCCCTCAAGTAGACATGGCAGGATTCGGCAGCTGAGCGATCGCGGTAGGAGACGTGCGGAACCACAGCGGTACTTTGGTACGTGCGTATACCACAGCGGGATTTTTGGTACGTGCGTATGCCACAGCGGGATTGTTGGTACTGGGGATGAACGCGCCCAGCGCAGGCGCGCGGCGCGCGCGGGCGCGCGTTATGCGAGGTAGCTACACTATAGTTTAGTGCTGCCACCCTCTTCACACAAATAAACAACAAAAAGCGCGCAAACATCCTCCCCGGCTTGAAAATACTAGGGGTTTTCAAAACCATAAGTGGGATAAAAGTCTCACTCTATCGGAGAGAATAAGCGGAATTATAAATCATAGCGGGAACCAGTTATACATTAAAATAAGCGGAGACATATGTACATAAATAAGTCGATATAAAACTAAGTTAAACAAAAATATATAAAAACTTGAGTGCGATACATAAATATGAAATAAATGCAAATATAACTGTATTAACTATTGCGTAGGCAGTGGGCACAACTTCACCACAGGACGTTTATACGTGCCAGTTGTTGTCCGTACAGAAGCGACGCGAACCACTCCGTCTTTCCCTGGGAAGACCTGTTCTATAATGCCAGTAGGCCAGCGCAGAGGTGGAACCTCGTCTTGGTGAATCAGTACGAGCATACCGGGGCTAACAGAGACGTCAGGAGAGTTCCACTTTTGTCTTAGTTGCAGGGTGTGCAGATAATCCACATGCCACTGCTTCCAGTAACTACGCACTAAATTATCTAACAATCTTTTGCGAGCAGAGAGACTGAGCGATGTATCCAGCTCACATGCGGGTAATGACTGTAAAGGGGTAGTTTGCAAAAAATGAGCAGGAGTGAGAACAAAATGCGGCTGATCGGACAACAAACATAGCGGACGCGAGTTTAAAATACATTCAATTTGCGTTAACACAGTTAGAAGTTCTTCATAACAAAGCAATTGATTACCAATGGTGCGATATAAATGAGATTTAATAGCTTTTATATTAGACTCCCATAATCCTCCCATGTGAGGAGCGCGAGCGGGAATCGTTCTCCATTCAATTCTGCAGTTATTAAATTTGTTTTGAAAAGCGGTTGAGGTTTCACGAGCGGATAAAAAACTATATAATTCGTCCAACTGTCTTTTTGCTCCAATAAAGTTTGTTCCGTTGTCGGAATACATTACGGATACTGGACCTCGTCTAGCGAGAAAACGTTTAAATGCGTCTAAGAAAGTCTCAGTGCTGAGATCTGAAGCGATTTCAATATGAACTGCCTTTGTAGTTAGGCAGATGAAAAGGCAAATGTAGGCCCTTTGGCTCTTTACGCCACGTCGTCGGGTTAACGTGATGTTGATCGGTCCGGCGTAATCTACCCCCGTATGGGTAAACGCTTTCGCCTCTTGAACACGAGCTGGCGGGAGACTTGCCATTATAGGCGAAGGATGCTTAGGCGCAGCGTGAAAGCAAAAATTACACGCGCGGATGCGTTGTCGAATTATATTGCGAGCAGAAACTATCCAATAGCGTTGCCTTAATAAAGACATAACAAGATGCGAGCCAGTGTGACAGTTGGAGTTGTGGCAGTCATCGATAATAAGATCGACGATGTGATGACGTCGCGGCAGCAGAATTGGATGTCTATTACCGAAAGGAATAGCAGCGTTGTTTAAGCGGCCCCCCACGCGGAGTAATCCGTCGCCATCAACGAACAGATCAAGTTTTCTTAAAGAGGGAGAAGGTAAATTACCTTTGTTTACATTTTTGATTTCCTCACAAAAATATTGATGTTGCAAGGAGCGGAGCAGAAGACGTTCGGCTATTTCCAACTGAGAAGCTTTAATCTGCGGAGACTTAGGTATTTTTTTTATAAAGCGTAAAACATAAATTATTATGCGTAATAATGGTTTCCACGACGAGACCCGGCACGCGAGTTCCAGTAGTGGATTCTGAGCGCTTAATGTTGTCGCAAGCGTAACGGAAGGTTTAATTTCAGGTACGTCTTCAGTCTGAGAAGGCTCGAAAGGCACAATAGGCCATGCGGATATAGGGCTATGAGTCCACAATGGACCATGCCACCACAATAAATGATTAAGTATTTGAGAGGGCAAAAGGCCACGCGACACACAATCACTGGGGTTCTCCGTCCCAGGTATGTGGAAGAAGCGATCAGGAGATAAATTATCCTGTAGTTTACTAACACGGTTGGCAACAAACGTCTGCCAACGGTGCGGCGAGGAGTGTATCCACGACAAAGCGATCGTAGAATCAGAAAAAGCGAACACATCTTTAATAGGATAGCGATGATGTAATATGCGGTGAACTTGATTTACTAGTTCAGACAGAAGCAGAGCGGCACATAATTCGAGCCTAGCGAGTGATATTGTTTTAAGCGGAGCGACTTTAGATTTAGAACATACCAAATGTATTGATATGTCGCCATTAGGATGCATAACATGTAAGTAAATGACACAGCCGTAAGCCTTCAGGCTTGCGTCGCTAAAACCTAGTAGATATACAACACAATCGGTCGAAATTCCTAAATGGCGCGGTATTTGTAAATGCGATAAAAGCGGTAACTCGTTTTTAAATTCTATAAAACGGTCGATAATTGGTTGAGGCGGTTCCTTATCCCAATCGATTTTAGCAAGCCACAATTCTTGTAATAATAATTTGGCGTAAAGTATAACCGGCGCAACCAAACCTAAAACGTCAAATAAACGGGCTATGGTAGAAAGAATTGAACGTTTAGTATTATTCGGTGACGTCTCACCAGTAGTGAATGTGAAATTATCTGCCACAGGCAACCATTTTAAACCTAAGACCTTTATGGTATCACAATCATCTGAAAACTCTATGGCTGCGCGGTGCGATTCAGGCAAATGAGTAAGAAGTGAAGAGGAGTTACTAGCCCACTTTACTAGATCGAATCCACCTGATTTAAACAGTGCGATTAGCTCGTGCGCTAACTGAACCCCCTCTTCCTCAGTTTTAATCGAGGTCGTAAGATCGTCCATATATATATCTTGATTTGCTACTGCTGCAGCGCGAGGAAAGCGGTCACGTTCCATCTCGGCTAGCTGTCTCACGGTGCGCATGGCTAAAAATGGACTGGAGCGGAGACCGAAAGCAACCGAGTCAAATTGAAAAACACGAATAGGTTCATTTTCATTAAAGCGATATAATATCTTTTGATATTTGCGGTCGTTTTCGGACAAAACCAAGCGTAAATACATCTGTTGCACATCAGCCGTGATAGCTATTTTAAATTGGCGGAATTTTATTAAAAGTGTAAATAAATCGGCTTGCAAATTAGGCCCAGTAAAAAGCAAATCGTTAAGAGACACACCTGTGTCGGTTTTAGCGCTCGCGTCTAAAACCACACGAACTTTAGTGGACGTCTTCTCTGGACGAACCACAGCGTGGTGCGGAATGAAATATCCTTCAGCTGGCACGGAAGGTATCGAAGGTAGCTCTGATAAATAACCCTTTCGAAGGTAATCCGAAATAACATCGTTATATGCTTGACGTAAAGCAGGAAGCGAAATGAATTTACGTTCGAGTGACGTTAACCGACGTTGGGCCGTAGTGTACGAGTGCCCTAATGTTGTGGGATCACCCTTAAACGGTAAAGATACAATAAATCGACCAGAAGGGTCGCGCGTTACTAAAGATTGATATAATCTTTCACATTCGCTATCGTCCGAACTGAGATTATTAGTCGTGGGTACTTGCTCTAGTTCCCAAAATTTTATTAAACTATCATTTAAATGTTCATTTAATAAAGGACCAAATGACAGAGTCGTATTGGACCGTTCCACAGTAGGCATTTCCCCTACGACAATATAACCGAGCGTAGTTTCCAACGCATAGGTCACTTTCTGAACGGCGTTGGATCGGTTAGCTGACTGCGACAACGACGGCGGCGGCGGCGTAGCAATAATTTTGTTGCTAAGCAATAAATGCGGAAACAATTGAGCGCCGAGGATAGCGTGAATTTCCCCCGGAATATTCCACGAATCGTCAGCAAGCGGTAACTTTGAAAAGTTATTAATAAATTCGAAATTAATAATTTGCGTAGGTAAATAATCTGTAATTTGATTAACTACTAAACATAGCGCATTATATTGAACATCCGTGAAACGAGACTTAATAGTGAGCGAAACAAACCCTAAGATAGGTGTAGTAATCGAACCTACAGTTTTTATATTAGTGTTATTAAGCGGTTTAATATTTAAATTTAATTTATTACAACATGCGAGCGTTATAAGATTATTTTGTGAAGCACTGTCTATTAAACATCGTATAATAGCGTTATTATTATTCAAAATAGGTACGTAAACTTGGGCCGTTGGCAAAACAGTGATATTATTACCATTCATAATCGAAGTGCGCGCAAAACCATTACTTAATGAGTCGCCTTCATGTGCGTGTAGGCATACAGAAGCTCGCGCGATAGACGACGACGACGAGTCCTGGAGGGGCGGCGCAGGCACAGTCATAACGTCGTCCTGTGCGCGTAATAGCGAACCGGTTCTCGCATCGAAATGTAGCAGCGAGTGATGATTTTTATGGCATACGTTACACGTATTAGGCGATTTACAATTAGACGTTGAGTGTTTTGTGCCTAAACAGTTTATACATAACTTATTTTGTTTCACGAAATTAAAGCGATCCTTAACTTGTAATTTCTTAAATGCGAGACAATTAAATAATTGAAAATGACTCGACAATTTGCAATAAATGCAAGCGGAAGCGGTAATATGGCGCTTATTCTGATTATTGGTTAAAGCGAAGGTATGCGTTACCTTAGATACCGATTGACGAGGCAGACTTCGAACTTTCGAATTTAAGTTTACGGCGGTAGATTCTACTTTGCTAACGGACGTTGTTCTCTCGAGTATTTTGATGTGATGACGAACAAAGTCGATTAAATCCGAACTACTGGGAATATCTTTGTCCTTTACAGATAGTTCAAAGGATTGCACAAGCTGCGAGTCTAACCTTTTTAATGCAATATGCGTGACAATAAAATCAGCTAAATCGGGAATATGTAGTTGTCTTAAAGCAGCCAAAGACGAGTGAATTTTTTCTATAAAATTGTTCAAATGAACCGGTGAATCAGCTGGCGGTTTCGTTTCAAAAATATTATTCAAATATAAAGTACCCAACATTCTTTTGTCTTGGTACTTAGTTACAAGCGAATCCCAAATTACCGAATAATTAGACTCGTTAGGTATAATACCTGCGAAAACAGATAGTGCCTTTCCACTCAGTTTGCCAACTAAATATTGGATTCGTTGAGCGTTAGACAAATCCTTATTATTGTGTATATTAGTCTTAAAGGTCTCAAAAAATAATGGCCAATTTTCCGGAAATCCATCAAACGAGGGTAATTCGATAGGCGGTAACTTGCATTTAGGTGTGCTATGATTATCTGAAGGCGATGATGACGACTTCTTACTTTGCTGATTTTCCGTCACTGAAGCGCGAGCGTGATTCACATAGCTATATAACGTTTCAAATGAATCCCAATCGTTAAAATTGATTTCAGTGTCTGGTTTCTGCTGCAGTAACAATAGATTATGCTCGTCACACAACGAACTGAATTGTTCGGATAAGCTCTTTATGTTAGATGACAGCGTTAAAAACTCAGTTTTGGATCTGGTATCCACATCTGGCATTAATTTCTTAGAAAGATCTAATAAATTACTAACGCGGGTGAAAATAGATTGCTTTTTTGCAATAACTAATTTTAATTTTGCTTCTACTGCTGCCATAATGATTTGAGTCTAATAAATAAAAACGATTAATAAGTGCTATAAGCGCTGTTTTGAATAGAAATTCAATTAAATATAAACGACTAATGTGTGCTATAAGCGCGAATTGAATATAAATTCAATTAAATTACTTAGCGAAAGCGATGAGTCTCCTACCACGAAATGTGGGTATGCGCGTAAAAATAACGGTTATAGTAATACAGTTATAAATGCGATTGAGTAACAAATATATTTACTTATAACATATTATGTGATAAATAAAATAAATAAATAAATAAAACTGCTTTAATCCGGTTCGTATGGGCCAAAAAATGGTGGGTTCGATAGCCGGAGGGCGGGTAAAAAGTATGCGGGGCGAATGTCTTTAATAGACGGTTATTAGAGCGTAGTGGACTGTATAATGCGGCGTTTATCACGTAATAAATAAATAAAGGGGCGGTAAGAAAGTGAAGCCAAGGGCTAAGAGGATGCGGCCTTCTGATGCTACCGTGTAAAAATGGTGAGCAACACTAACCTGATAGTCTGCAACTGGTTTCTCCTCAGGCGGTTAAAAGTCGCACCCCTCAAGTAGACATGGCAGGATTCGGCAGCTGAGCGATCGCGGTAGGAGACGTGCGGAACCACAGCGGTACTTTGGTACGTGCGTATACCACAGCGGGATTTTTGGTACGTGCGTATGCCACAGCGGGATTGTTGGTACTGGGGATGAACGCGCCCAGCGCAGGCGCGCGGCGCGCGCGGGCGCGCGTTATGCGAGGTAGCTACACTATAGTTTAGTGCTGCCACCCTCTTCACACAAATAAACAACAAAAAGCGCGCAAACACCCTGGTTGGTAGGTACTATGTGGGTTTATAGTTTACTGAATCATGAATGAATTACAAGCAAAATTTATAAAAGTATATTTTATAAGTATAACACAATAAGTACGCATTGGAATACCTTACCTACTACTTACGTAAGATACCTATTCCAATGAGTTCACATTGAATAATGAAAATGAATCGAAATTGCATCCAAAGGTCAATGAACTTTGTCCCTCTTTTTGCGCTAGTAAGTAGGTAGGTATGTAAAAAGGTACCTACCTTGGTTTATTGAGTTGTTTGCATTTATCTGGCTTAGATATAAACTTAAATATATTTATACGTAGGTCCCTAAAATGTTTAAACAGGCATTATTTAGCAATAGGTATTAAAATAGGTTACGAATTTTCGGAAGATTGTAAATCAACATACCTACCCTTCCTACCTAAATTAAATTTTAAGAGAAGACAACTTTTAAAAAGAAGAATTATTAACATAAACTCTAGTTTAAAATGTAATGTAGTTAGGTATTCTTTTTTCTCATAACTTTCTTACTTTCTCTTGCTTCCTTACGTTAAACTCAATAATAGAAAAATAATATGTAGGCAGGTAGGTACCTACTTCACTTGGTTATGAAATGGATGGATGAAGTAAACCAAACGAAAAGGTCAGAGTGTAATATCGAGCGCATAATTTGAAGCAAAACAAACCAAGAAAGTCAGCGATGGTCAATTATCGCATTGCTAATGAAATTAAAAAAATGTAATATTAAAAAGAAAGCGCGCTGAGGTATTTTGTTTTACCGTACCGAATATAAATTCTGCAAGTAAAAACTGTAATAATAATCTTAGAGTGAAAGCGGTACTCACATGCCCATTTCCCTTTCGACTTGAAGTTCACTTTGTTCAAAATAGGTCCAATTGCAAAAACATAAACTGCACTAAACACACTCTTCAATATAAAGAACAGCGCGATCCCTATAAGGAATAAAGAAACCCTTTCTAGAGGCGTAAACGTTGTCATTTTTACTATAAAGAAAGTGTTGTTTTGTTATAAACTTTTAGGTTATGTCCGGAGAGAGCACCATTCACCGATTGACACAGTTACCGCGCGCGCACTGCCGACGGAAGAAAGTACGCATGCGCTGTGAGCTAACGATCGTCGTAAACACGGAACGAGTGAGGGAGCGGTACTATTAATGAATGACGTTGATTGAACTTCAGTCATGTGAAAGAGTGAGAAGTCGCTAGTTGCGTCCTGCTCGTCGTTGATAAGCGATTCGGTAATTTTTTTAACACATTTTATTTCACGCTGTTATCAAATTGTTGTGTGTTGAGCTCGATAGCGCAATAGCTAGCGCGTTCGGATTGCAATTTTATTGTTATATTTTTATTTATTTTATTTAAGCGTTATCCTAGTGGTCCCGGCCATTGTAGTAGAGCTGTTGTCCTTGAAATCCACCAATCCATATTGGACCAGCGTGGAGGGCTTTTTTTTATCATCTAATATTTTACCAAGAATGAAATATTTATTTTACAATACCTATCTCCCTAATTTTAAAAAGTGTTAAAAATTTGTTCCACGAGCGGAGTTTGAACCCGAACCCTCTCACATACCGGGTCAGGTATGTTGCTATCTCTTTGCCTGACCTGAGAATTGAACTCAAGACCTCGGGGTATCGAGACGAGCGCTATACCGTTCGGCCACTGAGGCATTATTAAGAAAAAAGGGAGAACGAAAGTACATTTATTAGCAAAAATTATTGGCAGACAGTATAAGTACCTATAGGAAAGGGGGAAAAAAATAAGTAATAAAAACAAAATGATGAGTGTGAAGCTATGCTATGTCAGAGAGTGCGAGTTACAACCCGCACGTGTTTTTTTTTAATTTTTAAAATTGTAATTCGTTGCAGTAAAATTTGCGTTAAATTATATTAATCATAATTGCCTTCACCTTAATATTACTTAAAGGTGCATTCTTAATCAAGCAATTAATTTAAAAAAAATTTAAAAAAAATTACTATCATTACCAAATGAGGAAACTACAAAAGTAATGAAGACTCATTTTCAAATTAACAAGCTAATTAAAAAGTTACTTAAAGAAGTTCCGTCAAGATCAAGATGCATAAAAAGAATGTGAAAGGAGTCTTGAGAAGGCCAAGGCACACAATAAACCTGGAAATGAAACTTGAACACACAACAATCTTCAAAACTTTTACGTCACTCACTTTTTTTTATTAATTGGTGCCGCTTGCTCTTTGCCAATGTCAAAGAAAGGGACAGTACTGAACAATAAAACCTTCTTTGTTTACAAAAATAAGGCTTGACTGTATTATTCATTAATGTAAATGACCGATAATGATGGATGTTGATTAATCAAGGATTTTCCCCCATATAAGTAATACAAATGAGTTCAGGTGAAAAAGTATAATACCTGCTTTATTGAAACCTCACGCGGAATTCTTTAGAGAATTTAAAAAGTCATGTTTTGTTGCACTGTTTTGTTTAATTTTTCAACCTTTAAAACCGAAGTAATCCACTAACACTCTCTCTTCGTAACATCTCGTATTCAATCAAATTATTTTAGATAAATTAGGTAAGTAATCTAAACTTTATTAAATTATGCATAAAATACATTAAATTAATAAAACCAACATTACACTAACTGGTTCACACTACCATGTATTTGACACACACGTAGGTATATATAATCTTTTCAAAAATGGAAGAGGAGCGGCCGAAATTTGTTAATGCCAATCCAAACTCACATTCTATCTTTTTAATTTTTCATTGGTTAGAATACAATCCGTGCAGCCTTAATAAAATTACGGTCGAATTTCGACCACTGGGCGACCACTAGTCACTTTAAATATTTGGAGAAAAGACAGTCGCGTTGTATAAGATTGTACTTGTATCGTAGCTTTATTATTTAGTAAAACTCTCCAATTAAATGAAATTTTTTTTAATATTTTGAATTTTGCATCCACAATGCTAATATCATCATCATTATCATTATCAGCCTATACTAGTCCAATGCTAATATAGTTACAAGATAAAAATTTACTAAAAAAAACAACCAGATTCATCAACGCATCAATCAGCCAGCACTCGGTAGTCGGGGTCTCGGTAGCTTAGCGGTCAGAGCATTAGACCGGCTATGCAAAGGTCGTGGGTTCGATTCCCACTCCCACTCGACCTTCCTCAGACTGGTCGATTTGTCTAAGTAAAATTTTATCTTCGAAAGAAATCTTTAAAAATATAAATAATAAAAAAATAAAATAAAAACTATCCTACACTCACACCTATTATCTAGCCAAGAGAAGCTTCGTTATGAAACTCGTTAAATGGTTGCTAGATAACAAATAAACATAGGTACTTGAAATACTTAAATACATAAAATACTGAAATACATACTTAAAACATAGAAAACACCCAGACCCGAGACAATTTAGAAAAATAATAATTTCTAAATTGACGCGACCGAGGATCGAACCCGGGACCTCAGAGATGGCGACACCATGAAAACCGGTGTACAAACCACTCGACCAAGGAGGTCGTCATATAATATAATATATTTTTATAGTAATGTAAGATGGCAAGCGTGGTTTGCTATGGCGGACCATCTTAACTCGTACAATTGTATTTGGGAAGGCCTAAGCCCAGCTGTGGGACTTTTGAAGGCTGATGATGATACTATTGAGTCATAGTCTTACTAAAGTTAATTAACATAACTTAAAACAATTACATTAAAGTTTTCACACCAAACAACAAGAGTGTAACAAACTTCCCACATTACCAGGAAATGTAAATGTGGAATTTTTACATTTTTCCAAAGTACCTACTACTTTGTTTTGAATTTAAAATAACTTTGCCATGATGTTAAAATAATGTAAATCTTCTCAGGTCATAATGTCAAGTACTTACCTAGTTAAAATGTTAGCTAAAAGGTATAAATAAGTAAATGAAATATACCTGCGTCAATGCAATTTTGATCTTTGAACGCGAACTCAGTACTAAATATTGGTTCGAGGACGCAATTGTTTGATTTGTGATGAGATCTTAATATAATATGACGTCTAGCTGTGGTTCTGTCAATTTTTTATTCTTATTTAAGTTAGGCTTAGGGCTTGTTTGCCCGCCTGGCTAGCTACCACCATCTTATCTAAATATGTCGCCATAACATCAATGTTTGTAGCACTGTTGTGTTCCGCAAGTTAGAGATAAGATAACCAGTGCCTCACTAGTTGAGGATCCCACGTGAAGTGCGCTTCCATCATTGGCCTTATCATAACTTAACATCAGGTGAGATCAAGGCACTGTGCTTACCCGTTAATATAAAAAAACGGCATTTTGTTTATTTAGCCAGTGTCAAAGTTATAGAAGATCATCATCATCACCAGCTCATTTTATGTCCCCACTGCTGGGAAACGAGCTTTCCCTATGGATGGATAGTGACCACCACGCGAGCCCAGCGGTGGTTGTTAACGATCGCTAATGCGAGAATTGTAATATATTTTCTTCGTATATGATTGAAATGATAATATTTCTTCCAAGCCCCTTGGGTATCAGTAAATGTGGCTCCTTCCAAGAACTCATTCTGTTAAGTTTATTGTGTAAGTAAAAAATAAATTGTTTTTTTTTCAGCTACAGATACTATTTTGGCAAGAGTAGAAAGAGAGTAAGTAATAGAAGAAGAGAAATAGTAGAGCAAACAAATACGACAAGTAAATTAAAATATTTACACTAATCAATTAATTGACTTAAATAAAACCCTTAACCAATGTCTGTTATCTTTAATAGTTTTTTTTTATTTGCTTGCATAATGCTATAATTTCTACCGCAACACTGAAAAATTGCATTAGCAAAAACATAATTTGCCACAGTTGGGACTGAATCCCACGATCTGTCGCATTTCGGATTAATTTTTTTTTAAATATCTTTCGGTTAAGCACTTTGCTTTCATCTCGCCTGGTGTTAAGTGGTGATACGGCCGAAGGCAGAAGCACCTTTTCACCCGGAACCCTCAACTACTGAGGCACTATCTATCTTATCTCTAGCTGCCGAAACACAATAATGCTACAAACATTGATATTATGGCGACATATTAAAATTTAGATAAGATGGTGGTAGGTAGCCAGGCGGGCAAATAAGCCCTACCACCAACCAAACCGAGTACACAAACATGTCATTGTACCCCCCGCTGGGAGTTGAACCCGGAAGCTCTGGGTCTAAATCGGTGGTCTTAACCACTAGACCATAGAGGCGATTATATATTTTCCTATCAAGTTTTCATCTACCCTAAAACTTACAATACGATAATTCCTATCATTACGCCGTTAATTGTAGTTATACAACCATTGTACAAATAATTAGTAAACTTTCCAACAATCGTTATAGAAATGGTTCTTGGACATTTGGAAACTAATTAGAGTCAGCTCAATCACCGAAGAAACTTCCCTCGATAGCGGTTATTACAGCTCTTAGTTTGTATCATCAATCTCTTTTTTTTACGGCTATCATGAACTTAAGAAACGCCCGAAGAAATCTATACTAATATTATAAAGAGGAAAGCTTTGTATTTTTGTATGTATATATGTTTGCAACGAATAAACTCAAAAACTACTGGACCGATTTAAAAAAAAACTTTCACCATTAAAATGCTACATTAGCGTTGAGTAACATAGGCTATAATAAAAAAAAAGAAATGTTTAAAAATAAAATTACACCCGTGCGAAGCCGGGGCGGGCTGCTAATCTTTAATAAACATCTTATACTTTAGCTACTCACTTTAATTTTACATACTTTTTAAACTGACTTTTCGAACTCATAGCAATGGTCCTTATTTTACGTGGAGACGATTACCGTTTTCATTCACGATCTTAAGGTTACCCAAGGCAAGTCAAGTAACCGTCATGCCAAAATAAAACCGTCACCTTATCAGACTTAAAATACATGAAATATCATACAAAGTATCTGCCCGCGAAAAAAGACAACGACGAAAAGTGAAAAAATACACGAAGAGACGTTGAAAACAAAATAACAATATACCATTTGAAATTATCAAGTGTTGTGTCATATCAAATGGCTAGACTTAAGCCCTACCTCAAGTTTGGGGTATCAGAAGCTATCAGGTGAATGGCTACAGTTGCTGTGTTCTATTTGTTAAAAGAAGCTTGTTCCTCGGAAGAAGAGGTTCTGATGAAAGATACATTCAAATTTTACCTTTTTGTCACTGTTATCAAATTAAAAACAGCCATTTGTAACATAACCACGTCTCATATAACTTCTAAAATACAACGCCAACGCCAGTGTTTGTAACTGACGGCGGCGCGGCGATTAATAGGAGGAGCTACTAAGAAAAACCGCAAACCGAACTTTGCGACTGTATACTGAGATAACAAGGAAACAGGGGAAGGCAGAAATTAAATTAAATTAAATATATATCAAACGAATACCTCACGCGTTAACTGATAAGTGAATTTTCGGAAAATTATATTCATCAGCCCTTAGTTGGCAGGCTATTCGGCTCAGGGCCTGTTTCACAATGTCTGATTAGGAGATACTTGGCAGATAAAGTGATAGTTTTGTATGGACTATCTGTCAAGTAAACGCTAATGGGAACTTACTTGTAGATGGTGAAAGAGGCCCTCAGGCTTTACTATGTTTGTTTATTTTAAAAAGTAGGTGCACCATTGCTCGACAGGAGCCAGTGATCGACAACATCATCATCATCATCAGCCCATTTTATGTTCCCGCAGCTGGGGCAAGAGCCTTCCCTATGGATGGATAGGTAGAACATGTTTTTCCTTAAATCATTAAAAATAGGGGTCAGCCACTGATTAGTCTTTAGTAACAATTGAATACGAACCACATGCTAAGAATCTATGTTATTTTTCGGCGACGAAAACTGGGCACTTGGCTTAAAGTGTCGAATATTGTTGTCGCTACTATATGCTCTTATACAACGCAGACAGGGAGGGTTAATTTTGATTGGTGATTATTTTTTACACTATGGTATCAATTACGATTGTTGCTTCTCACTCTTATGTAAAATCAGTGGTTACAATTTTTTTTACATCGAAAATTCTCAAACGCCTAATGCATAAAATAAGCTTTACGATCGAATATTAAACACAATAGCTACTGCTGATCTCCTTAAGAAAATATAAACAGCATGTGCTTCAACAAAATGTAGTACTCTGCGACTAACCAATCCAAGTCGACGTTCTATGCAGCCTTTAAAAGCGCCGTTAGGTTTCTCTCAAACGCCCTGTAATTTTTTTTAAATTTTTTTTTAAACTTAGCTCGGCATATGGCTCCATTTCACCTGATGATAAGTGAATATGGAATCCAGATGCGACGACAACTGGTGCAGCGTGAAAACAACGCAGCATCAGTTACCCTTACTCTGCCAGCCCACAAGGTGCCTCTTCACGCCTCGTTTGAAGGACCCCATGTCATAGGAAGAAGGGAAAACGTGTGCTGGCAAACTATTCCATGTTTTGTTTAGTTACGTTTAGGGCCTCCGAGAATTATAGAGTGATGCCAACGTCTTGAAGAACTCTTAAGATCTCTATTGATATATCTCCAAGATTTCCACTGCCCAAAAATCCGGTTCCACTGTAAAAGCCATCAGTTAACAGCAACATGTTCTGTAAGTTGATGCAGCAACAGTGACAAAAGTACTAGACTACTTTCGAGACGACATCTGGGTCTGCGCCTCTGTGCTCCACTGTCCTATCAGTCATCCGGGTGGAGCTCGCAGAAGTCCTTCCTGAAGTCATTCCCCCTCCTCCAGCGGTACTTAGAACGACCAATTTGCCAACGAGGCCATCTCAGTCTTTAACAAATAAATCCTGTATAAACTGAAATCAGGTCTCCATTGCGCTGGATGCAGTGTACTAGAAAAGCAGCAAAGATATGGCGGCAGATTGTGAAACGTGCCACCAATCCAGAAATCTTCGTTGAAGTTTTGTCGTATCTGTTCTTGACCACGACCAAGAGTGGTCTTGGTCATGGCAGAGGTCAAAAGTGACAACGACTAGGAAGGAATAGGACTGAAAGTTGGTAGGTCTGGATTCTAAATTTAACATAGCATATATTACTAAAAGAACTAGTGTATAAATCTGTTTGTTACGCAAGTAGGTAGGTATGCCTGACTAACTGTAATAGGCACTCACGCGGCGTCGCGCGGAAACTTAGCATAGTTTCAACTCCGCACAGACAGAATTCTCCGGTTTGTGGCAAAGCAAACATGGGAACAGATTAATCATTAGATTTATGTGAGCACTTCAAAGAAACTTTGTATATTATTAACAGACATTTTGTGTTATGAGATAGGAATAAATGATATGTGATATTATTTGAGAATTTTGTTCACAATTGGGCTGACACTTGCATCATTTGCTTAGTAACTTACTAGTTTTGGATATTGCTGAAAATATAACAGACAACATCGAATAAAAGTAGTATGTACCAACAAACATAATATTCAACACTGATATTTCTATTGTAGCAATAGCTTTAATATTCATTAAAATCTAATTTTGCTGTTTTATATTGAGCAAAGACAGCCGGTATTATTTACAGTAACAATTTGAGTCCACACAAAATGTGAGAAGAAAATACAAAGAAAGCTGGCTACGCAAAATTTCAACAATTTTGCGGGGCATTTAGTGTGACATGGGAACTCCGAGCTCATTGAAATTCATGGGCTGGAATGGTTGCTCCCCAAGGTTCCCGGCAGGAATACTGACCTACACCCAAGGGACGTATTAAGGAAAACTTACACCTGATATTTTAGATTGATAGAGATGGTTTAACAAGGGCAAACGTTGAAACTTTTCGGATAAGAAAATGTTATGTAAATTCTTAATTCTTCGCAGGGGATTTAATTTTTCATGTTGAAAATGTTACCCTAATTTTATTGGATGCTCGTGTTAATCTAGCAGTAGTGATTGTAAAGTGAATCTTACAGTTAAAGGTTCCAATTCTTCCAGGATGTTTTGTTTGTATTGTAAATATCTACTGTATTTTAGTTTCTTATGTAGTTGTTTTAGAACATGCTCTGATTTAATTTTGTTTGGAAAAATTTATTGATGCAGTCGTAGCATATTTGAATTAATCTGTGTTCTCAGTTGACATCGTCAGGATAAAACAACATGTAAACTAGCAACTTACCTGTAACCTCATCCACATAAACACTTTGTTGTGATATCCCATGTAATTATTTCTTAAAAAAAGGTAAGCCTTTTTTCAACCAAATTTGTCAGCTTTTTTACGTGATTAAAAGTTTATATACCGTCAGTAAAGTATTGCCATTATGTAAATGGAAAATATATTATGTAGATATGCACAAATCCGTAAATCTATTGGAAATTTTTATTCGGAAAGTGCTTCATTGTATTGTGTGTGCGTAAGCGTAACCTTTAGAAAAATATCGTATTCCACGCCAGGTGAGTTTTCGAATCTCATCAAGAATACTTCACGGAAATATAAAATAAACCAATTGAGTTATAAATCCCTAGTAAATCCCTAGAAGTCAGATAGGTAAGTCTGGAACGTGCATGCTGAGGCAAGTTTACGAGTTCAGCTTAATACTTAACAAATATCTCACGGGACTAGATATTGGAGTTTGAATCTCATTTTGACATGCGCTGGCCGGAATGAATGCACTTTTAAAACTATTTTCATTAACCCTAACTGGGTTTGAAACGGAACCTAATTCTTTATACATAAATTGACACTTCTATCTTTAAAACTGACGGTAAATGTATTTATTAACTACTGATTGAGAATGGTTCGAAACGTCAGTACATAATGTTATGTAAAATGATCGAGGGAAATGTAAAAGTATTTTACCAAATGCCGTAGAGGCTAGTGTTGAAGCAGATATTTATATTCTCATTCATCGTTCACAATTATTAAAATTTCTTGTCTCCTTAACATCAGCCAGTACCAGTACGGACATGTTCTCTAAATTATAAAGGAGCTATTAGAACCAAATGTCTGTATTTTAACAGCTTTAGCAATTGTTTTTTTTATCACTAAGTAGGTAAAGGGAATACCTTACTCAAGAGAGATGTTACTTAATAAAAAACTTTATCCATGATGATTATGGTTATATAAATTTTACGCAAATTTACTTGCGAACAAATTACAATTTGAAAAAAGACAAAGTGTTGAAGAAATTCCACTAGCAGGTATTCGGCGATTTGGATAGAGCCACGATAGCATTGTTAGTAGTGTTCCTGACCCGGCATGTCATAGCGTGCGGGTTCGAATCCCGCTCGTGGAGTTTTTTCATCACTTTGTCTTCTTTATCCACCATTTTTTCGTATTTGATTATTATTATGTAGTTCATAGAAATTTGTTTTTTTTTAAATATTTGTATACTATATTACAAACTTAATGATTTTGAATAACCTCCATGCTCGTAAAGAGAAAAATCCCTCTTTACGAGCATCAAAGTAATTATATCCGAAAAATATTATAACCCTTTGAGTTCTTTAAATCCAGGTATACCTACCTGAAAGTATATATTCTGTTTGTGCTATAGAGGTGTATGGAATTATAAAATTGTCCTCTACTACGCGTTTTGAATCACAGAGGTTTTTCAAAATCAATACGTTTGTAATATAATATATATAAAAATAAATCAATGAACTATATAATAATAATCAAACACCAAAAATCATGGATAAAGTTTCTTACTAATATCTCTCTTGAGTAAAGTCAGCATTCCCTTTTGGATTCCTTTGAGAGGAATTATTAGCTCATGAATTTCAAGTAGCTTGGAAGAGTTATATCTAGTCAATTTGCCTAGCAAGTAGATACATGTAGGTATTTTTTTAGCAAAATAGGGCTTAAAGGTGTCTTTTTTTTTAATTTGCACGTTTATTTTTTAACAATACTAAACTGCTAAACACACTGAGGAAAGGCGTTATTTTTTTCAAATGCTATTTTTTATATTGGTTCATATACTTACTAACAAATTGTGATGCATAAGTAAATCCAGTATTCCGAAAAAAATTTCGTTTATACGTAATGACAAACGAAGCCCTTAAGATAAATAATTGGGTCATTTTAAAACTGTAGGTGGGGTATATTTGAATAATTATGGTTATAATCTGTTACAAGAACATAACAGAAATTTAGGTTACATTCCCAATGAATTATACTGCACCTCCGAACTCACCAAATCTCAAATCGGAATCAATTTCTGAACGCGACGACGATATCTGTGAACTGAAACGGGCCGCAAATCAAACAGCAAGTCACGTACAGTTCAAATAAAAAGTGTTTGGTGGAATTCAAACAGCTATTCGTGTTGCAGACTTGCAGACATTCGAGGCCAGGATTTCCGTTGGCAAGTGAGTGATTTGTCAAAGGAGGTAACGCTGTACGTGATGCCTCGGGGCTAGAAGAGATGGCTGCCAAATGACATAGCGCAAAAGGGGAATTCCGTGAAGCGTTTTATTAAACGAAAGTAAAAAGAGCTGCGTGTACATAAAAGGACGAATCGAAACAAACGTTCGATGAGCTGCCACTTTGGGGCATGTTGGTTCAATAACGAGCTTCGTTAGTGATTCTCCGATTTGGTATTTTGATGGTTGTCAATATCACATTGATAAAATAAAAATAATTATGTAGAATTTATTTTAAATAAACTTTAAAAAGGTTTTAATTAAAAGTTCTTTTAGCTTTATCTATATATTAATAAAATCAATTGCCACATGTATAGGTATCACAGCATCACTTAAGAACGGTTTGACCAATTTGGCTGATACTTTTGTTGTATTCGTAATTGTTAGGACAAGATTTATATACAAAATAAAATATTAATTAAAAAAAAGGTTTACAAGCTGGTAAAACCAACACAGATTGAGTTTTCACTCAAGCGGACGAGGTCCCGAACGAGATAATACTTGAATGAATGAATGAATAAACATTTATAAGTAACACGACACATACACAAAGT
Organism: Eudonia mercurella; assembly: GCA_963082485.1. Taxonomy (NCBI): domain Eukaryota; kingdom Metazoa; phylum Arthropoda; class Insecta; order Lepidoptera; family Crambidae; genus Eudonia; species Eudonia mercurella. The sequence continues at coordinate 9,082,870 of OY720044.1, read as the reverse complement.
CATATTAAAAAAAAAAAACAGGAGCTAAAAATAGCAACTAAAAATACAACCTTAGTGTAACATATAGTATGTGCCGAGTCAACCATAGGGCTCCGACTCAGTTACTTTGTTGCAACCAAGGTCACAACATTGATATTCTGCCGAAACCCGTGGCATGTAAGTACATATATATTCTTTGCCCGTGGAGAAAACACGCAACGTGCCTCGCGTTTAAAATTTTACTAATAATAACAAACTGCCTGGTACTAACATCCTATAGTTGTAAGTAATCTATATATTAATACGTGAAGCAAAAACTTTGTACCCGTTTTCATGAAGATTGCGCGGACGGAGGAGTATGAAATTCCGCACACTTATAGTTTATATAGAGAAGGTTATCCGAATGTTAATATTTTTTAATTATGCATAAAAAATACATTAAATCAACAAAAACAACATTACACACACTACCATGTATTTGACACACACGTATTGTTTGTCTTTAATGCGGCCGACGACATCTGTCAATGCCAATCCAAACACACATTTTATCTTTTTAATTTTTATTGCTTAGGATACAATCCATGCAGCCTTAATAAAATTACGGTTGAATTTCGACCACTGGGCGACCACTAGTAAATATTAAAAGACAAAAGTCTTCATAGTGCGGACACAATTTACTCATGTGGTGCGGGTATGGTGCATAAAGCTAATTAGATATTTTAATGTATAATACTTCTACTTATTACAATAATAAAAGTCCCACTAACCCATTCCGAAAGCTAACACGTTCATATTGTTTTCTAAAGTTTACGCGAACACCACACATTGAAATGAAACAACTTTTACGGGGCTACTCGCGTTTATTTTATGCAATAGTTTTAATTAATGTTTATCCTGACGTTTCGAAACCTTTGCAGGGTCCGTGGTCACAGGGAGACTGAGGTGTTGTTCGTCTCATAATTAGTTAGTAGCTTGTATACCCTCATTTAAATTTAATCAGGTGCGTTCCGTTTTACGCAAAAAGAGCTTACATTATCTTTTGGTCTGGCAGTTGATGTTGGGGCTGGGATTTAATGTTTTGTATGTTTATCAGTTCAGTTCTGCTGCTTATGCCATTAGAAAAATTAGGCAGTTAACAGACGTTGAAACTGCTAGAACAGTTTATTTTAGTTATTTTCATAGTGTCATGTCGTATGGCGTCCTACTGTGGGGAACAGCGACTGATATTGAAACTATATTCAATCTACAGAAACGAGCAATAAGAACAATCTATAAACTAGGATCACGAAATTCTTTGAGAAATCTTTTTAGGGAGATTAGTGTCCTGACAGTTGCATCTCAATATATTTATAATTGTATAGTTTTTGTACGTTGCAATATCAACTCCTTTACTAAACATGGTGACGTACACAATTTCAATACTAGAAATAAGACAAAACTTGTAATGCCACTGTTCAGGTTACAAAAGGTTCTTGGTTATTTCTTGGGGCAAGGTATACACTATTACAATAAAATACCAAGTACTGTACTAGATTTAACTTTAGATAAGTTTAAAAAACATGTGAAATCTTTATTACTCATAAAAGGTTATTATACAGTCAAAGAATATTAGATGATAAAACAGCCTGGTTTTAATAAAAACACATTGTTCTCTATTATTATCTCTTCCCGTGGGTGTCATAGAAGGCGACTATGGGACCATTCCAGAGGATGGGCAGCAGCGTCTCTCTGTGATTATTCTCACCTTACTGCGATCGTCAACCCGCCTGCCAAGCGTGGCCATTATGGCAAATTCCCCTCAACCTTGAGGGAGGCCTTTGTCCAGCAGTGGACGTCTTTTTGGCTGAGATGATGATGATGATGATGATACTCTATTTGAATCATCATAATAAAATTAATTTATATAATTTTTATACTGATATGATAGCCTTTATCAACGGTGTCCTACAGATAACAAACAGCGTTGCGTTAAATAGATCACTAAGTTTTTATTTAGAGTATCTTGAGTGTGTCATGCTCTCTTTACTGTCTCTGCGGTGGTGGCGTGTGCGTCGGGTCGTTACGTTCCCTAAAATATGGTTGAGCGAAGCGATGGCTGATTCATATGTCATACTCGTGAACGGGTGCCGCCTGTGGAGGCTGGTCTGCTCACGCATACTTATCTTATTTTTAGTATTATTCACTATAATTTGACTTTGTTTTTCTTAAACAATTTTTGACTTTTACGATAGTACTGTAGTGGTACTGTATGACATTGTGGAAATTGTATTTCCACTTTTACCTGATGTAAATTTGTTAACGTATATTTTTTATTTTGTGTTTTTTTTTTACATGTTGTGGTTGTCTTCTATATTTTTGTGTTTATTGTAATGGAAAGTGTCCTGCTATGATAGGGCATTTTCCAATATTTTTGACGCTGTAAGGGAGAAAAGAGCTGGACACTTGCTGAGTTTCTTGCCGGTTCTTCTCAGTACAAGATCTCCCGCCCAGAGTAGACTTACGAACCGATGGCATAGTGACATTCATAAGAGCTACTTGTAGCCTAAACTGAATAAATGATTTTAAATTTTAATTTTTTTGAATTTTTATCATTAATTAAAACTAATGTATAAAATAAACGCGAGTAGATCCGTAAAAGATGGATCATTTTAATACGTTCATGTTAGGTATGGGTTCACGTCAGCAGTCTAACGGAGGCATGGGGACCATACCACCATTTCTCACATTCAATCCGAGCATGCCGTTCAGCTACCGACGATTATAATGCTCAAGCTATGAAGTCTGGAAGAGAAATCTTTAGATGGAGTGGATACAGGTCCAATATCTTGTTTAATGCAAATAATTTGAATTCAAATTAAGCTTCTTCATCAGCATACGTGACGTCCTTGGCCTTATCCTGACATATTGTACTATTTAAAACCAAAACTGGTTTCACATAATAATTTTAGCTTAGAAACTTACCGACCAGTAGAGTAGAATATATTTCTTAAAAATGCTCTTTGCTGAGAACCCAGAACAACTTCAGAAATCAACTATTATCCTTTCCTTTTTTTTTCTTTTTTTTTTCTCACCTGATGTTGAGTGATGGATGATAATGCCAAGCGCTCTTCACCCGGGATCCTCAACTACTTCAGTAGCTGGGGATAAGATAGCCAGTGCCTCAGCACTGGCTATCTTATCTCTAGCTAACACAACCATGCTAGAAGCATGATGATTATCATCAAGATCTAAGGTTTTAAAAATTTATTTTTGTCACAAAATTTACACATTTACAATTGTTCCGTTCTTAAAAATCAAATGTAAAATGTTGTTGCCATTGAAAATTCACTGTTAATTGAAAAGATTTTCACTTTGTGATTCAATTAATAGGATTGGATAAGAAAAACAAATTAACTAAAATAGAGCAACTTTAATTAAGTTTAATCCGAATTACCATCTTTCAGTTACTAACGAACGGCAGGCTACGGCTGCGGTCTGTGAGAAAGCGGATATGATATTATTATTTATACATTAAAATTAAAGTTTTTTATAGTGTAAGATCAAAATTCATCATGTTCTGCAAAAGTTACCTAGAAACTTAAGGCGCCGTGCTCATTTGTGCATTCCTAAATATACACATTTTTCTGATAATCCTTACAAAACATAAACTTGCAAGGTGTTTCGATTTTTCTGATGAGAAGTGTATTTAAACTTAGTACTTATTTACGTTATGAATTATAGAAATATAATGCCGATAAAATATAAGCGAGTACGCACATACGCACAAAACGTATAAATTGTTTCATTTCCATGGTTTCAATTCTTGTCAAGTTAAAAAATATATATTTTAAACTCACCGCTCCGACTCAGACTCCAATATCAGTATTAATTATCGTTCGCTCCTCTCTAAAAAGACTTGACACTTTAAAGTTTAAACGTTCACTAACAGTGTTATTAGCTGATGGAATATGCAATAAGTTTCACTGAAAGAGAAATAATTATTCTGCAATCGATTATTGAGATGCAATATTAAAGAAGTAATACGAGCACGTTTTTTTAATAGTTTCCACGGCGAATGACAACACTCCAGCCGGTGGAGTCCAGACGCGAAGACAACTGGTGCAGCGTGAAAACATCGCAGCACCAATCACCCTCACCCTGCCTCATACTCTCACGCCTCGTTTGAAGGACCCATGTCATAGGAAGGAGGGAAAACGTGTGTTGGTAGACTATTCCACCTTTTGGAAATGCGGCGAAGAAACGAGTCACCCGAGGTAGGTAACCATAACAATAACAATAACAATCATCATCATCATCATCAGCTCATTTTATGTCCCCACTGCTGGGGCATGAGCCTTCCCTATGGATGGATAGGGGAACGGGCCATAAACCACCACGCGGGCCCATTGCGGATTGGTGGTTGTTAACGACTGCTAATGCAGTCGGGACCAATGGCTTTACGTGCCTTCCGAAGCACGGAGGAGTTCGAGATGATAAACTTTTGGTTACCCATCCGATGACCGGCCTTTGCGAAAGTTGCTTAACCTCAGCACTCGCAGACCGGGCGCGTTAACCACTGCGCCATCGAGCTCCTCAACAACTCTGTAACAATAGATTGTCGAAATAGAAAAGAGTTCTAACATACGTATTTAGGTAATGACCACTTAAAACATATTATCCTATTAAATATTATTAAAAAAAACCTACCCTTAATTTAAAATAAATTGTCTTATCTTAATCATGTAGAAAGTGTTTGAATACTTTTTTCTTACATAATCTGTCAGTGTATGTATTTTTTACAAATAAATAAAAAGAAAATTAGGCTAGTCACTTTACATTTGAACTCTGTGTAGAATCATACAACCAATCATTATGCAAATGAAACGAAACTCATTTGTTATTCTTTTCAATTCAATTAAAAATATGATGTCAATTGTTTCTCTACGTAATTGTCTTTCAATATTTAATCCCCCTTTGTATATACACTTGGGCCCAAGTTGAAGCAAGGGCACGTCATAATTCAACTCTAACTACATCGCCAAGTAGTTTAAAATTCCATCTTACGTCTTAATGAACTCGCGATCGCTTTAACCAAATTAATTTCCTATAAGCTTCATTGGCACTTCGTCGTTTCAACTCCCGAATATTATTACAGTGGAAGCTATTTAGTAAACCTAATAGTTAAATGGACTTTTAGTTGTTGTAGTTGTTATGTTAGTCATCACCAGCTCAGTTTATGTCTCCACTGCTGGGTCACGAGCTTTCACCCACTCCACCCCGTGGGCTGGTGGTAGTCAACGTCTGCTAATGCAGCCGGGACCAACGGCTTTTGACTTCCAAAGCACGGAGGAGCTAGAAATTATAAATGTTTGGTCCCCCATTCGATGACCGGCCTTTTCGAAAGTTGCTTGACTTTAGCAATCGCAGACCGTGCGCGTTAACCACTGCGCTATCGAGGTCCTCAGTAGTTGCTAGTCATTTTAAGCAATTCAAACAATAGATAATTCGATTTTTTACTTTCCTTTTTCTTTTTCTAAACGGAGAAGCGTTTAAGTTGTATCTGGATGGTTAGTGACGATAAGGCCGAAGATGAAAGTACACCTTACTTAGGAATTCTTAACTACTGGGACTCTAACTGTCGGAACACCTTCTTTCTAAATAAAAAAAACCGGTCAAGTGCGAGTCGGACTCGCGAAGGGTTCTGTACTTTATGACGTATTAAAAAAAACTACTTACTAGACCTCGTTCAAATCAATTTTCGGTGGAAGTTTGCATGGTAATGTACATCATATATTTTTTTAGTTTTATCATTCTCTTATTTTAGAAGTTACAGGGGGGGGGACACATTTTACCACTTTGGAAGTGTCTCTCGCGTAAACTATTCAGTTTAGAAAAAAAATATATTAGAAACCTCAATATCATTTTTGAAGACCTATTCATAGATACCCCTTACGTATGGGTCTGACGAAAAAAATATTATTGAGTTTCAGTTCTAAGTATGGGGAACCCCCAAAATTTATGTTTTTTTTTCTATTTTTGTGTGAAAACCTTAATACGGTTCACAGAATACATCTACTTACCAACTTTCAACAGTATAGTTCTTATAGTTTCGGAAACAAAGTGGCTGTGACATACGGACGGACAGACAGACAGACAGACAGACATACACACAATATAGCCTGCTCTACAAGGTGTCCTCACATCTGGGCACTGCTTTTGCTTAACATCAGGCAAAGCAGAGGCATAAATTGCCTAACCTACTAAAAAAAAACCGGCCAAGTGCGTGGAATTTTTTCACGTATCCAAAACAACCATTTGGCTAGCAAGGGGGGGACACTTGACTCTTACAAAATTTTGCACTTTAAATCTTAATAGTTCACAAACGGATGCCTCAATCAAAAAACTGTTTCCACAAACCCGCAATATTTTTGAAATTGCTATTCAACGACACCTCATACTATAGGGTACACCAGAAAAAAAAAATTACATCCCCACTTCACGTGTAGAGAGGTAATCTAAAAAAATATTTTTCAAAATTTTACTTCACCACTTTGTAGCGTGATTAATATGTATATCTATGCCAAATTACAGCTTTCTAGTACTAAGAGTCTATGAGCTAGGCTGGGGACGAACAGACAGACAGACATGGCGAAACTATAAGCGTTCCTTGTTGACTACGGAACCCCAAAAAAGATTGGCAACTACAAACTCATACACGCACACACACACACATACACCCTCACACACACACATATATATACACACACGCGCACGTAAAGACAGAACCACACACATAATTACTAATTTTAATTTTAATTTTAATTACTAATTTTTATTGAATAAAATGTATAAATATAATTATTAAATAAGATAGCCATTGCTATGGAAGAGCGGTATCTCCTGGAACAGGCTTAACAGCTTAAAAGGAGACTCCTGTCCCTAAAGAATGTAAAACTAAATATTGTTACAGAAAATAAATATATAGATATATTTTTTTTTAAGAAACTTGCTGTTTTGCTCCTACTTTTAGGAACAACAATTCCGGATTTGTTGAATAGGAAACTTGGGTGTTACTTTCATCACATCGTCGTCGTGTCGTCTACATAAATCTTCACTATACAATATACCTGCTTGGAAACATCAAGAGTTTGCCTCCTCTCTTTCAAGTTTTCTAAGGAAATTTTTGAAATGGTTTAATAATTTACATGCTTCCTTGCAACACACGCTGAACTCTCGTCTTCCAAAGTACTTTTTAATGTGGGACGAGTCAGGTTTACTCAAACAATGCTTAAGTTTACTCGCTAGGACGTGACTTGGGCTTGAGTTTTAAATTTGGCTTTTTCAATTTCGTGCTTATTTATTAAATCTTGTTGAGTGTCGAGTTGAGTATTTAAGCTTTAAATTGTTTGAAATCTGCAACTTCTTATATGAGATATGAAAATAATAGTTATAAAAAATTTACGAAATAAATTTTATAGTAGATAAGAAAGAGCTGAAGAGCGTTACAAATAAACAAATAATTAGCTTGGAAAAGATAATCCGTGTTTTGTTCCCGTCATGTAAATTTCAGATTAGAGAGATTTAGATTTGAGTAAATAAAGAAAACAAAGAATAACTGTTCGAACCTCTATCTGTTTATTTGTAAGGTTCATACCTACCTTTGTTATGTTTTTGCTGACGTTTCGTACCTTGATAGCTTACCAAGACCTACCAAGACCAGCCCCAAATTTTGAATTGGTAAAAGTACCTACTTAGTTAAATATTTATATTACGACTAAGTATATAACTTTTTAAACTATCATGGTCACTTACATTAGAATAAATATTATTAACGGGATTATTACCATGTTTTTTGTTGTGTTTGAGTATCCGATATTTCGGCACAGTTGCATGCGCCATGGTCACGGATGTACTGAAGTTATTGCGGGTGGGTGATTATGAGCAGACAAAACGATCTACCCTCTTCCTTAGTCGTTTTTTGCGCTCGATACTCGTACCACTGTTTCTTAAGTCACTATTCACTCGAACTTGTTCTCGACACACTACACTGACCGTCAAACACAACAAAAAACATGGTAATAATCCCGTTAATAATATTTACGGCTAAGTATGTTATGTTTCACACCAGTTCAGTTCAATTTCTCGCCACAAAATAGTGTAATTAATAATAAACGGTAACGAAAAGCTTACATTATACGATCCCACGCTCCTACCAAGGCCTACTCAGACCGGCCTCGTTTCAACCTGTCTGTAGGACGTCTCCAAGGGCCCTCTGTCAGGCGTTTTGCTCAAGCGGCCCTCCTCGTGCGGATCTCCCGACTGCGCCGTGATTTTTAAAGAATAAAGCTGATTTGTCTAAGGAAAGGAATGTAAGATGTGTGATTTTAGTTGATTGGGGTAAGTGCAATGTTTGGGAAACGAAACAACGGGTTTTCACTTTATTCGAGAATTTAAAAGCTAAATTAATTTAGTTGTTTTTAAATGAGTTTTTGAGTGGAGACCGCGTGTTTGCAAGCGTAGTGTAGGATGCTTAAACTAGGTGGAGCGACGATCTTTGCTAGGTGGCTGGCAAGAGCTGAATGAGAATTGCCGCGGATAGTGTTCAGTGGCATGCGCGTGGATACTAAATTACATACCGTTAAAACCAGAGTAGAACTATGTAGTACACAACTGGTTGCTTATCGGTATAAATGGCATGTATCTGTGGTAGTCATCCAAATAGGGTTTATGTGAAAACCTCACCACGGGTTCAGTAACATCGCTAACCAATTTGATAATCTAATCCAATCAGTTGTTCCCTTAATTTTGAGGATCGTGACCATCACGTCTGGTAGACAAGCGCTCTGCATCTGACCTTGTTACCGTGATGTGGATAGACTTATGTAGCTGCTTTTGTTTGGCCTTAGTGATAAGATCAGCCCATCTAGCAGGCGGACTGCTGCGCTCCTATTATTCTCCACTTTTCCCGTCATTATTTCATTTAAAATAGGTTTTAACTTCTCCGATGTTGAGTGTATATTCAGATGTAAACACGGTATCACTCCAAACTCGGTTAATAACACCGCGGCGGGTGCGCCATTGACAATTTTGCCTCATGAATTTTAAAAGGAGTTTAGCCTCGTCACCGCACCTGTTGGCTGAGGTCAAGTGGCAGGCCAAGGGTTGCCATTAAAAAGAAAATAAAATGAGTATTTATTGAAACATTTTGTAACGTGTTCGATATTCAAATAAAAGAAAAAGCAATATTAGTTTGAAGTGTAGGTACTATAGATAAGTGTACCACTCTGGCTTCGATCATTATGAATTAGATAAAGCATCCAGAACAAAAATGCATCTCAAAAGTGGCCCTGTTTGCTCATACCTACACTTTCATTTAAATTTGGAATAACAAAATCTGAAAAACATTCGATAGCATCAACAGCTTACTATGAACTTTAAATCTTAAAAATAAAGACTAAATTAATTTAGTACCAGTAGCTTAGACCCTTTTGGAGCCACAAACGTCATTGTGGCTCCGTGGCTCCAAAGTCGCCTACCGTTTTTCAAGCGCTAATAGGGAATCTAGTACATAATTGGTCGAAGCATTCTGGTAACAAATAATCATTGTCTTCTTATTTGATTCATTGATTGATAATTAAATAATCGAAAAAATATATGAACACTCGTAGTTTTCATATTATTTTGTATAAACTTTTATCAAATTATGAATTACTAGCGGCCGCCTGCAGTTTCACCCGCGTGGTTCCCGTTCCCATAGGAATATCGGGATAAAAAGTATTTTATGTGTTAATCCAGGTTATAAACTATCTGTATGCCGAATTTCATCCAAATCTATCCATCCGTTGCAGTGTGAAGAAGCAACAAATATACACACATACACACAAACTTTCGCATTTATAATATTAGTGTGATGTGATGATATAAAACCTTAATTTCTTATAAAGCGTAGGTACATTGTGATAAAGTCGATTAATGTGCTCGAAATACGTGCTAGAGAGCAAAAAACTATATTTAAAATACAATAAACGAAATATTTATTGAACGAAGATTGAAGTATCCGTCCCTTTATCAGGAGCATTCGGCGTGTCTGGTAGCCCTATCCACTGTGGAATCGTGAATCTTATTTCGATTTTCCATAAACGTGGATGTTTACGGTAAATGTTCCCGGCTATATGTAAATTGAATCTGAGATTCTGGAGATTTTTCCCGCGTTATCCCTTGAGGAATGGTCAGAGATGCCAACAACGCTTTGGAATGTTTGTAGTACCTATAGGTATGGTATATTATAGCTTTGTACAATATTAATATTAGACCGATTTTATCAAAGTAGATGAGAAATTATTTATCAAAATTAACTGATGATAGATGTAAAAAGTTATTTAATGAAACTGGTAACACTGTTCGCATTATGTGTTTTCTGTGGAATTACGAAAATTGGTTATCTTGCAAATTTTGTACTTACCCAACAGCCGCTGCTCTTTTATTTAAATATCTTACGGGAAAGCACTTGGTGAAGGCACCTGATTTTAAGTGATGATTAGGCCCATGGTGGATGCGCACTTCACACGGAATCCTCAAATACTGAGGCACTAGCTATCTATATCTAGCTGCCGGAACACAACAAAGCTACAAACGTTGATGTGTTTTAGCCTACCTACCTGCGTTCATTAATTATGTCAACATTTTTTAGTAGCATAATATGTTTCTATAATTTATTGGCTTATGTTTAAGTAACATCTTCTGTACCTTGTGTTTAGTTAAATGCTGTTGAAACATTGTTGAATAAATAAATAAAATAAAATAAAAATAAAATGTGGTAGCTAGCCAGGCGGACAAGCCCAATCACCAACCAAACCAAGTATACAAACATGTACCCTCCACTGAGAATCGAACCCGGGACCCCTGGGTTTGAGACTGGTAGTCTTAATCACTAAACCACAAAAGCGGTTGAATCCACCCCTTCATTCTATATGTCACTCCTATATATTCAAAGTACTAGTTAACGGTGATCGCACGATTCGAAGCCAACAGATTAACCATAGCTCTGCGTAACAAATATTCATTACCATTAGATGCATATGTATGTATTAGCCTAACCCTCGTTCTAGGTGGAATAAGTAATCAGAAGATATGGCCTGACTAACTCCCAGTGACTAATGCCTCTATGGTCATGTAAAATTACCATTTTCCTATCAAGAACTTGCTTTCGTATACGTAATTTTTCCTATGACAGCTATATGATAACTGATTTTTGAAGAACACTTTACTAAAATAAATAAATCATTATTGCTTGCCTTTGGCATATATAAGGACACACTCCTGATGCCTTCCCTCACACCTCATTATAAAATTCCTGATGTTTTTCCCATATAAAATTTCGAAAACTCTGTAAATTCTCGCTTTTAGTCTGATATGATCCTGTCACATTCGCTCCAATTTTGGAATGCACTCTTTGAAACTATCCAGGAGCATTAGGCAACAAATTAAATAATGGATCGTCGACACAGGACAACCGACGCGCGATTGTATAGTTCATATATAGACGTCGTTGCTCGGTTAAAAATACAAAGTAGTATGTAGGTACTGCCAGATTTCAGTGCAAAAAGGCCTTTTTAGGGTCGGTTATGGGCGGCGAAAAATGTATCCTTGAGCCGTTAGTCACCGAAACATCCCTGTAGTTTTTAAACGGTATTATTTAGCTTGCCCTGTTTATTTGTTTTAGTCAAATCTAGTAATTGAAATGTGACCTCCTTCCTGTTGACGGATTGATCTGAAATTTAGTACACACCTTTAGTTCTGATGACAATATAATTCAATACATTCGGTATCATTGTAAATCCAAGATGGCTTCCGCTACATAAGGGCGGGTTACATATATTTTATCACTATTACCTCAATATGGGCACATGAGTAAATATAAGTATAGTTACTCATGTGATATGGGTATCAAATAAACGTGCTTGATTAGTAGAATAGTTCTTTATGAAAATAAAATGCAAATCCAATATGGCCGCCAACAAAATGGCAGGTTTATTATTTTTCTTTTCACAACCCCTTCAATATGAGTATCAATAAAAGGTCTTGACTAAATCAATTAAAAAGAATGAGAAGTATGTAACAATATTAAAAACTAAAAACATGAAAATAAAAAATGAGTAAAAAAATACGGTTTTGTTGAAACTAAAGATTTAAAAAAGTATATGTAGACAATATACTAAAAGCTAAAAAATAAGTCGGTAGGTCCTAGGTACCCAGTCATCACACCACTCTCCTCATCAACCTAGGGCATTGATCAGACAAAAAAATAAAATTGTCTACATATTTTTTTTTATCTTTGTTTTTTTTAAGGGCTAGTATTTAGGTAAGCGTGTCCCCATAATAAGGTATGGACCTTATTCATGGAAGCTAGGATCTTGGCTTGTGTTGACCGTATCGTCGAGAAAAACTACTCAGACACAGTACCCGGGTAAATTGCGCGCGTGGACCTTCATACTCTTTGACAGCTAGTACATTGTACAGTCAGCTTCAAAATTATCTAAGCGTTCAAACACACCAAAAATATCTGATCATTTGACAAAAATCAACCTTAAGACGTAAAAAACATAAGGAGACATAATATGAAGTCTTTGATATTAAAGTGAAAGTGCGCGGGACACATCTTCTGTTCTTGAATCAAAGAGACGACCAGACAGGAGGACAGGATTGAGAGGGCACGACGAAATAGTTAGTTTTGTTGGCAGGTAAAAGATTATGCGAGGCTTTGTATGTAGATCACAAGGCAAAAGGAATTTAAGAAATGCTCTCTACACAAAGTTAAGTACTGGTTTTGTTACAAATCCTTGAAATGGCAAACAGAAAATAATAAAAAATATAAAAAACTCTTTTACAAAGCTACTGCATGCTTCGTCTGTCTCTGAATTTCACGACATGAATGCTACCGAAATTCTCTTGAACCGTGCGCTCCTCTGACACAGCATAAACGCCTTGCATTCTTATTACGTTACCGCCATTAACATTGCATTATTTAAGTGCAGACAGTGCAACGATTAACAAGAGAGCTCTGGCCTGGCGTCTAGCCTCCGTTGGAATCTAGAATTTGCGATGCAAAGTAGACGCCACGTATATAAAAGATGCAACTGTTTTGTTCGAAATTCTTCGCGTTGCTGGTCAGGTCATAGCGAATCGTTTAAATATACAATAATTGCGAATACGAACAATATATTTAAGTCTGGTTAGTGAGACTATTTTAAATCACGACTAAATGTTGTTTAACCTACGTTACTGGACGACTGTTTCTTACCGATGAGCTTGTTAGTAAAGTTTGCACATTTGGGAGGTGATCTTTCAACTCTCGCAATGGCTGTTTGTCGGATAACTAACCTAATTAAATATATATTTTGCCTGTTCGTAATTCAAAAGGCACAGCAAGCCGTCGCCAGTCCCTATTGCTGTGAGATAGCCATTGATAAACCCGCAGGACCAAAGGGGTGCCTAATATTTTCACGTGTTATGTTCATGGGATAAGCAAATGAATCTAGCAAATGGATGTTTATGGGCTATCGATGATGAAGAAGTCGGTATACTTTCTTCTTTTAACCTTCGTTTTACCTGTATATTATTTATTACCTTTGACTAGTCTTCATAGTCAACTTGCTTGCCGAATTCTGATCCTGGAGTGTCGACTCGCCAGTGGTGTTTAAACTTTTTAAAGACTGTTCTGGTTAGTTTCTTTCTTTATAAAACTTCTACCGACTTTCTGATAAGTGCGGATGCAAAACCCACTCGTTCTCTAAACTTAACCTAAATAGGGAAGTGAGTGAAAGTACCGGAGGCACATCTCTCATCCCTCCCCTCTCCCAATTCCTACTTACTCCTCAAGATCCAACTCCTTCCTCAAGGCAGGCATCGCATCTGCGATTTCTTTGGTTTTGCGGGTGTCCATGGGCGGCGGTGATTACTTTCCATCAGGTGACCCACCTGCTCGTTTGCCTCCTTTTAATATAAAAAAAGTAAAATAGACAATCAACAATAAGATCCCCTGAGTTCATTAACAGCAGACCGGCACGTACCCAACCCCTTTCGCAATTCAATAACCGAAGATCTACCTACCTGCGTCATCGTACATTCGTCAAATGAAATATTTATGAGAGTACCTTATATAAAAAAAATATATATCCCGGTCCAATATTCCAATAATTGAGCGCACGCATACCGCCCAGCTCGCTAAATATGAAATCTGTCGACAGGTGGCGTATGTCCCCGGATCCAATTTGCGCATAATATTCAATTTGGCCCATGTCAACTACCCGGGACGAGTGTTTCTCCGTACATATTGGACTATCAAATGCAGTTTCGATGTTTACTTTTCTTATTTTTCTGCTTTTGTACCGTTAGTTGGTGATGAAAAAGACTGTCATTTGGTTGTAAGACATCGAAAATTTAAAGTAAATAGCCATCAAGTCATCATAATACAATTGATGGGCAATGGCACAATCACCACGCTTGCTCTGGCGGGTTGGTGGTCACAAACCCGGTTATGTATTGAAAAATTCGAAACACACTTTGGTTAAACCCGGGAGCGCTTAGCCACACGGCCACCGAGGCGTTAAAATAGAAACATACAAGTACAAACAATTAACCATGCTTATGATTATTTACATATAATTTTACGCAAATATGTATGCGAACAAATTACAATTAGCCCACATCCCATGACACGTAGGGTCAGGTGCACCGCCAACTATGCCAAAGTGGCTCACCACCACGTTGAGGTGGTGCTCATCGTGGCTCACCCTGGCTCATCGTCGTGGTGGTGAGCCACATTGGCATAGTTGGCTGTGCACCGGACCTACGTGTCATGGGGTGCGGGTTCGAGTCCCGCTCGCGGAATTTTCTCAACACTTTTTTTTTCATCGACTTCTTGGCGGGAAAGTAAAGAGTCATGTCTGCGGTTTTGTTTTGTTTTCTAAAATTTGTGTTATGCCGAATATTAATGTGAATTAATGGTGGATAACCGTTAAGTGTTCGTGAGTGTGCATGAGTGTTGGCAAATGAAACAAAACAGTGCAACATCACTTTTCATTTTCTCTCAAGAAGTCCGCCCGAGGACTTAGTAAAGTCCCACATCTTTACTGAGAAACTCGAGGGGTTGGGATATCATTTCTCACTTCTCATTTCTATTATCATTTATCATCATCATACATGAAACAAATTAATATTGTTTATTTAAGTATTGTAAGACTTTGTCATTAGCTAAATGCTTGTGCAAAGCCATTAAAAAACGAAAAAAATAATAGACATTATCATTATTAGCATACATTAGTCCACGGCTGGAAATATTATGCCTCTCCAAGTGCACGCCACTGAATACGATCCGCGGTTTCTCTTCTCGCATCCAGCTCTTGCTAGCTACCTTGCATATATCGTCACTCCACCTAGTCTGAGCACCACACCACGGTGTGTCTGCAGTGTCTGAGGGCGCCCTACACTACATTTGCCGATAAGGGGTCTCCACTCAAGATCTCGTTTATCCCATCGGCTATCGGTTCTGCAGCTTATATGGCCGGCAAAAATATAGATATTTTCCCCAATATTTATACACTCATTGTATTCGTTGATGAAAAGCGACTCGGTTTTGAAGACATACCTAAAATGTCACATGATTCCAGCAAATAAATGTACTCATTGTATCTTATTCTATTTTATTTTACTTTTGACTTTTTTCACGTATCTACGTAAATATTTTTCAATGGAACCTCGAAATTTCCGGCGTTATTCCTTATTTTAATCATAAAGGTCAATTTTCAGCTTTCTTTCTAGATCAAAGAGATTGGGCTAGACCATAATTAGTCAGTCAGTGAGCCAGTCGAGACTTTTCTTCTTATATAAATAAACAGACTTTCTTAAACGTCAAAATCACAGCGTGACAATAAGTTAGTTCTACCCACATTCCTTTGTGGTTCACCGGCAGCCATATTGTGCTCGAATATTTTAGCATTTGTCAAATTTGCGCAGCACCAACGTATGGAACAGTGCAAGCGCGCTGATTGCTGTTTGTTTTGACAAATCAGACCTCTTGCATGTTTGGACCAGGTTCAATCAGCGGAGTGCCTAATACGTTTGCATTTTACGGAATTCCTAGTCAAGTGGCCAATTTGTGATTGGCGACGGGACGGGATAACCGGTGGACATTGCTGATGCAGCGGCTAATGTTTGCGATCGTGAATGTTAGGCTGCCTTCGCAATGGTTGGTCTCGGATGGGTAATCGAACTTTGAGCTTTGGTGCATACCAAAGCTCAAAGTTTGATCATCCATCCGAGTTAAAGAGCTAGAGCATTCTAGCTCTTTAAATCTTGTTCTAAGTTGGTACTGCTTGTTGTCAGCAGTCGTTTACTGCTCATGAAAGTAAGAGAATACTTAAGAAATACTTCAAAAATACGATTGTTTCTGGTTGCCCTCGAACCTGCGACCTTTCGCAATACTTGCAACTAAAATGTGTCAGAAGATGCGCTGTCATAATCATAACACATTTAGACATACAATGACAATAAAATAAAACACAATATATTTCCATGGTTACATTTTCATGTGAAATTGACTATTGGTTCTGAAATGTTTTTCTATAAAACCTTTCACTGCAGCTTTAGCTATTATTAACTGCGGCAAATCTGCCTATTTTCCGCAGGAATCATTTTTCTCCAAAACATCTGCAGAGACATTAGTTGGCATGTTTTAATTAAAATGTCGTCGTTGTTAAGAGCCGCCATTATTTTTGGTTATTACATCTTTCTATGTATAAAAATAGGGTTGCCATCTCTAAAATTTGGCAACCAGGACAAGACGCGTGAAAATCCCGGATTTTGGAGCCCAGAAGCCATGTCACATGTCAACAGGTTTTTACGAAACTCGAATTCGAATTGATTCGAATTTTAATTTTCGATTCGAGTCCTATCACTAGTGCAGTGCCAGTGTCGGTTCGTCGGTTGTCCAGCTGCGGCCCAAGACTTTAAATTTTTAAAACCCGGGCTAAAAATTACACCTTGCCCGGACGCTCCCCGGACGCTCTCTAAACTAGGACAAATCCGGGAAAACCCGAACTGATGGCAACCCTATATAAAAATAATATAAAGATATAAAATTACTTATACATTTTTGTTTTGTTATGATAATGTTTGATCACATATTTTTGTTCCTTCTACATTGCGAACTTACATGGGGTGTCAGTGTCTTCGAAGTGATTGTTAGAGTCACGGTGTTTGTGGTCGCACTCACTCCTCCGAAACGGCTGGACCGATTTTTATGAAATTTTTTAACTAGATTTTTTTTTTTAAATATTTAAAAATATATTTAACGACCGAAATAATTGATATGACAGAACAACGTTTGCCGGGTCAACTAGATTTTTGATTAAGTACCTTTAATCTTTTCCGTTATAAAATATTTTTTACAAATATAATATTGAATAGTACAAACAATAACTATTCCTATTTGTAAAAGTAGTATTCGTTGCAATAACTACTATACGTAGCCAAATGGATAAAATACTCAGGATGGACGCAAGAAATCATAATTCAATCCCTAACACAAGCTAAATAATTAATATGTCAATATTATCCACTTTAACAAAAGGTCAAATATGTTAACTAAAAGTACACAGCCCAGTGCCTGACACTTTCACGAGGTGATATTAAAATGAGACTTATCTAAAACATTGTTAAAAGTATCAAGACAAATAACTCTTGTGTTAATGTATTGCAGCCTTATAACATTACACTCAGCAACTTTGTCTACGTCACTATAAATATCAGTTAAACTTTTATGTGAAAACAAAAGAAAGTGTACAAAGTACAGTTAAAAAGTTTTTTTTATCTTCGCCTTTAATGAAAATTAACAAGCGATGTTATATTTCGAGTAAAGCATTGTTGAAGCGTACGCTATCATTTTGCGCTACCTTTTAAGGGTTTTGTAATGGGCCAGGAACCCTTACCACTCGGCCTCGACCGGGCCTCGATTCTCCTATTCTTAAACGTTTATTTCAGTGGCCTGATACTCATGTGTGTGCATGTGTTTCCATAGCCCTATTGCCCAGCCCGATCCTCAAAATGCCACTACATATTCATATGATACACAAAACTACAATTGCGTAGAGATGTTGCGTCACTCAGCGTGTTTTACCGCTTATACCATGGCGAGTACTCTGAAAGCACTTTGACCTCATCCCACCTTCTCCCTTCCTTCATAGCTTCACTTTCTCAAATATCCCATCGCGCACAAAGAAATTTGGTGACTCGATTCTTTGTCACACCTCCAAAAGATGGAATAGTCTACCAGCACACGTTTTCCCTCCTTCCTATGATATGGGTTCCTTCAAGAGGCGGGAAGAAGCACCTTGTGGGCCCGCAGAGTGAGGTTAACTGATGCTACGTTTGTTTTCACGCTGCACCAGTTATCTTCGCGTCTGGACTCCATTTCCACTTAACATCATGTGGGATGGAGTCATTTGCCGAGTTATCTATAAAAAAAAACATGCACACTTGCTTAAGCCCAAGACATCCTACTTGAAGTACGAAGACCCGATGCACATGCGCTCTATACCAGGTACAGACATGACCATGCCTGAGCGCTAATCCCCACCCCACGACCCGGTCAACCCAAGCCGAAGTCCTAGCCCTTAGATTCTTATTTGAGAGTATGCTGATTGCCACTGGGCATTTTCAGCTTCACCGGGTTTTTTGGGGGCGGCGGAAAACTTAAAGGGTTCCTCAAGCCGTGTGAAAGAAGCACTGTCAGAGGTTTTCTACAGGGAACGGCATCACTAGTGAGTGCGTGTCCCCGTACTCTACTAGATTCTCCGAGGGGTTCGGATTGGATCGGAGTCGGGGAACGACGCCTTTGAGACCTATAAATATGTCAGCATATTCAACAAAGCTAACACGAATATATTAAAAAGAAATGGCGATAATAACTAGGGATTTTGTACGCTTGAGTAAACACTTGTATCCAGTGATGGTTTTTTTGTAAAAACCTTGTTCCGGCAATTACGAATACAATAAAAAATAAATCAGCTAAATAGACACTCGTAGATATGTGTGGTTAGACGGGTACTGACACAATGATTTAAAATTAAATTAAATTTGAATTTGGAAGATCATAGTAAAGGGGCTGACTTCATTTGTTTAATCAAAAAGGTTTTATCCTTTCCTCGAAATAAACTTCTATAGAAAATCCTTTTGAATGTAAACAATACAATAACGCTCTGAGGAATCATAAAAGTTTTGTAATTGCTCTACGAAAGTCGCGAAACTTTGTGTAGTAAGAATTTATTTATCCCGCAACGCTTTTTGTTGTTGGTGACACAATATCATTCTAATTGCTGATGCTGATAAACAATATTTTAATCATTTTTATTCTCTATTCAACATTTGCCAGTTGTTACTTTTAGCACGTGTAAATACGTTCACATATTTTTGGTCTAAAACACAGTTATATTTTTTTATTCGCAACAGGAAGTTCTTATCTTTTCAGAGGTTCGATTTTCAAGCATTTTCCCCATAGCACAGTCCAATGTCAGAGTCATGCTATTTAGATTGTGGATGTTGAGATCAACGAGTCTTTTACGGCCCTCCGTTTTTGTTAGAGTTTGCTGATGCGCCCACAGGCGGCATTTTCAGCGTTACCAGATATTTTTGAGGGTGGCGTGAAGCTTAAAGGGTTCCTTAAGGAGTGTGGACAGAAACACCATCAGAGGTTTTTTAGAGGGAATGGCGACTTATTCTACACAGACCTCAGTACGGTGTCTTGGGCCTAAACGAGTGTGTATGTTTAGTGTATTCTGTAAATGTGTAGTGGCATTTAGAGATCGCCAACCCGCAATGCATTAAGCGAATCCAATTTATAAATTGGAAGTTTTACCAAAGACAGTAATGCTCATTTGCAATCCGAAAATAACAAAATGGCGCTGGGTGACATTTTGTTTACTAGTGAATCGCGGGGGAATCTTTGTTGCTCGTAATAAAAGTCACTTAAGCGAAATTCTCATTTCAAATTAAGGTGGGAAGCCTTACAGCCAAGATTGAAGAGGGTCACATTGTGAGATGTGGCTGAGACACCATTAATTAATTCTGCATTCCATTGTAACAGATGTAGAGCGATACTGGATATGTCTAATTGTTTTGTTTGTTTCTTTACCTTTGTGGATTTTGACATCAACCACGAAGTTAAAGTTATTTATTAAAATGTAATATATTTTTGTATAAGCAATTTTAAATAGTAAAAAAATAAATTAATTTAAAGATAATAACAGAGTCACAAAACTTACAATAATATTCAATCTGTGTTAGCGTATCAATAAAAATGGTAAGTAAATAAAATAATTTTATTTTTTCGCGTTTCTTTATTTTGTTATACATCTTTTTATTTATTTTAATATACAATATAAACTTCTGCCACAATTAAACAATATAAAATTCAGCTAACACCCTTAAGATTAAGATTAAGTATCAAATTCGTTTCTTATGAGCTTATTTGAAGTCAGCACAAATCAAACAGGTTAACCGAGAAGTAACAGAATATTCATCTAGCTGAAAGAAAAGAACAGTCACAATTACTTACTCCTATACTTTTTAAAGACTTATTAAATTGGTCACTTCCAGTAGACAACAACGCATGTTACGAACCTTTGTCAGGGCAAGCACTAATTTAATTTTATTAACAAATCAAGTACCAGCTCAGTCGGAAGTCGACACTGCTTGTTCCATTAAACACAACACTACCTGTAGTTTTTTTACTGTAAGAAAGTGTCATTATATAATATTTCACTTATGTTTAGGGAAGGTCTTATATTGGTGGTCTGGAAGAAATCGCTAAAAAACTGAAGGAAGATTTTTATTTTTTAAATATGAAGGTTATGATGTTACCATCACACGTTTTCCCTCCTTCTCTCGACTAGACACTAGACTAGAAATACAGGTATTTCTAAATTGATCCGACCGGGGATCGAACCCGGGACCTCAGAGATGGCGACACCATGAAAACCGGTGTGCAAGCCACTCCACCAAGGAGGTCGTCCAAATTAAATCCTATGACATGGGGTCCTTCAAACGAGGCGTGAAGAGGCGCCGGCAGAGTGAGGATGACTAATGCTGCGATGTTTTCACGCTGCACCAGTTATCTTTGCGTCTGGACTGCATTTCTACTTACTATGAGTTGGAGTAGAGTCATTTGCCATGCAAAGTATAATAGATTATTATAAGAGCGTTATTAGCGCACTTATAATACTTGCCAAATGCGTCCCTTCTTTGCGATCACCAACCCAATTAGCCTGACTTGAGACTTGCACCCAGGAAGTTTGTGTGTCACGCATTTAAGCCAATCGTCTTGCCGGAGACAATTAAAGACAAAAATATTAATAATATGAATTAAGAACTTTAAAAATAGAAGTTATTTTCCTGAATTTTTAAAAGTTGAAAATAGCTTCAAGGCTTTGCATAGAAGATTTGATACTCTTTTAGTATTTTGGCCCGCCGGCCGACGTAGTGGATGATAATCTCTGGTACAATAATCCCTTGGCACGAGTATAAGTAGTGATGTTACATAGTATCGATACCTGTAAGCCGTTATAATAATTATACTTTTTCTGATATAAAATTATTTAATTAAAAATCGATGTGTAGTGTTAGCGTGAACTTTTGTAAGCTATAGAAAAAGTATGTTTTATTTAAAATAATAAAATAATACTTTTATTGTAACGAGTTAAATTTATCGATACTTATCTAATCGATGTATCACTACCGAGACTTGCTGCTTTTGTGTTTGGGTTGCAATTTTATAAGTTCAGCAACTTTTGCGATGGCTGATAAAATTTAATTATTTCAAGCTCATCTGTAATTCGGAAAACATGTTACCATGTGTCTTAATGTTTTATGTGTTTAGAATGTAATATAAATTACAGTCTTTAAAACATAAATTGAAAAAGTACTTCATCTTGAGCACTCCTTATTTAAATTAACCGTTATTAGCGTGATAAGGTTATTATATTACCTTTACATTCATAAACATGTTAGTTTATAACAGTGTATCATTTAATTGTGCTGAACAAGTTATATCTTAATTAATTTTGGAATTTTGCTTCTGCTCTTTTGTTTATGTTAGTAAAGTAGGTATTTGTAAGTTATATCGATACTTTGTAGTTTTTATCGACTGGTCCCCATCACTACTTGCCTCATCTGGTGCTAGCACACAGACACGGAGGAGGCATCCGTTTCGCTAATGCGCTGGGTCATTCCATTTATGTCAACATCCACGTACAGACAGAAATGAAGTAAAGTATAAAATATCTGTCGCGAAATTGGAAGTTAGTTGCAGTTAAAGAAGTGCTTTCTTATTTAAACGGTAAGGAGTTGCAGTTATTATATTGTTGCGATAATTGATGACTTTTTTTGTTTGAAGGAGTTATTGTTATGACATTAGTTTTTTTAAATATATTTTACGGGTAAGCACAGAGCCTTGATCTCATCTGATGTTGAGTGATGATAAGGCCAATTGGTGGAAGCGCACTTGACCCGGAATGAGTGGCTTTCTTATCTCTAGCTGCCGGAACACAACAATGATACTAACATTGTTGTTATGGCATATTTAAGGTATATAACATTGATAGAGCTGATAAAACGAATGATGACTAAGATATACTAAAGCAGCCTCCGCAGCACATGAGCGCCATGAAAGTTTTAACCTCTCTATATTTTCCTTGAATGCAGAAAAAAACAATGCAAGTTAACGCTGCTTGGTGGCAGAAATAAATAAGGGTTGACTTCTAGGTGGGTTCTAGTATACATTTTTGTACTCTGGTGTGGTTGATGGTGACTTGGCTAGCTACCACCGTCTTATATAAGTCTGTTGCCATTATAACATCAATGTTAGTAGAACGGTGCTACAAACATTGATGTTCCAAAGCTGAAGATCTAACCGCCTCTATGGTGTAGTGGTAAGACCACCGGTCTCAGACTCAGAGGTCCCGGGTTCGATTCCCAGTGGGGGTACGTGTTTGGTTTGTTGTAAGGCTTGTTTGTCCGCCTAGCTAGCTACCACCATCTTATACTCGTATGTGTATAAAAATATCGTCATAACATCAATGTTTGTAGCATTGTTGTGTTCCGGCAGCAAGATTTCCTGGCTATCTTACCAGTTCCTCAGAAGATGAGGAATCTGGGTGAAGTGCGCTTCCAGCTAACTGTATTTACACGTTCTTCTTCTTCTTCGTCGTTCCCTCACTGATGAGGATCGCGACCACATATTATATGTTTCCATTCAGTGCGATTATATGCTGCGTGGACCGCCCGGTGCATGCCGCCGCCGACTGCCTTCTTCAGTGTGTCAGACCATCTAGTAAGTGCCCTTCCTTGCGCACGTCTGCCATCAATCTGCTTCTCCAGACAGTGCTTTGAGGACCGCATAATATGTCCGAAGAAGCTCAGGGTTCGTTTACGGCATATCGCAGAGAGTCGCGTCGTGATGTTGAGCTCTTTTAATATCGACTCGTTAGTCCGCATCGCAGTCCAAGGTATACGCAACAACCTTCGCTAACACCATATCTCAAAGGCATCTATCTTACTGCTATCGCGACATCTCAAACTACTGTTTACACGTATAGTTAACAAAAATACTATACAATACATACTAATACAAGCCAGTTCTTCAGTAATAAGCATACCGGGCTCATTCCTTTCTTCTGCTTACTGTGCGACCTCTTGCAAGCTCTTTTTTATAGTAATATATATGAAAAAACACGTTTTATTTTATCGTCTTCGTTTGTTACACTCACTGAGCTTTTAGGTTTATTTTCAAAGGGCAAATTTTTATCGGGTTGATTAGCTAAAACAGTCACAGTTCCGATCTATTCTGAGATATTTTGTTGTTGTATGTTCATTTACTACCCTCGAAAGACGCTTTATCTTTTAGAAAAAACCGCATCAAAATCCGTTTAGTGTATCTTGAGATTAGCCCATCCTAAAAACAAACAGGGGACTTTTTTTTAAACTCTGAAATTCAAAAAATTCAAAATTAAAAATCATTTATTCAGTTTAGGCTACAAATAGCTCTTATGAACGTCGTTATGCCATCGGTTCGTAAGTCTACTCTGGGCGGGAGATCTTGTACTGAGAAGAACCGGCAAGAAACTCAGCAAGTGTCAAGCTCTTTTCTCCCTTTCAGCGTCAAAAATATTGGAAAATGCCCTATCATAAAAGGACACTTGTCGGTAGAGATGGCACATTCAAAGTACCTACAAGGCGACACTTAAAAAATGCAATTCTCTACGGCTCATAAACCGCAGGCTTATCAAATCCCATTTCCTTCAGCAGGTCATCGGTAGTCAACATAACCAAAGCGGGGCTACCCCTAGGCTCCCATGAAAAATCTAATATCACTCAGCGCGGGTGGAACTCAACAATTGACTCTCATGAATTTTAATGAGTCATTTTCTTTGCGACGCGCCTAAAGTGATCCAGGCACTTAATCCACCTCACCTAGGGAGGCTGAAGCAAATAGTGGAAAATAAAATACACACTTCTAAGGTGAGGCTCTTGGTTGTTTGAAACTGTTTTGATATTAGGGCGACCTTGGGGTTTAATATTAACTAACTAACTTTTAAGAATTGCAATTTGTTCGCAACCAAATTTGGGTATGTAAGTAATATTACATACCCAAATTTGGTTGCCACAAGTCCTATCGATATGCTCTTTTGTTAAATATTCCCATCCCATTAATTACTCAGTGTTTCATCATAACATTGTCGATCTTTTAATCCAAGCGAACTACAAGTGATGATTCTGTGTTTTGAATTTAACACCGTTTACGCACGCAATTATAGCTCTCAAAAAATATTTTCCCATTTTTGCAACATTTTTCATTGCTCCTCCACTCCTATTACTCATAGCGTGATGTAATATAGCCTATAGCCTTCCTCAATAAATGGACTATTCAACACAAAAATATTTTTTTAACTCGAACCAGTAGTTCTTGAGATTAGCGCGTTCAACCAAACAAACAAACAAACAAACTCTTCATTTTTATAGTATTAGTATGGTACCAAAAAAAGATTTTTTCTATTTTTATAACTAAATATAGACTTAAATGTTACCAATGTGTTTAAACTTATTTATCATCACCATCATCAACAGCTCTTGTTTTGTCCCCACTGCTGGGGCACGAGCCTTCTCTATGAATGTAAACACACAGGAGAACGAGCCATAAACCGTCGACGGGTTCTGTGCGGAAAATACAGCTGAAGGGACCAACGGCTTTACGTGCCTTCCGAAACACGGCGAAGCTCGAAATGATAATTTTTGTTCACCCATCCGATGATGATGATCGGCCTTTAAGAAAATTGCTTAACTTCGCCTTAAGCACTGCGACATCTAACTCCACTACTTAAACTTTATACCAAAATAATATAACAGATGCAGACTGATTCTTTGGTGTATTTTCATACATATTGTACCTACTATGAATATATAATTGTTCCCACATGCGACACCATCTTTGTTATCAAAACTGACGTACATACTAAAATATTTACACACCAATTAATATCATTGCCTAAATAACCTTCATATCATAACAATATGTCAACTGTCGAATCGAGATAGGTATTAATTAATTTCGCTTTTAACAAAACAGTGCTGAATTCGGCAATGTGGTCGAAATATGACAACGGCACGTTAAAACACGTTTGCATAATAAATAATCATTGAATTCAATGCAAACTCATATTCCAAAAGTATAATGGCATATTTTATCATTTAAATCGCCGACATCTACTATTCAACAGTGTTACGGAGTAAATACTCCTTTTTAACTATAAGTAACTTATGAGTAGATACTTTTTATATTTTTCTAATTCTCCTTTGTATATTTTAATTTACATGAAAGCGTTCCGCAGATAAAAAACTTCAGTTGCAAAAACAAGCAGCTCAAATCAATTTAAAGGTTGCCCGTTGCAGCGACAGTTTACGGTTCTACATAGCAATAAATTGTAGTGCCAGTTGAGGAAACCAGCAATATGACACAACTAGTACAGATTTGACAGAAACTGATTCAATCATCGATTTCACTACTGAAAACTGTTATCAATCATCGAAACTCGCATCTGGAGTTGCTATATCTGCTTAGTTTCTTTAGTTAGGGTATATGGCTACACACTGGTAACTGCCAAACCGGTGATGCCAGTCATCCTAGCGACACGAGAAGAGGATGTACAGTGGTTTTTAGTGGGTATGCCTCTCCTCTTTCCGAATCCCTGTCGAGACCCTCGGGTCTGGGTAGGAAGGCGGGAGCTGGAGGGGAGAACCCCACATAACTATCCGCGCCTCCCCGGGCGCGGTGGTACTCGGCAGACGAGTTTTCCACTGTCAAAAATAAAGAGATTTTTTTTGCAGTTTCTTTAGTTTATATGGACAGAGTTACCAATGGGCCCGCTTGGCGGTCCATAGGGAAGGCTCGTGCCCCAGCAGTGGCACATGTAGGGACAGTGGGGAAATGAGCTGGTGATGATAATGAATGACACAGTATGTTGCGAGTTGCCGGTTGCCACAATACGGAGCTCAAAGTTGCTTTGTCTGTAAAGCGCCAAAGGCCTCATTATATTTCGGTCACCGAAAAATCCTCTTTTTTACGCGAAGCGAACCGCGATTTTTCACAGGTCGCGCCGCAACTTTCGCCCAAGTTTCGGGAGTGACACGCAAAGCGTTTTATTTCAAAGTTAAATTACAAAGCTGATTCATTAGGCAGTCGAAAATACGTTGCCTGTGAAAAATAAATGTTGAAAAACATTTTATTACCCTGTAGTGCAGTGCTGAAATGAATATCCGAATAGCTGAAGGTTTTTGTATCATTATCAGTGTATGAACTTCCTTCTGTTGGACTTATGCCTGTGCCGGCTAACCGGCAATTGTCTAAACAAGTGGTTATCTAGTTAATAAGAAGTCGGTTAAAGGCTGTTCGGAGATAAGTGTGCATATATAGAGATAAAGATTGTATTGCACGATAATAGCGATAAGGCACCATGTATCATACTATATCATAATAGCGTACCGAAACAGATTAAACATTCTTCCTCTCACCCAACAACTGAAGTATCAATAGTTCCGTTATCCGGTCCCTCGGTATATTTAGTAACCCAGACAGAGAGCAGTAACCGTCTGCACAGCACTGCATCTACATAGAAATCATCATGTCATATCCATCTCCTTCCCGTTTCATCAAAGATCCCTAAGTAACCGCTAAGTGCCTTACAAATAAACAAAGAATAGTCTCCGAATAGTTATTCCGTGTTTTGTTCCTGTCATGCAAACGTCATTTCAAATTAGAGTAAAAGAGAAACAAAACACGAAATAACTATTCAGAGCTTATTCTTTGTTTATTTGTAAGGCACTAGAGTTACAGTTGCCGGAGTTAAACCGTCACCTAGCATGAGCTCGGACTACCTAAAACTTAGGAACGTTAGTGAAAACTGACTACTAACCCAATACGAATACAACTGAATTTATGCAATTCGAAATTTTCCATAGTCTTATCTAAAATGTCGCCAAAACATCAATGTTTGTAGCATTGTTGTATTCCGGCAGATAAAGATAAGATAGCCAGTGCCTCAGTGCAACTTGCGGGTAAGCAAGGTGAGGACACCTAGTGAAGCAGAATTCTGCTCCACTAGTCCTCGAATCTAGACTCAGCTTCTGCTTAACATCAGGCAGAGCAGAGTCATTTGCCTAATTAAATGCCTTTCATTAAAAAAAATTACTAGCCTATGTTAGTCGGAACGATGCAAGGATTGTAACGATACTTCATATATCTAAATAGGTTCAGGCGTTTAGAAGTACAAAATTTCATCCCCTGTTTTTACTTACATAGAGGAGGAATTTTTAAATTTTTACTAGCCTATGTTAGTCGGAACGATGCAAGGATTGTAACGATACCTCTTATATCTAAATCGGATCAGGCGTTTAGAAGTTATGGTGGAATAAAGAAACATCACATACATACATACATACATGAACTCTGAAAACATACACTCCTTTTTTGGCAGTCGTGTAGAAAACAAATAAATAGCAAAAGTTTAAATAAATAAGCCTTTCAGCTGAAGTAATAATGATTTTATAATTTTAAGGTACGAGCGAGGTGAACTGTCGTTTTTTTTTACACTTTGTCTTTAGGTACTCCAAACAAATGTATATTTTCGGTTACATCGACCACATCACTATTAACACAACATTACGCACACGCGTTTTGTTTCACGGATTTATTGTGAAAGTAAGATTGCTTTTTTGATTAACTGCGAACGCTTTTAATTCCGAGTTCTCAAAGTCAATGATGACATAGGCTCCAACAGGTAACTTTCAGTATTTTCTATACTATTTTTATATTATTTTTTCTTTCTTCGTCTGATGGTAAGTTACGATAAGACCGAAGAAAGAAACGCATTTTAATCGAAATCGTCAACTACTAACGTACCTCTTGGCTACTATATTATTATCTCTAATTATCGGAATACAACAATGCTAATAACATTGATAGATAGATAGATAAATTTTTTAATTTCCAAAATTTTTAATACAATATTAGATATAGTACCTTAAAGCCTATATTAGGTTTGTCTAGATACTAAGTTCTCATTACAAATAATAATTAAATAACTCAATGAAAAAGTAACAATTGTAAAATAAATTCGTTGCAGCACGAAATGGACCAACTTGTCCGGCGTAATAGCACCCTCTCACAGATCATCGGCGTGAAGCAATGGCACTCGTTGCTGTTGTGTTTCGTCCGGTGAGTGAAAGTACCGGAGGCCCATCTCTTACCCCTCCCCCCTCCCAATTCCTGCTCCCTCCTCAAGATCCAACTCCTTCCTCAAGGCCGGCAACGCATCTGCGATTACTTTGGTTTTGCGGGTGTCCATGGGCGGCGGTGATTACTTTCCATCAGTTAAAAGGAGGCAAACGAGCAGGCGGGGCACCCGCCTCCTTTTAGCATAAAAAAAATACAAAAAAACTAACTGCGCACACAGCCCGGCTGACTAAATTCTAAACACCTTTATAATATCTAAGGCTAAAAAGACCTTCCCAATCCAATCCGAATCTTTCGGAGAATCTAGTAGGATACGAGGACACACACTGGTGCGTGATGCCATTCCCCCTAGAAAACTGAGGCCGTCAAACTCTCTCCTGCCCAACGAAATACTAATCATCATTACTGCTGTGGCAACCCCACAAAACTACATATTAAATATATATAATAATAATATCAATAGTATATAAATAAAAAAGCTAACTAAACCGCATTTAGCTGCTTATCTTTTCTTTGTTTTTTTTAATGTTAAAAGAAGGCAAACGAGCAGGCGGGTCACCTGATGGAAAGTAATCACCGCCGCCCATGGACATCCGCAAAACCAAAGTAATCACAGATGCGTTGCGGGCCTTGAGAAAGGAGTTGGATCTTGAGGAGGAAGTAGGAATGGGGAGGGGGTAGGGGTGAGAGATGGACCTCCGGTACTTTCACTCACCGGACGAAACACAATAGCAACGAGTGCCAATGTTTCACGCCGATATTCTGTGAGAGGGTGGTATTACGCCGGGTGAGCCGGCCCATTTCGTGCTGCAACGCAGCGTACAGCACAATGGGACTGCCCGCTTTGTGATTCACGCGTTACATACTTCAAATCAATACCATATTATTTTTAAATGCATCTTTTTTGGTAATTAAGTTTCGAATATAGTTCAAAAGTACAGGATAATAATTGACGTCGTAATCTATAAAGATAGTCTTATTATAACTTTTGTTAATTTGTTTTTTTTTCTTTTGTTGTTGAAAAGTAGTATTGTTTTTTGTAGTAGGTAGGTACTTATCCTGTGGTAATACTCGTACTAACCCTGTAGTATGTGTGTTTGTGTGTATTACATATGTACTGACTTTATTTCAATTATTTTATTTAAATTTCTTTATAGTTTAGACATTGACATATTTCACCTTAGTGTCCACAAATTTTGTAAATCCGAAAGCTACGTAAACCCTACGTAATTCTTACTAGCATTTGAAATGAGTTGTATATTTTTTGCGCTTATTTATATTGTTAAGTGTGTTATTACTAATATATCAATGTAATTAAGATAATAATTATTAGAGCATAAATGGTAAAAAAAACACTTAATATATAACAATGAACCTAAAACTAAAAACCTTAAACAATATAATACAATAACTAAAATAAATTATTAAAAGGAGTCCCTTTAGGCAAGGTACCGAAGATACTGGCAGCGTTCTAATTACTTTGAAAATTGATGTAGTTTTCTCTTCTTTAACATTTATACAAACTCTCCACATTTGCATGCCGTGGCGGTCAATAATAGAAGGCTGTAAAGATGTTATTGTAAGTATTTACATAGTTTTTTATTTAGTGCAAGGTTTCGCTGACTATCCTTAATAAATTAAAAAATAAAAATGTAATAGAATTTAATGAAACAACTTTTACTCGCGTTTATTTTACACATTACTTTTTAATGTTTATCCTGACGTTTCGAACCCTTTGCAGGGTCCGTGGTCACAGGGAGAGTGAGGTGTTGGTCGTCTCATAATTAGTTAGTAGCTTGTATACCCTCATTTAAATTTAATCAGGTGCGTTCCGTTTTACGCAGAAAGAGCTTACAGTATCTTTTGGTCTGGCAGTATGGTGCTGGTGCTGGGATTTAATGTTTTGTATGATGGGATCTCAGGCTGGTGGTAGATTCCAACCATCTTCTCTATTAAAATTAGTATGTTTTTTAATTTCAATAGCCTTGCCTATCATCCTAGGGATGAATCGTTGTTCTTTAGCAAGTATTTGTGGTTTATCTAATCTGATGTTATAGTTGGGCCCCTCTAGGGCATGTTCGCATACTGCAGACTTATTTTCGCGCCTATGCTTGACGTCGGCTATATGTTCTTTGACGCGGGTTCCTACACTTCTCTACGTTCCTACACACTTGTGTAGTGTTCGCGTAAACTTTAGAAAACAATATGTAAAAGAATGTTGTAATTTCAGTCAAACTCTCTCAAAAAAAGTCTGCCCAACGAAATACTAAACACCATTACCGCTAAGACTAACTAGACCGCATTTAGCTGCTGCTGACTATCTTTTGAGCCAATGCCTTTCTTTGTACAGCACAATGGGACTGCCCGCTTTGTGATTCGCGTCAGCAACAATTCAACAAATGAATGGTAGAGTCTGAGATCAAATGGCCGATTTGTAACGGCCCAACGGTTATGTTAATAAGCTAAGTTAGCAAAAGTATTGTACAATATCAAAGAACGGTCTCTTTAAAAAGAATAATAGCCAATTATGTATCGGTGGAATAGTTAAATTGTCTTGTAAAAATTAAATATATTTTATTTTATTTTATTAATTTACTAGTGGACCCGGCGGACTTTGTACCGCTTTGACAGTTTCAAAAGTCTGTCAAAATTTCAATAAAAAATTATAAAAAACTACCAAATAGGTTAGCTATTCCCAACACCAAATCACCAAATATAGAGAAAAGGTATGAGTTTCATTCTCGTGGGAATATCGGGATTAAAACTCCTATGTGATAATCCAGGTTATAAACTATCTGTATGCCGAATTTCATCCAAATCCATCCATCCGTTGCAGCGTGAAGAAGGAACAAATATACACAAACAGATACACACAAACTTTCGCATTTATAATATTGGTGTGATTAATGTGATAACGGAATGAACCAATTACACGAAATACAAGTTATAAATAAAAGTTATAAATTTAATTTTAAAATAAAATTCTGAGTCTCTCACTGACTAGCTCGTTGAGCCGCTGGACCTACAGCAGACCTATTAGAACCATGAAGCTATAGATATAAGTTCATGATTAGAACCTTACCTAAAAGTTTTGCTTACAAGTCTTCCGTCGTCTCTCAAGATAAGACGGAATATTCCTGACGTATGTGATGGGATGTAGGTGTTTAGTCGGGCTAAGCCACAAGCGGTCGCTTCTGTTTAAATGTACGCATTTTTTTAAAAGAACAAATAATAATTCGGAAAAAAAGTTTCTACAAGCTGGGTTTGAATTTGTACTACTACAATTTAGCTGACGTGGTTATATAAAACCAATACTAACAATTTACTGAAGGACCTTATGTTAAACCTTCAACCGCCTCTGTAGTCTAGTGGTTAAGACCACCGGCTTAGGCCCAGAGGTCCCGGGTTCGATTCCCAGCGATATACATGTTTGTGTACTCGGTTTGGTTGGTGGTAGGACTTGTTTGTCGGCCTGGCTAGCTACCACCATCTTATCTAAATATGTCGCCATAACATCAATGTTTGTAGCATTGTTGTGTTCCGGCAGCTAGAGATAGGATAGCCAGTGCCTCACTACTTGATGATCCCGGGTGAAGTGCGCTTCCACCAATGGCCTTATCTTCACTTAACATCAGGTGAGATCGAGGCACTGTGCTTACCCGTAAATATAAAAAAAGCAACTACATCATCAACATCCGATCTTAATATTTTTTTATATATTAGATTAAACAGACTTAGATAAATTTATAGTAGCCAGGCAGACTTACAACAAGCCCTACCACCAACCAACCTGAGCACAATTATGTACACCTTGTACATATACCTCTACACCACCCACTAAACTACAGAGGCTCAAAATAAAAGTAAGTTTCATACACACGCACTCATAGACAACCTGCGCTCGGACTGTTCTAAACTTTTCCGAGACTCCGTGCCTGTGAGAGAGTATACAACGTGTAACAGAAAGGTGTGGTCAAAAGGAAAAGATACAAAATATATCCCATCTAGATGTTGTATGCAGAATTACTAAGACATAACTATTAACTTTAATTTGTTATGCCATATTTAATTAAATAATTTTATTATGAATTTGTGAGGTCACATCAAAATAAACAAGTCAGGCAGCCCTAGTAACCTCTGTGTACTAACATTTATGACCGCTGCTGCTTGCGCGCCTGACGCGCATCACTTGAGATATATAATATTTTTCATTATCCATTGCAAGACAAATTAAAGTTAATAATCTCAATAACAACATATACAAGTTCTAGATGGGATACACTTTAAATCTTTTAATTTTGACCACACCTTTCTGTTATACGTTTATTAATTATATTAATTTATTCTTTATTGCACAATAAAATAAAATAAAGTACAAAAGGCGGACTTAATGCCAGATGGCATTCTCTACCAGTCGATCTAAGAGCTAGACAGAAAAATTGATAAGCGGTGCGACAAAAAACGTAAATGAAACATATATTACACACATTTATAAGAACTGAAATATACATATTACGTTTATTAAATTAAATGATAATAATATAATATACTTACATAGGTACAATAAAAAAAAATCTTAAATAAAAATAGACTACATAAACATACTTAAGCATAACAGAAGAAAAGATTATGGGAATCTCTTACGTGGGTGTTTATTCCTGCAGAAACAGATTATACACCATTGTTTTAAAGACCAATTTACTTGGAGCTTGTCTGACTTTTTCGGGAAGAGCGTTCCATAATCGAATGGCCTGAACCGTGAAGGAATCTGCAACGAATCCCGAATGATGCAAAGGAGTGGCGAGAAGATGATTATTTTACACGTTGTATATGCGTTGCTCTTGCGCAATATGTATTACGCTTAGCTTCTGCAGTCTCCTCATTTTTGACAGAGGCGGCCACAAAGAACACCAACCCCTCAACAACGACCCTCCACCAGATTAAGTAAACAATCGCTTGATTTATGTTTATATACTTTCCTAATTACCTCGAGCACCCTCGTAATTTAATCATCAAGCTTAAATTATCTATAATACTTCAGAATAGACTTGAACCCGTCGGGCCATTGTCCTAAGCAAACCTGCCCCCTGTCTTAATTAAAGTATCCAACACAACAAACAGGGGACATTGTGTGTTACCTCAACATCGTTCGCAGTCATAATTAGGTTATGGTTTACTTCGTGAAAACGTTTCAACTTTATAGAGGCCCGTGAATATATATTCGTTATACATCATACGTTTTCCCTCCTTCCTATGATATGGGATTCTTCAAACGAGGCACGAAGAAGCACCTTGTGGGCCGGCAGAGTCAGGTTAACTGATGCTGCGTTGATTTCACGCTGCGCCAGTCTTCGCGTCTGGACGCCATTTCCACTTAACGTCAGGTGGTATGGAGTCATTTGCCGTGCTAACTATAAAAAAATACATGTTGGAATATGAGTAGTACGACACGGCATATACTTATATGTTACTTTAGACAAGTCAGTGATAATGTTTCTGACTACTCGATCTCAGCAAAATTTTGTACAAATCCAGCATGAAAAATATGTGCGAAACGAAAATATACGAAGACGCAGTAGTTTTAAATAACGATCTCAAAAAAATATGTAGCTTAAAATTATATAAACCACTTATATAATTTTAATTATAATTTTAATATACATATTTTTTTGAGATCGTTATTTAAAACTACTGCGTCTTCGTATATTTTCGTTTCGCATATATTTTGATGCTAGATTTGTACAAAATTTTGCTGAGATCGAGTAGTCAGAAACATTATCACTGAACAGGAATGGCTTATAATATTATGCAGAAAAGTGACGTAAGCATATTATCACACAATATGCAACTACGAATAGAAATTAGGCGAAAAAACTGCTAGCACAATAGGTAACTTGTTATTTCAACTTTTCACAAAGAGAATATTTACCGTTGGCACAAACAGAGAAGCCAGGCATGTAAAATATTTACACATCTAACCCTTCGCGTATAA
This sequence comes from Eudonia mercurella, assembly GCA_963082485.1. Classification (NCBI taxonomy): domain Eukaryota; kingdom Metazoa; phylum Arthropoda; class Insecta; order Lepidoptera; family Crambidae; genus Eudonia; species Eudonia mercurella. The sequence goes on along the minus strand of OY720044.1, from coordinate 9,048,080 downwards.
TATATTCCGCTCTGGTACGTGATAAATTGTAGGTATTCCGGCTGTATGAAATGAAATTGCAAATATTTTGAAAAGAAAATGTTTGGCACTTGTGTGTCAAAATGTGTATCTAAAGAAAAAAATGAGAAATGTTTTTTTTTCTTTTTAAGAAAGTATCTACATAGACCATGCAAGGCGGGAGCTATTTATTCTTTATCAGAAGGCAACGTTATCGCCTTCATGCATATGTTAACATGTCGCAAAATGGATTTACGATAATACTTACGACAAATCTAAATAATTTTACAAAAAATGATTACTTATGAAAAAAACCAATCTCGGTTCATCTCGTGTCAGTCCACCACTATTCACTTACTTTCTAAGCTTAAATATGCTTTGTTTTATGACAACAACTACGTCACTGATACCCATCCCCCTCCCTGATGTAATCTTAACATGACACAAATTTTATCAAGGATAAGTTAAAAATAGACAAGCTACGAGTATATTAATAAAACAGAAAAGCCACCGAGAAATAAGGTAAACCTTATATCTTTGAAAGCGTCCCGATGCTAACAAAATTATAAGGTCTATTTCTAGGTAGGCCAGGGTAAATATAGGCTTCAGGTATCTTCTCGCAAATTGTTTTCATTTTTCGGCAAGGCTGTCCCTTCAACATTTCTGGCTACAATATTTTACGTAACTACGTTAGTAGTAATTGGCCTATACTATCCCACTACTGGGAAAAGGCCCCAATCATTAAAACAATTCATTGCTAAAATAAATAGGTTCTGGATTAATCACCATGCTTGACAAATGCTAGTTGGTGATTACATACAAGAGCTATGTATTAGAATTTTTAAAATATTGTACCGGAGGCCCATCTCTCACCCCTCACCCCTCCCAATTCCTACTCCCTCCTACAAGATCCAACTCCTCCCTGAAGGCCGGCAACGCATCTGCGATTACTTTGGTTTTGCGGGTGTCCATGGGCGGCGGCGGTGATTACTTTCCATCAGGTGACCCGCCTGCTCGTTTGCCTCCATTTAAACATTAAAAAATATATATATATATATAATTTTTAAAAGCTCATAGAGGCTACTTTCAGGTTTAAGTTATCATTAAATTTTATTTGCCAATACAATTACGTTTTGAGATTAGCAGCATAATCAAATCGACCAATCGTATCACCAGCCCGAAGTACATAAGTATTGGAAACATGTAAACAATATCGTTGCGGTAACAAGTTTAGAATATAAACCGAACACAGTAGGAGCACACCCTTCATATTTACCACTTAAAAGCCAACAAGATCGCTAATCCACCGCTTTCTGGTCAAAGCACGAACCCTCCTCGAAATATGGAGGGATTATCTACTCTGCAAATGGGAGCATACGGCAGCTTATTACTGTTTCGAAAGAGGCTTTTTTTGGAAAGAAATAGCTGTTGGTCGCCTTAAAACAAAAGAATTATAGACCCAGAAGGTAAGTTTATTACATACCGCTTGAGCAACACACACGTATACCCCTTCACGGACACAGAATCTAGCTGCAGTTCACAACAGTACGAGCGCAGCTGTTGCGAGGTTCCGTTGCCGTGAGAGGTTGTCTATGTGGCGTTGTTCAAGCGCGTTTGTATGAAGCTTACCATCTGTTGTCTTCTTACTTTGTGGCATAACTATGACTTTTACAACGTAATCGGACGTTATGTGGGCAGCGAGAAACTTAATGGGTTCCTCAAGCCTTGTGATCGAAGCATCCACCACGCAAGCGTGTCCCCGTCCCCTATAAGAATCTCCAAGGCGTTAGGATCGGATAGAGAACGGAACAACCCGGGGGTGCCTTTAAAGGCTAGGACCTCGGGTCGTATTAATCGGTTCGTAGGAGAAGCGATAAGGAACATGTCTGTACCTGGAATATGTGAACCGGGTATTTATATTCTTATTTTACGAGTACGATGTCTTGGCCTATTGTTAAGTGCGCGAAGTCGTGTATCTGAGTGTGTAGTGTACTTATGAGGGTTGAGAGGTAATTCGGTTAATTGCAATGGCATCAGAATCAGGCACGAAGACACGATTGTAGGTGTTTTTATTTAGAAGTGTCGAAGAATTTTTGGTGTAAGATGATAGTCTACCCACATATTAGAGCTAGAGTCCACTAGTATAATAAAAGTGGTAATGATGAACGGTTTGGCCAAGCACGAAATTCGTAATTTTTTCGTCAATGTCATAAATCAAATAAAAATTAGATATTATATTTTCGTTGCTGTATGTCCTTCAACAGTTTATTAATAAACTGTTCTTTTTGGAAGAATTCCTGGTTTAAGAAATTCTTGACGTTTTGAATAAGAATTTGAGACTGTATGTTTCCATTATTAAGTTTGATTGGCGATATTGTGAAAGCGAAGAGTTTATTCGCATAGTTAATTTACAATAAATACAATGTATTTATATTGAGGAAAATCCTCGTGTTTCTATTTCTTGCGAGATTTTGTTTAGGATTTATTGAGTTCATTGGCGGAGCGACTAGCGCTTTTGAGTTGAGATCGTGCATAATAAGCTACTGTAGTAATACAAGGTCAAGTATCACTATCATCATCACCAGCTCATTTTATGTCGCCACTGCTAGGGCCGTCCATATGGATGGCTAGGGATCCCTTCTCCCTGAAGGGGCCAGAAACCACCACGCGGGCCCAGTGCGGATTAACAGTTGTTCATTAGTCATCACACTATCATCACCAGCTATTTAAATGTCCTCACTGTTGGAGCAAGCCTTCCATAAGGATGGGAACACCACAGGAAGAACGGGCGCAGTGCGGATTGGTGGTTGTTAACGACTGCTAATGCAGCCGGGACCAACGGCTTTATGTGCCTTTCGAAGCTCGGAGGAGCTCGAGATGATAAATTTTTGGTAACCCATCCAATGACCGGCCTTTGCGAAAGTTGCTTAACGAGCCTACCATATGGATGGAAACGGAGGCATTCCATAAGGATCGGGGGTGAAGTGCGCTTCCATCATTGGCCATCATCGTTGGATCATCATTTAACATCAGGTGAGATCAAGGCACTGTGCTTACCCATAAAATATTAAAAAATTTAAAAAAATCACGAGTCCCTGTCGAACACTGGGTTGGCTGGCACCCAGTGATACAATATATTTCACCATAACCATAAGTATTTAACAATTTTATGAAAACAGACATATTGTCTGATTTTTTTTTATACTTCCTCCTCCAACATGATCGGAGCTATTCGATGCTAATACTCTTCCATACAAGTTCCATCATTTTTGCCTCTCGCACTTCCATACTACATACTTCACATTCTTACATCATCATACACAGGAAAATTGTAATCATAACTGAAAAGCACCACATGGCCGAGATGTTGAGGTTCTTTGTTAGTAAGTTAAACTGTAAAGTGACAACACTAGGTCGTGTTGATACGTTGTTCTTGGACGTCAACCTCATGGTCAGACATAAACAGAAGTCTACATTGCAAGAATAAACAAAAAAAAACGAGCGATCCTTATATTAGTCGCATATGATGTGTAACATTTGACATGTCATTTTAGTAATAAGCAATTTTAGCATTATATTTAGAAAATACGGAAACTTGTCCATTAAGCAGTGACAGAAATTAACCTCAAAATTTAAAAAAAGCTATATACTGAAATATTTTATTGGAATAATTATTCATTATTACTTCATTATCATCATCATCATCATCAGCTCATTTATGTCCCCACTGCTGGGCACGAGCCTTCCCTATGGATGGATAGGGAGAACGGGCCATGAACCACCACGCGGGCCCAGTGCGGATTGATGGTTGTTAACGACTGCTAATGCAGCCGGGACCAACGGCTTAACGTGCTTTCCGAAGCACGGAGGAGCTCGAGATGATAAATTTTTGGCCACTAATCCGATGACCGGCCTTTGCGAAAGTTGCTTAACCTCTGCACTCGCAGACCGGGCGCGTTAACCACTGCGCCATCGAGCTCCTCCTTACTATCCTTATCCTTATTATTACTTACTCCGATTTTTTTATCAATGATCTGCACTTTATTTAGACTTATTTTATCAACAGCAAATATTTATTAATATACCTAGTTTAAAAGTCTATTACACACGAAATGGTTGAAATCAATATTACGTTAGTATATTTTTTACAAATCATAAAGAGAATGCAGTAAATACTCATAAGAAGACATTTGACGTATCAAAATAACATTCGATATTCAAATGACATAATATGTCACATGTAATAATAATAATTATGTCATGTCATGTTCATAATATCGATTTTAAATTTACAAAATGGCGCGCGCTTACGTGCTTCCCGACTTCCTGTTACGCACACTTGTTACACTGTTACACATGTCACGAAACCACTCCCACAGGCTTCCCCGACTTCCTGTTACATACTTGTTACACTGTTACATATACTTCCGTCCCATTTCACGAAATCACTCTCACAAATTGCTTATATAGAAAGCGAGCGAAAAGATGTAACCGTGTCAAATGAGTTTTTTTATGGAAAAGTAAATCTACCAAAATATGATTTTTGTTGTCAACAAACAAATATGTTGTTGTAACATTGTTGTCACAGTGTTCTTTATTAGTTGCATGCCTGTTTCGGGAATATACACCTATTACCAAACATCCTGTATACTTATCCATCATTTTTGTTTACCAAATAGAAATTAACATGAAAAAAGTCAAAAGTAAGCTGTTACGGAATAAAAGGCTCGTCCTTACAACGGTGCGGCGTAATAAACTCGTAATAATGACTTCAGTACCCCTACCACAATGTTTACTTTGATGTCCTATAATTCATTAATCTGTGTACAATATTTTTTGATGTGTAACATCTTTCTGCTCACCTTCTATATATACAATTTGAGGGAGTGATTTCGTAGAAAAGGGACGGAAGTACCGTAACAGTGTGATCCGTAACAGCCACCAGTGATCGACACATTAAGCCCAATGTCCGTTGTAGGTACCTAGTTATATTTGTGGGAGTGATTTCATAGAAATGTGATCGTAACAGTGTGATACTGCCGCACAATTTATGAACGCATTAAGTACAACTTACTGTGTTTGTGATTATGATATTTGAGGTGCTGAAATTACGATATATTTTCTCGATACTGTTCACATGTTCTTTACTCATAAAAAAATTGCGCGGCAGATAGGATGTGTCAGTGTGACATGTCTTCTAATGAGTATTTACTGCATTCTCTTTATGATTTGAAAAAAAAAATATACGGAGTCGGAAGCGTGCATTTAAAATCAATAATAAAAACAAGACATTATTATTTTAAGTGACGTATTGTGTCATCATTTTGATATGTCAAATGACTTCTAATGAATATTTACTGCATTCTCTTTATGATTTGTAAAAAAATATATGTACAAAATTTTTAATTCTTTATTATATTTTCTGTTGTAATATTGATTTCAAAAGGTGGGATGTCAAATGTTACACATCATAATGCGACTACTGTAAAGCTCGTTCGTTTTTTTTTTATATAAAGGGCTAATAGAGATTGACAGCAATGTTGAGATAACAAATAACGATTGTATATTTATATCTTTCTTATTTTTCAACTGCGTGTTCTTCAATTAACTATGTCAGGAGAAAAATCTTATCACAACAATGTGACTATTATTACGTAACAAATAAAGCCAAAATCAAATAAATGAAGAAAAAAAGTTAAACAAGTCTGTTGCGAAATTATATTTTTCCAAAAGGTATTTTAATATTTGCAATCCGTTTTTCCATTAACAAGTGTGATACTATGAAAGGGCACTTTATTTTATATTACTTACACAAAACATCGTTCTTACCTATCATTCGTATGGTCAATTGAGTGATTATTTTCATTCAAATACAGTATATCAGTCCTATATTATGTTATACCACAGTAAATAATTATAATAATAATTATTATTTTATATTTTTCGGGTAAGCACAGTGCCTTCATCTTACCTGATGTTAAGTGATGATAAGACCAATGGTAGAAGCGCACTTCACCCGGAAACCTCAACTAGTGAGGCACTGGCTGTCTTATCTCTATATGTTGTGCCGGAGCACAACAATGCCACAAATATTGATTTTATGGCGACATATTTAAATAAGATGGTAGTAGCTAGCCAGGCCAACAAGTTCTACCACCAACCAAACCGAGTACCCAAATATGTACATCGAACCCGGGACCTCTGGGTCTGAGACCAGTGGAGTTATCCACTAGACTACATAGACGGTTCTAATCAAGCGTTTACCATTTAAACACTAGTCAATTTGACATCTAAAACAAACTTGCTCACTCTAAAGTCGCTAGCAAGTAGAGCGAGTCGTAACATGATGGTAGGGGTCATTGTTCGTAATTTAACTTTGTAATAAAATATTTTCCATGTACCCATCCAGTCTTTATTGCTCTTGAAAAGTGAGTTTTACTTAGTTTGGTTGCTTAAGTAGTTGCGGTGGGTGACTTGTCATGTTTGTTGTCATTTTTTTTAATATACTCTTTTATAAGTCATAGGTACAGACGCCTGCACGTCAGACTATACACAACTGTCAAACTTCTGCAATCAATGTTCAACCATATGCTATTAAATATAAAGTTCTAAGTAGACAGAGGAAAGGACATCATCAACGTTTCATACATTTTTGGTCCAAAATCAAAAGTGCCGGCCAAAAAAAAAAGTGCTGTAATCTGATAGACCACATCCGCTTTAGCATTTGTTACTATGGCACCAAAGCTGTAGCACCACTGTGCTTCATAGTATTTGAGTTCTAAAAGTCCGTCTTTTTATACATTTTCGATTAAACCAATGATTAAACCATTAACTATAACAAATGAAGTATCTTGCCAGAACATGGCGTTTTAAATAAATGGATTCTACCATAACAGAACATTATCACAACACTCAAAAAATACAACAAAATAAAAAATAAGTAAGTTTGCAAAAATTACATCAGGTAGGTAGGTACCAATTTAAATTGTCACAATGTCATACAGTACTAATATACTTAAGTTGAAAATTGTCTAAGATTGTATCGAAAAATATATGAAATATCAGATAAATAGGTATTTATGTTAAAGAAATGTGACATCATCATCATTTCTTAATATGGCACCAAAGCTTATAGCACCACTAATAGTGGTGCTACAGATCGACGTGTTCTATCAGAATACAGCACTTATTTTTTGGCCGGCACTTTTGATTTTGAACTAAAATGGATGATGTCCTTTCACAGTTTGTGGTGCTGGCGTGGTACTTTTACAATCTTTTTTTTGTGTCTTCGGAACCTTGCCTAAAGGGACTCCTTTTAATAATTTATTTTAGTTATTTTATTATATTTTTTAAGGTTTTTAGTTTTAGGTTCATTGTTAATTTGTGAAATATATTAAACATTAACTAGTTTATAATGTTATTCTTTTACAATGCATATCAACACTTTACAAACAGATATTCTCTCATCATTCCATACCTATTATAAAGCGGTTATACCTATCAGGGTGCCAAGTACGAGTTTGATTCGCTATTCGATCACGTTAATGAAAACGAGAATTTGTATGGCAAAATGTTAACTCCTTTCGTATGTCGCCAGGAGGCGCTGCTTCAATGCCATACTAATTTTCGTTTTCGTAAACATAATCGAATGAATACGGATAGTAAACAAAATCACACTAGGCCCCCAGGGTAGTGGGAACGGTGTTCGACACTGTATCCCCGGTGTTCGACACAGTTTAAGCTAAAATTTTACTGGTTTTTTTTCCTTACCACAGCTAGGTAGGGGTGGATCCCACTTTTTCCATTGCGTAAGTATATCCTTTGATGGATAATCTGGGAATGTTTGTCCCACTATATCCATTGCGACTAATATCCGTTGCGAGTAATATCCATTGCGACTTATCTCAATACAGAAACTGCCTAATGGCCATGTTAAAAAAAAACAAATAAACAACAAAAAAAAGATCAAAACAGATCAGCTCCATGTCATAATAATTTAGCATTGTCATCCGATTTACTCATGCATGCAAAATTTCAGCTCAATTCGTCAACAGGAAGGGGGTCAAATTTCAATTACTAGATTTGACACAAACCAACAAACAAATAAATAAACAAATAAATAAATTTGTTACAGGGCAAGCTAAATAAAAGCTTGTAATAAGAAACGTGCATGTGCAAGCAGCCGCGCGTGAGTAACGCGCTACTCGCTACAAAAAGTCGCAATGTGTAAAAAGTGGGACATAATTAGAAAAAAAGCTTTGTCCCACTAAATCAACTTTGTATATCCATGGATAAAGTGGGATCGACCCCTAGGAAGCAGGTGTACTGTATTAAATTTAAAATTAGTTTTATGACCCCTATTTCTAATGATTAAAGAAAAACACCGTTGTTCACCGGTTCCTAACAAATGTAACAACTTATTATTAATGTTGTACCTACATTCATTGCGAATAAATACACTTCTCATCAGAAAAATCGAAGCACCTTGCAAGTTTATGTTTTGTAAGGATTATCAGAAAAATGTGTATATTTAGGAATATATGTCAAATGTCGTTTAATAGTCTATAATATAAGGTTTTCAAATCCTAATGTTAATGTTCTAAATTCAAAAATAAATTTTCATAGGTTTCGTATTTTGTTTAACAAGTCAAAGGCCGGCAACGCGTCTGCGATTCCTCTGGTTTTGCGGCTGTGATTACTCTCCATCAGGTGACCCGCCTGTTCGTCTGCCTCCTTCTTATATTAAAAAAAAAAAAATTACCCTGTATGGAGTATGAAAGAAATTGATAAAACAACACACTCTTATTACTGCTTCCATACGATTCTTCATCGATTAGAATTTTCACTTGTCATGTAATGGCCAAACTGCCAGCTATTTGTATAGCGTGTGATTTTTTTCATGGAATGAAAACTCTTTTGTGTAAAATTAGGACAGAAACCATAAAAACGGGGAAGTGTTTCGATTTTTCTGATGAGAAGTGTATGTCTATTCTATTATATTCCTTTCAAACACTGATGCCACTAGCCTACGTGTGTTTTTTTTTATTATTGAAAGTGTAAAATTCCAAAGTGAAAGTTATATAAATTGAAACTGTTTTGTCATTGCAGACTCTCGAGAGTAGAAACGACCAACAAAGCCTGTCATGCAATCCTGCGAGTGTTCCTACGTGAAATATAATGCGATTCGGCGGTGTTCGCAAATATTTGAATACCTAGTCTACCTGCGCTAAGGGCGTGTTTGAAGCATAGCAAATTAAGATTATATAATTTTCTTTTTGACAAAGTCAAAGTCAATTTAGTTCAAATAAACTTAAGTACTTGAAAATACTTTTAAATCGTCAAAATGTATCGCCTCTGTTGTCTAGTAATTAAGACATATGCGGTTGAGCTCGATGGCGCAGTGGTTAACGCGCTCGGTCTGCGAGTGCTGAGGTTAAGCAACTTTCGCAAAGGCCGGTCATCGGATGGGTGATCAAAAATTTATCATCTCGAGCTCCTCCGTGCTTCGGAAGGCACGTTAAGCCGTTGGTCCCGGCTGCATTAGCAGTCGTTAACAACCACCAATCCGCACTGGGCCCGCGTGGTGGTTCATGGCCCGTTCTCCCTATCCATCCATAGGGAAGGCTCGTGCCCCAGCAGTGGGGACATAAATGAGCTGATGATGATATGCCGGCTCACAAGGTTCGTTCGTTCTCGTTGAACATCATCATGATCATCAGCTCATTTTATATCCCACTCTTGGAGCACGAGCCTTCCTTATGGATGGATAGGGAGAAAGGGCCATTAACCACCACGCGGGACCAGTGCGGGTTGATTGTTAACGACTGCTAATGCAGCCGGTACCAACGGCTGAACGTGGCTTCCGAAGCACGGAGGAGCTCGAGATGATAAATTTTTAGTCACCTACCGACGACTGGCCTTTGCGATATTTGCTAAACCTCAGCAGTCGCAAACCACTGCGCCATCGAGCTCTTCAATCATCATCATCATCATCATCGAATTCTCGTTGAATAAATGTGTCTAATTGCAACTGAGATTCCGCTTAACCTGCCTTCTGAAGCACGTACTGTCCACTAGAAGTACGAGTAAATATTCATCTAATATAATTATTTAATTGAATATACATGGTGATTCCTGTGAACTAGCCCTTGCTTCTACGATTTACGAAACAACATTAGAGGCATCCGCTTTGGATATGTTGCACTGGATTACATCCTTGGATACCTGTACTTTGTATTTATGCTTTCTGGGAGCAGCCTGAATGTAGATACTAACGAAAATTCTGCATTCCCTTAGATAAGTGAGTAATATACCATTTCTGGGTGCCTTGTTCGAGTTGCATTCGCCATTGGAGACGTTAACGAAAACGAGAATTTTTATGGCAAAATTTTAGCTCTTCTCGTATGTAGCCAGGAGACGCTGCTTCAATGCCATACTACTTTTCGTTTTCGTTAAAGTAATCGAATGAATACGGGTAATAAACAAAAGTCACACAAGGCTATCTGATACCTATTGGATTGGTACCTACTGCCTTCCCTAGATTTTTAAATAAATAAATCATTTATATGCTTTTTACTATGGTATAAAGATGTTAGAAAATGCATGGATGAACCACATCATCATCTCAGCCAAAAGACGTCCACTGCTGGACAAAGGCCTCCCCCACGGATCTCCATAAGGGGTATTTGCCGTAATCGCCACGCTTGGCAGGCGGGTTGGCGATCGCAGTTGATTAAGAGTAACCTCAGAGAGATGCTGCTGCCCATCCTCCGGAATGATCCCTTAGTCGGCTTTTACGACACCCTCGGGAAGATATGGGGTGGTGCAATTCTTTATCCCCGGCACCACACAGGGGAACATGGGTGAACCACATGTTAAGCTAATCTAAAATATAGCACATAAAACATTAGCATAGTAGAATGAAACTAGTAGGCCATCTTCATACATACGCACCGAGCGCGGCTTGTATGTGAGCGCAGCCGAGCCAACCCGTCCGTAAGCATCGTCGCACGCACACACTGAAAAAGTTTATTGCTAATAATGCTGCGCCAGTCGCGACTGAGCCACGTAATGCCGCGCGCGCCTGCTTGTTTCGTCGCTGCGCCCGCCGCGCCGCTGCCGCTCGTAGGTTATATATAATTTGTGAAACGTAAGTCAACGATGGCTACAAAAAAAATCAGGAGATATTGCAGTGTTTACGGATGTCTAAATAGCAGCTTGTCAAATCCAGAATTGTCCTTCTTTACCTTATCTACCGAACAAGAACGGTGAGTACCTCCTGCCTAACCTAATTACATTATTTTGTGTTAGTTATTTACTAGGTACCGAAAGAGTTAAGTTCTGCTTCAGATTTCGTGGATTAGAGAGGTAAATACATGTACCTGATTTGTTAGTTTAATTTATTAGATTACACGGTACACCCTACCGTGAAAACAAGGGACTAATTAGGTACAGTCAGACTAAACACTTTGGACTTTGTACCGCTCTTATGTTGTGGGCATAAGTACTAATATCGAACTGCAAGTGTTTACCGTGATGTGCTGTTGACCGTACCTACTTACCTATTGTAAGTTGTTGTGTTGTACAGTTAACAAACTACGTTTAGGTAGGTCGGGGGTTCTCTGGAATCCATGAATTCATATTTCTAAGTATGTTCTTATTTTATATGTAGATACCTACCTCATTCTAATTAAAAGCGACAGCCCTACAAGTTTAGGTGATTATCGCTTACTCGGGGGCCGAGTCGGCCTACTTGTTTCATTCTACTATGACATTAGTTAGGACACTTTATGAGATGTACTTAGTAGTAGATGAGACTTTGTGTATTTACAATGAGGGGCACAAGTTTTGAGGAGCTCGATGGCGCAGTGGTTTGCGACTCTCGCAAGCAACTTTCGCTAATTTGAAAAAAGATAAAGTGTTAAAAACAAATCCACGAGCGGGATTCGAACTCGCACCCCATGACATGCCGGGTCAAGTGCACTGCCAATTATGCGATCGTGGCTCAATCCAACTCGCCGAAATGAATCAACACTCTATTTTTACTTTTTAAGCCAAAGGAGCCCCTGTCGACAACTACGTCATCAACATCCGACCTTAATATTTTTACAAATATTGAAAGATTAGTTAAGAATTAGGCAAACTATATTTATGATTATTAACATATAATTTTACGCAAATTTCGCTAAGGCCGGCCATCGTATGGGTGACCAAAAATGTATCATTTCGAGCTCCTTCGTACCTTCGGAAAGTACGTAAAGCCGTTGGTCCCGGCTGCAGTAGTAGTCGTTTACTACCACCAGTCCGCACTAAGCCCGCGCGGTGGTTTATGGCCCGTTTTTCCTGTGGTGTTTCCATCCTTATAGAAGCCTTGCTCCAGCAGTGAGGACATATAATTAGCTGGTGATAATAGTGTGATGACACCTAGCTCTTCACCGGAATCTCTTTTACCACCAGGACGGGGCTCCTCCGCATTATGGACGCCAAGTTCGCGATTATTTGTATAATTGTTTGTTTATTGTTTATTTGGACGAAGTGTTCGGAACCCAGTAGCTTGGTTGAGGTGGGCCAATACCCTGACCTCCGAGGTCCCCAGACTTTACTCCGTGCGACTTTTATTTTTGGGGAGACATAAAAAGAATGGTTTATAAAGACCAAATCATGAGTGTTGTGCAGTTACAATAAAATATTTAATGACTTTTAAAAGTGTAAGGTCAAATCGTAATGTGCTGCAAAAGTTAGCTAGAAATTTAAGGCGCCGTGCTCATTTGTGCATAGAACGTGAAGGTGCCCACTTTGAGCAGTACCTGCGTGATGATAGTGTGATGACGGATGAAATATACTATCTTATCTATTACCGTTTCATGTAAGCTATGCCAATTTGCAAACATTTTTTTTATATTGACAGTCTGCAAATGAGCAGGTGGGCCGCCCGATGGTGAGCGGTCACCACCTCCGGACATCAGCAACATCGCCGACCTGAGAAAAACCTCTTTACAGCTCTTTTAAAACAGTCCATGTCGTAACCTAATGGGAAAACCTCGAATGGCAGCTCCACAGTTTGATGGTAAGTACGTGGAGTGAAGCTCCTCTGGAAGCGAACCGTTCGAGCGAACAGCGGCTCCAGGAAGTGTGCGTGTGCAAAAATCCAAACATCCATGAAACACCGTTAACTCCCTCGTCAGACTTTTAAATCTCATAATATTTTTATGTTTACGAACCGTCCCCACCGTCTCGGGCAAATTGCGTTTGCCCTCCAATTTCACCTGTAATATTCTCACGCTAGAGCGACTGAATGTAATTTTAATATCACAATGGGTGGTAGAAAGTTGAGAAGCTCGAGCTCAAAATCTAGTTCTACATCAGACAATTTGTCTGTTTGTATCAAATTGTGAAATACTTATGATTATGCTGAAATATATTGTATCATTGAGTGCGAGCCAACCCAGTGTTCGACAGAGACCAGTGTTTTTTTTAAATATTTTATGGGTAACCACAGTGCCTTGATCTCACCTGATGTTAAGTGATAATAAGGCCAACGATGGAAGTGCACTTTACCCGCGATCCTCAACTAGTGAGGCACTGGCTATCTTATCTCTCTAGCTGCCGGAACACAACAATGCTACAAACATTGATGTTATGGTGACATATTTAGATAAGATGGTGGTAGCTGCTAACCAGGAGGACAAACAAGCCCTACCACCAACCAAACCGAGTACACAAACATGTACCCTCCGCACTCCTCTAAGTAAGCTATGCTTTTATAAAATAACAAAGACAACATCAAAATTTGCAAGGTGTGCATGGAAATAAAAAATAACTACTCTGTACACGGGGAATGAAAAATTTGTAGTTGGTCAAGTACATTAGGTAGTTACTCATGCTATGTAGTTTAAAAGTCAGGTTTGAACTACTATACTCAGTTCGTACTTGTATAAGTACACTGGGACTCACGAGGTTAATCACTTGAAATAGGGGTCTGGCAACTGATTTTAATCTTTTTTAGCAACAATTGAATACACATCACCTGTTACCTAGAGTCATCCCGAAACATTTCTGTGGAGATCTATGCTACTTTTTGGTGACTATTTTGGATCTAAAACTCTTCAAACCGGAACTTTGAAACGTCCAGCACGCTTCCACTGCGTTACGAAGACTGTGTGGATTCACTAAAATCGCCTTTTTTTACCAGCCCCCCAACCGCCTAACACTCTCGCTTTCGATCGCCTTGAAAGCGAGGCCCTCGCCTCGCTTTCTATTATAATATCGAAATATAATATCGAATAATATCGAAAGCTATAGCCTATAGCTTTTGATATTGCTTTCATATTGCTTTCGAAATGACAAGATGACGCCTCCTCCTCGCCTCGCCTTCAATGCGATCGAAAGCGAGAGCGTTAGGCGGTCGACCCCCTGGGCTGATGCCATTCTATTAAATTTTGTTGCTTTGCTTCACCAACAAAATTCTATCCCACCATAACCAATCCTTTTCTGTTCCAAAAGAAAATTCTTTTCTCTCACAACAACATCATATCCATGTCTTGTTCAACAGACTCGGAGCCATTACCAAACACTCCAAATTGGACACAAGAGCATCGAGGAACAAGATTAGTGCAGCCAAACCCCAGAGCGACAGTTCGTCGGTCCATTATGGTCAGTGTTGCCAGCAATCAATTTGAAAATTCGATAAATTCAGTAACATATTCTGTCAGAATTCCTTTCAACCTAGAAGTTACGAGGCCACACTAATAATTTTTTGAAAAGCGTCATCTTTACTCACTTTTAGGCCAAAATTAAGCTTAGTGACACTTTTCATAATAAGTAACTTCAATTCAATTCAATTCAATCATTTATTGCTCTCCATAAGTATACATGAGTTGTTACTTGATGGCGCTGCACAAATTTCATACGAAATCGTCTAAGATACCTAAAAATACATTTTGTACCTAATATAACAATTTCATTCTGCTACCTTTAGCAGTTAGACCAACAATTTGTCCGTTTATATCTCATCCCAATCCGCTAGAGATGACGGGAAATCCGTTAAGTTGGCAACACTGATTATGGCTACCTCGGTGGAGTGATCGCAAAACGTTTACCAAAGTCACAGTGATCTGCCAACTGCTTTCCGAACAGATTTAAACTTTATAGACATTGTGATAGAGACACTAATACCGTGGAATAATCTGACAATGGCCCAAATGGTGGCAGATGGCTGAAATCAAAGTCGAACTATCACTTACAATTTGAATAAAGTTGGTTTTGAGAGCATGTTCAATTGTTTCTGTGGTGATTCTGCCGATTTAACTTGTTTCTGCAAATATCATGTATTTCTAAATGTGTTATGAAAACTTTGCAGAAATCTTGGCTTTTAGGAGCTTTGCTTTTCAAGCATATTTAACAGTACCTTGTGAACAAACAAGTCCTGATACCACCAACCAAATTGAGTATTTTAACCATCAGCAGGATTTACTTAAAAAACCGGCCAAGTGCGTTTTGGGCCACGCGCAGTGTAGGGTTTCGTAGCCCATCTCAATAATGTGTAAGTATATTTTTAAATGGCTCAAATACTTAAGGCGAAGGGCAAGGCACACTAGCGCCGCTAATGGATTTAATTTGATAACTGCTAAACTGGATTTTATTTTCAAACATTGCGGACCTTCCGACACTAGGCAAACATCTGTTATTTAATAATTGTGCACTATTTTTAGGTTCGTTTTTGTGTTCATTCGCTAACACCAACAGCGGCCATTGTTTGTGAATAAATGCGATAGCCCGTTTTGTGAATAAACCACGCAACAAAAAGTAGTGCACAATTATTAAACAAATACTACTACACATACACTACATATACAACATACTACTACAGACAACTTTCCTGTTGTCGGACGGTACCCAATGTTTAAAAAAAGATCAGGTCCGTTAGTAATTGTTAAATTATCAATTGGTGGTGCTAGTGTGCCTTACCCTTCGCCTTAAATGTAGATACTACCGCACCGGTTTCACATACCTGACAACGTTATTTAAGTAGTTTCCAATGAGGAATTTGTACTGCGCCATGTACATTTTATAAGTTGGTCGACTTTTATTCGTAAAGTTTTAAAGCCTTCTTAGCTGTGATAGTTGTCCTTTTAACTTCATCATATATACAACTACCGTGATTTTTTTCACGTATCCAAAATCAACAATTTGGCTAGCAGGGGGCCAACACTTGCCTCTAACAAAATTTTGCACTTTCAAGCTTAATAGTTCACAAACAGATGCCTCAATCAAAAAACTGTTTTTACAAACCTACAATATTTTTAAAATTGCTATCCAACGACATCCACACTATGGGATAGACAAGAAAAAAAAAATACAAGCCCATTTTACCTGTAGGGGAGGTAACCTAAAAAAAGATATTTTTCAAAATTTCACTTCACCACTTTGTCGGCGTGATTAATATGTATCATCATCATCATCATCAGCTCATTTTATGTCCCCACTGCTAGGGCACGAGCCTTCCCTATGGATGGATAGGGAGAACGGGCCATGAACCACCACGCGGGCTCAGTGCGGATTGGTGGTTGTTAACGACTGCTAATGCAGCCGGGACCAACGGTTTAACGTGCCTTCCGAAGCACGGAGGAGCTCGAGATAATAAATTTTTGGTCATCCATCCGATGACCGGCCTTTGCGAAAGTTGCTTAACCTCAGCACTCGCAGACCGGGCGCGTTAACCACTGCGCCACCGAGCTCCTTAAGCGATTAATATGTATATCCATGCCAAATTACAGCTTTCTAGTACTAAGAATCTATGAGCTAGGCTGGGGACAGACAGCCAGACAGACAGACAGACGGACATGGCGAAACTATAAGGGTTTCTTGTTGACTACGAAACCCTAAAAAATGTTACAACAGATCACACAGACACAGATCTCAGATCTCTCACAATTATGTAAAATACAAAATAAGGGTAAAAAGAGTAAAGTAGGCTTCTAAACAACAACCTACAACTGTTAATTTATTTTAAACTTTTGGACTTAATGCCTGAGGCATTATGATATATTACAAATAAATTGAATTACCCCCGACCTTCCAATTAATAATTTTAACCGCCTCTGTGGTTTAGTGGTTAAAACCATTTGTCTCAAATTCAGAGGTCCCGGGTACGATGTACCTACGTACGATGTACCTGTTTGTGTACTTTGGTTTGGTTTGATTGGTGGTAGAGCTTGTTGGTTCGCCTGTCTAGCTGCTACTAAATATGGCTTATCTAAATATGTCGCCTTAACCTCAATGTCAGTAGCATTGTTTTATTCCAGCTAAAGATGGACTCAAGTGCCTCAGTCATTGAGGATCCCGGGTGAAGTGCGCTTTAATCTTCGGCTGTATCATCACTTAACATCAGGTGAGTTAAAGGCCAAGTGCTTACTCGTCTTCTGCGACTAAGTGTATGTTCCGTTATACACTGCGAGCCAATGCTCGTCAATACCAGTGCTCTTACTGGTGAGAAGTTTGTTCCGTTATGGACTGACAACATACTGCCGCAGTATCCTAGGGAAATATATGACGTCATTAATCGTTGCCATTTTTGTACTGTACATTTTCGAGGTAAGGTGCTCTCAGTGCTTTGATCACGTAATCAACAGCGTCCAGAAATGACATGGTTGAGAGCATGGATGACAGTATATTGGACTGAGTTTCGTTTTAAACAGTAACCAGTATAGCTAACTATAAAGGAACGGCTTCGCAGTATACTAAATTGACGTCACACCTTACAGTACCCTGAGTCTACAGTATCTGCTAAAAGCGAAGATATCTGTAGGACTACAAATTCTATTAAGAAATAGACCTTCTGTAAGATTCGAGAAGCGAATAGACTTAGCGAATTCACTTAGATAGTGTAGAAATATCTAAAACATAAATTTTATATTTATCTAACTCAAAAGCTTAACATTATTTTTCATTTCCCTTAGCAAACCGTCTCCTATGGAAATGCAGAATGTAAATTCACAGATCCTTAAACATTTGCTATTAATAGTGGAGTCGAATTGAGAATCGTATTAAAGTTATTATTTGAAAACTTGCAAAATTGAATAGTTCATTAGAACTTTAGCGGGAATAAATTGAAGATATTTCCTTTGAAGGTTTTTCTCTCCGTGATAAAAGGAGGGAGGCTAATAAGAAATACAGTGAACCTATCGATAAAAAAGTATTTGGATCGTAATTTGGTAGAATTTGTTAATCAAAATTGTTAAGAAGCCGCTTCACTAAACAGATTGGTTTTGAAAGATTTTGAACATACAAAAAGTAAGTTGAACATTAAAAAGAAAATTCCCGGGAATTTATTGCCCTAAAGGCAAATATGTGTATATACACAGGAGGCCCAAGTTAGCAAGGAGTAACTTAATTTTTTTGCCAATCCGACTCGTCAATACTATATTTTAATTTATTTTTTAACTATTTAGTAATCATCTTCGTCATGTCCATCATATCAACATCATCTAGACATCAACGAGTAAATAATAACTAAAATTTACAACGATTAAGTAAATTAGTGCTAGATGTTCTATTTTGAAATATATTTAAGTACTAGCTGATCCGGTGACCCTTCCGTGCTTCGGAAGGTACGTTAAGCCGTTGGTCCCGGCTGCATTAGCAGTCGTTAACAACCACCAATCCACACTGGGCCCGCGTGGTGGTTCATGGCCCGTTCTCCCTATCCATCCATAGGGAAGGCTCGTGCCCCAGCAGTGGGGACATAAATGAGCTGATGATGATGATGATGATGACCCGGTAGACCTCGTACCGCTTTGACAGTTTCTATGACAACAAAACAAATAAGTTACGCGAATTATACTTTTTAAATGAATAAAGCTCTTTTTAAAAAGAATATAAAACTTTACAATTTTTAAAGTACATGTGTATTTATTTAAACAAATAATTGAAATGCGACCGAGCTTTGTGAGTGCCTGTTCTTATCTATCTTGAACTCTTGATGTTTGCATTCTAGTGACGCCGTCCAGCTCTATGATAGTGCGGCGTCAGCTTTTCTTCTTGTGACGTCATAGCTTTCCTATACATAACACGCGTGAAAGCGAGCGTATCAAACAAAAAACAAACAAACAAACACACCTTCGCATTTATCTATTACTAGCTGATCCGGCGGTTTTAGTAACGCATTTATTTTTCTTTTTTAAAAAATATAACCTATGTTACTCAGCGCTAATGTAGCATTCTAATGGTGAAAGAATTTTTTAAATCGGTACAGTAGTTTTTGAGTTTATTCGTTGCAAACATACATACATACAAAAATACAAAGATTTCCTTTTTATAATATTAGTATAGATTTAAGATTAAATCATTACCCATCATATGTAGTGATGACTTGATTTCAATGATGGAGGCCTTTGCCCAAAAGTTGGACAGGCTATACTTTTAACTTAATTTCACAATAAGAAAGCGTACCTACAAAGTCAAATATTTTTATTCAAATCAATTTTAGAAAAGTGCTTTTGAATCGTCCAAACATTTTTTGACCTACTACCCATTCAGGACGTCTATTTTTTAGCTGTGGAGAAGCATGGGCGCAAGAAACTTCACAGCATTAATATAAGTAACGACATTTACAAACTTATAAAATTATACTACATTCGGAATCCTAAACCACTTAGAAACTGGTAATATATCACGAACAAAGATATGCCAAGCTTTTGCATTGTTAATATAACGAAATACTTATACGTATAATTTATGATGATATATGATGCTAGTTTAACCAGCTGGGTTAACAGAGCTGGGCATCTCAAGATAACAGTCTACCATCACGTCGGATGTCCGATATATCTGAGCTTGTCCACAAGATCACAGTGAATGAAAAAAAATGAAATCGTTATATAAAATACTAGCACTTTACTCGAACTTGGGCTGCGTGGTTTGGAAATTTAAAAAATAATCTTTTGTATCAAAATAAAAATAAGTGTAGCTAATGTTACCCGCAAGGAATGTAGCATTCTATCCGTGAAAGAATTTTGGGAAATGAAACAGTAGTTCCAGAGATTACCCTCCACAAACAAACAAACAAACAAACAAAGTCACAAACTTTAACTCTAAATTTTTTTTTGTATATTTACGGAAAAGCACATTGCCTTGATCTCACCTGATGTTAAGTGATGATAAAGCCAATTAGTGGAAGCGCACTTCACCCGGGATCTTCAACTAGTGAGGCACTGGCTATCTTATCTCTAGCTGCCGGAACACAACAATGCTACAAAAATTGATGTTATGGCGACATATTTAGATAAGATGGTGGTAGCTAGCCGGGCGGACAGACAAGCCCTACCACTAACCAAACCGAGTACACAAACATGTACCCCCCGCTGAGAATTGAACCCGGGACCTCTGGGTCTAAACTGGTGGTCTTAACCACTAGACCACAGAGGCGGTTAAATTAATAACATTTACCTTTAACAATGCCAAAAACATGAGCTGAGGAACAACCACCTCAAAAGTTTTCATTTTCCTTTCACTTTTATGTAAGGCAAAAAAGAAAGTAGATGTTCCACTCTACCCTATCGAAAGTACCTACCACCAGCTTTTATTAAATTTCATAAGTTTCAGAGAGGAGCGATACTTCCACAATAAGAATACGGGTAGTGGAAAAATAAAAGCAAATCCAATTACTTACAGCAAGCGTCTTGTATCTGTACAGTTTTATTCTGAAACCGGTAGAGATTTGAAGTTTTAAAAAACTTTTTTTTTCTCGTTACCAATCTCTATTTTTAGAGTAACTAATAACGGGCTTCTTACCGGGGTGTTTTTTTATAATTTATTTATTTATTTATTTATTCGTTATTGCACAATAAAATAAAGTACAAAAGGTGGACTTAATGCCAAATGGCATTATCTACCAGTCGACCTAAGGGTTAGACAGAAAAATTGATAAGCGGTGCGACAAAGAACGTAAATGAAACATAATTATACTACATAAATTTATAAGAACTGAATTATACTACGTTTATTAAATGAAATGATTATAATAATATAATATACTTACATACTGTTAAAAAAAAACTTAAATAAAAATAGACTACATAAACATACTTAAACATAACAGAAGAAAAGATGATGGGAATCTCTCACGTAATTAATGTGTATCTAATATTTATGCTCAGTTACATGCACCAAGATTATGGATGTACTAGTCGAAATACTGAATACCCAACCCAAGAACGTACAGCATGGTAAGAACTCCTTTAAAATTACTCTAATGTTGTTGTAAATGTAAGTAACCATGTTAGTTGAAAAGTTATGAACACTATAAATTTTTTTGTTACTTGCCATTTATTTTTAAGGATGTTAATCACAACATCCTTAGAGGGTTTCTTGAGCATATGGCACCAACGCAATCTTGTCCCCGTTTCTTACTAGATCCGGATCGGATCGAACAACATGTGTTAAGTGTTAAAAGTGTTTATAAGGACGTTGGCCGCTTTCCATCGAGTGGGCCGTTTGCTCATATGACGCCTCAGTAACACAAAAAGATAGCGCTCTCTTGATTAGACGTTGTTACTTAAAGCTATTAGCAACGTTATGTGACTCGTTCGTTGCCAAACCCAAAACACAAAAAGTTATTAAACTACATTGAAGAGAAAAAATATTTTTCAAGTTTATAAAGATTGACTGGCTTGAGGAGCTCAATTGCAATGTGGTTATAGCACTCGGTCTGCGATTGCTGAATTAAGCATTTTTCGCAAAGACTGGTCGTTGGATGGGTGACCAAAAATGCATCATCTTGAGATTCTCCGTGCTCCGGAAGGCACGTAAAGCCGTTGGTGGCGCCTGCACTAGCAGTCGTTAACATACACCAAGTGGATTGGTGGTATTACCGAAAAAAGCAACCAGTTGTCAATTTCACAATAGCAACGCGACTGCTATTAGTTGCAGTTGCTACAATCGGTCGCTTTATTTAAGAGCGCCATCGTGCACTTTTAGTTCATCTATCGCTCGCTTGTGGCGCTATCTTAGCGTTCTACATTCCGTAATACGAATATAATAATAATAATAATAAGAAGAAGAAGAAGAAGAAGAAGCCATAGAGTTCGGCTCACTCCCAAGTTTGTTGACTACTGGTGTCACTTTTCTGCTCCATAAATCAGGTAGTACTACGGAACCGAAAAATTATAGACCCATCACGTGCTTACCAACTTTATATAAGCTTCTTACATCCATTCTGAGAACAAAAATTAACTCGCACATTGTTGCAAACAATATTTTGGACATGACTCAGAATGGATGTAGGGTTGGGTCCCGTGGTACTAAGGAGCTTCTCCTCATTGACATGACCATATGCCAGAAGGTTCGGCGTGGCAGAGGGACTCTTTCCACAGCCTGGATTGACTATAAAAAGGCCTATGATTCGGTGCCGCATTCATGGTTGGTAAGGATTTTAGAGTTATATAAAATTGATATAACTTTAAAATCTTTTTTGATGTCATGTATGCGGCAGTGGACCACGGTCTTGTGTCAACCAGGATGTCGAGATAGTGTTTCTGCCACGCAGGATTTTATAAGGATAGAGCGTGGCATATTCCAGGGCGACAGTCTGAGTCCTTTATGGTTTTGTCTAGCCTTGAATTCTCTCAGTACTTTGTTGAGAAATTCAAGGTTAGGTTGTCGATTACGGAGAGGGGGTGAAGTTATGTCGCATTTGTTGTACATGGATGACCTCAAGTTATTTGCACCAAACCGCCAAGACTTGATGAAACTGCTGAAAATTACTGAGACCTTCAGCAGTGCCATCAAGATGGAGTTTGGGGTGGATAAGTGTGCGGTTATGCATGTACAGTGTGGGAGAGTAGTAAATTCAACCAATTTACAACTCTCCGATACGATAAACATCAGATCTCTTTCTGAAGTTGAAACATATAAATATCTTGGTATGTCACAGTCTTTGGGTGTTGATGACGGGGACATAAAACAGTCATTACGGGAGCGATTCTTTTGCCGCCTGAGAAAAGTACTTAACAGTCTTTTATCGGGTGGCAATAAGACGCGTGCCTTTAATGGTTGGGTTATGCCTTTGCTAACATACTCCTTTGGCATACTAAGATGGACTCAGACCGAATTGGACGCCTTGGATAGAAGAGTCCGTCAAATGCTCACGACTTCCAGAATGCTACACCCGCGCTCATCTGTTATGAGGCTGTACATCCCGCGGAGATGTGGGGGCCGCGGCTTTTTAAATGCCAAGGACCTACATAACCGTGAGGTGTGCAGTCTCAGGGATTATTTTCTTAACAGTGCGTGCGGGATGCATTTGGATGTCGTGGCTGTTGATAGACACTTTACGCCGCTGTCCTTGGCAACAGAAAATTGGCGCAAACCAGTGGTGCTAAGCACTCTCGATCGCAAGGAAATATGGAAGACCAAGGTGCTACACGGGCGCTACTATCGGGCTCTAACTGGGCCTGATGTAGATTTGCCTGCCTCGGTGAACTGGCTACGTTTCGGTGACCTCTTTGGGGAAACCGAAGGTTTTGTCTGTGCCATTGAAGATGAAGTTATCAAGACGAATAACTACCGGAAATATATTATGAGGGACGGCACGGTCGACATCTGTCGGGCATGCCGCCGTCCAGGTGAATCACTCCGACATATTATTTCTGGTTGTACTCATCTTGCTAACGGAGAGTATTTGCACAGACACAACCAAGTAGCCAGAATAATTCACCAGCAACTTGCTCTTGGATATGGCCTTGTTGAATCGGAAGTGCCGTACTATAAGTACGCACCTGCGCCAGTACTCGAAAATGGTCATGCAACGCTTTACTGGGATCGCTCTATCATTACGGACAGGACTATTGTCGCCAATAAACCTGATATCGTGGTGGTCGACCGATCCCAGCGCCGGGCAATACTGGTAGATATCACCATACCTCATGATGAGAACCTTGTGAAAGCCGAGAAGGACAAGCTCAGTAAGTACCTTGACTTGGCTCACGAGATTACCGCCATGTGGGATGTGGATTCAACCATTATTGTACCGATAGTCGTTTCGGCAAACGGTCTGATAGCGAAGAGCCTCGATCAACACCTAGAGAGGCTCTCGCTGAAAGGTTGGGTTAAGGGTCAGATGCAAAAGGCAGTACTCCTAGACACGGCACGTATTGTCAGAAGGTTCCTCACTCTGCAGCCCTGACCACCGGTAGCTTGGGCCCTGCCCCGCTGCTGGTGGTACTCTAGGATTAGGTTTTTATAATGTTTTATTGTTTTTATTTTAAAATATTGTAAAAATCTAGTTTTAAGAAAAAATAAAAAAATAAAGGAGATAATAATAAAAATAAAAATCTTTATTTGGCACCATTTCAATTTATAAAGTTAAATGTGAACGATAACAACCGCATTCGTCAGATGACTGTGTCGCAGTTGCCAACGCCCACCTCCAAGACTGAGGAGGGTTCGGTACACTATACCAGCAGATCCTTACATAATAACTTTAGATAACAGAGGTAATTATATCTATGTTTTTAATTACATTAGGTATATAAGAAAGGGTTTGTGCGCATGTTTGTGTGTATGTATGTGAAGGTGTGTAGTGTAATATAGAAGAAAAAAAAACATTTCTTGAAACACACACACACACACACTCACAAAATACAATGCAGTCAAAACAAAGCAAAAAGTAATAAGAATAAAAAGGAAAACAAGAAAAAACAATTAAATGAAAATATAAACGAAAAGTTGCGTGTGAGGTCAACAAGGACCCTGTCTCATAATCCCCCCCCCCCCCCCCCCCCCGACACTCAATTGTGTCTAAAAATATGTATCAATATGTGTTTTAGTAGCGATAAATTGTAAATTGTCACGATTGCGACTGTCACTTAAAGATCGGTAATAAGCCTACGGCCGCTCGTGGTGGTTTTTTGCCGCTCTCTTTGTGGTTTTTTCATCCAAAGAGGAAGGCTCATGCCCCAGCAGTGGGGACATATAAAATGAGCTGGTGGTAACCGCAAGAATCTATGTACAGTATTGTACAGCTCTGAGAGATCTCACCCCATCTTTCTCGCATGACTCTTTATTTACAAAAACTACCTCTATCATTTTATTCATTACTAAGTTTCAGCATCTCTATCGTTTCAAGTATAAGTCGCTTGGTCCCGTTTTATTCCGCCAGGACATCATGTTGGTTGCGCTAAAGATAAAGACTTGTACTGTCTTTCAATATACTTACATTAAAGCTAAAGATGTAGGTACAAACAGAAGCGAAGAGTGTTTGAAGCATCTGCATTTTGAATTGTTCAATCCCATTTACGAGTACTGAGGTATTGTTAGGAAGGACAAAGAGTGCGAGAAAAAAATGCAGAAAAGAAAAGACACTTTTAATTTATCAGCACTACATTACAGTAAAATCTCTTTATTCGCGGGGTATATGTTCCATAAATATGCCGCGAATACAGAAACCGTGAATACAGAATGGTAATTTATATGGGTTTATAGGGGATACGTTCCTAGGTGCCAAAATAAAAAACACAAATATATAAGAAAATCAATTTTATTGATGTTATTGAACATTTTGATTAATCATTATCCTCAGGCTTAGGCAATGGTTTAAAGAATTTTGTTATTTTCTCTTGCTTGGCAGTTTTTAATAGCTCCGACAATTCAGACTGATACTCAGCAGTCGCATTAGCAATTTGCCTCTTAAAATTAAGACTTCGTTCCATAGATGGATCAATGTTCACAAAGAAATCGCAAAGCTCATTTGCCATTCTTAAACCTTCACTAAGATTTTTCAGAGTAAATGTCACATTTTCAGTGCTAGTGGAAGCCTCTTCGCGTTAAACACCTATTGGAATTTTGTATGAAATTTTAGATCCGCGAATAAAGAAATTTTTTGCCGCGAATAAAGAAATTGGGTTGCATTTTTTTAATCCGCGAATAGTGAAAACGCGAATGACGGAAGCGCGAATAGGGAGCTTTTACTGTATATTATTTATGGAAGTTGTATCAACTTTTACTCTTTTAAGTTATCGTGTAAGGCAGGGCCCGCAGCTTTGGTTATTTTTTTATTTATTTGATATTGTACAAAATATATCAGATTTTTGTACAGGTATAAGGTAGGTAAAACACAATAAGATAAAGATAAAAATAAATAAACTTTATTGTACACCAAAAATAAAACATTTGACAAAAAAACTACATAAAAATACACGTACAAAGAGCGGTCTTATCACTAAGAGTGATCTCTTCCAGACAACCTTTGGATGGACAAAAAATATTTGAGTTTGAAGTGGGCT
Source organism: Eudonia mercurella (assembly GCA_963082485.1). Lineage (NCBI taxonomy): Eukaryota > Metazoa > Arthropoda > Insecta > Lepidoptera > Crambidae > Eudonia > Eudonia mercurella. Next base: position 9,021,804 of record OY720044.1, on the reverse strand, counting down.
CGTCGTCGCGTCGGTGCACCATATATAATTATAGTTTATCTAACAGCAATAAATAATAATAAATAAATAAATAACAATAATTTAAACACTACTGATAAGGTTATAACAATACAAATATAAAGAAAAAAACACATTTAATACATATTAAAAAAACACAAATTAAATTTCCACATTAGATACAAATTAAAAAGTTTCATTAAAATGTTCTTTCAAGCTATAAAATGTCTTTTTTGTTAAAAATCCTTTCTACCCTGGAGAGCCTTCAAGGAGTTGGGCAAGTGATATATATAGTAAGCGCCGCTTTTGTAAAGCGTGAGATGCGGTGTGGGTAGGACGAGATCATTTTCGCGCCGCGATCCGTAACGTTTTGACATGTCACCGATGCGCCGAAAGTATTTATTGTGTACTCTCACAAATCGGCACAATTCATATATATACACGCAAGTTGCAGTAAGAGTACCTATATTCAGTTTTGCAAACACATTCTACACGAGACTCTTGGTGCTGTTAAGGCGACACACTGATTTATCAGTGTGCAGGTATAAGCATAAAGCATAAAGTTGGTGGATTTTAGATGCACCAACTTTCGGAAGACTATATGACTAATACGACTCACGAATCTCAAAATGTTGATATAGGTAAATTCATGTCTTTATCTTGAATTTGCTTGCTCAAATACACGATTGTATAATTTTGACTAGATCATAATTATTATGCTTGGAAACCAGTTAAATATATTGATAACATCAATATTTGTAATTTAGTAGCTAGCTAATATTTGAATAACTAAAACCAATAATTTAAAAAAAGATGTTTTTGATTTTTTAAATTTGCGGTCTTAATTGTCGCAGGCGCTACTTATTTTCGACCTTATGACAGCGCCAGTAAGGATCAGTCCTTTTGAATGTTCACAAAGCGAGGTGTCACCTTAATGTTATTATCCTGAGACATAGTTTTTTGTGCTACTGATACTGCGCGTACATCGGTTGAGTTGCCCCAGAGGACGATACCGTATCGTATTCAGGCGGCGCGGCGGCATGGCTGTGGTACGCAATGAGAGCGCACTCCTCATTCGTGCTTTTACGTAGTTCACGCAATGCGTATGTAAAGTTACTAATCTTATTGATCACAGTCTCTACGTGTTGCTTCCACGACCTATTTGAGTCCATGGTAATTCCCAGCAGTTTGAGAGGTTTAACTTCCTCGATCTGTCGCTCCTGCCGGGATATTCTAAGGGATAGTTCCGCTCTCTGGTACGGTCTAAATTGCATCATCTTTGTTTTATCCAGGTTCAAAGCAAGATCTATTTCTGCCAGGTGCGTTTCTATTTTATTTAAACAATCGTTTATAACACCTAAGCTGACATAATCTTTTTGTGCACAAGTGACCAGGAGGATCAGAACAAATGAGGGAAGGTTATTGAAATATGTCAAAAATAACAAACAACCGAGCACGCTATCCTGGGGTATAGATACAGCCCCCCAATTCTGCTATTTATTTTAATCTGAAACGGATCTGAAACGCTATGGTTTTAACGTTTTCGCTATTCTGCTAACTACGAAATCAACTCTACAGTTTAGTAGTAAGCAGAATACGAAAATGTTGAAACTGCTATAGTTTTCGTATTCTGCTAACTACGAAATTAACTCTTATACTTTCGTAGTTAACAGAATAATAAACGTTGAAACTATAGCGGTTCAGATTCGTTTAAGATCAAAATAAATAGCAGAATTGGGGGGCTGATATGGTATCAATAGAGGATGTAATTTGTTTAAGCTCCCGGGTTTCTTCATTTGCATATGTTATTTGCACGCATTGTCTTCGATTTGCTAAATAGTAAGTAAGCCACTGTTGTATCTTTCCTCGTATACCCAAAGAGTTGAGCTTTTTCAACAAGAAGTGGTGTAGAACCCAATCGTACTTGGACATGTCCATATAAATGGACATCCATATAAATAAACATCCAAACTTTACGTAGAAGTCCTCAGAAATAATCGTTTTTTGTTTTATACTATTGGTTTTTTTATTACTCGTATAAGAGAGAGAGAGGGGGGGGGGGGGGGAGAGGGAGAGAGGGAGAGAGTATAAGTATTTAACACCACTATCTTATTTTGAATTATAAATTTGCAACAACATTGCTACATTTATACCAAGTCAGGCAAACCAACATCTTAGAATTTCGCTTTTCATCTTTGCTTGTGTTTTATCATAAGATACCTACAAATCTTGTCTTAATTCTTTGGTAACTCTATCAAACACACACGAGTCACAAACTCGATCATAAATCGACCCATAAGATAAGTGGCACACAATAAATTGCATCCCTATCACGTTTTATACCCGGTTGATAATCAAAAGACAATAAAGGCATCGGACTACGAACAATTATATTCAGACAATGGGACCTTTGAGGGCGGAACGTAAATCACAAGCGGTCACGCCTTTACGATACAAAGGTCAAAGACGCTATTCGGAAAATTTGCCGTAGTGATTTGAAAAGGATATCATTCCATTCATACAATAATTTCACTTTATTGTGAAAGGGTGACCTTGTCAGTTTGGAACGCCGGTTCTTACTTTGAGATCTCTCTTAACTGTTTTGTGATAGGCCGTCTTCTTCTATGATAGCCAGAACATTTCCAAATATTCTAAAGCTGTTTATGAAAGGACTTTTAAAAGAGACATCCTTGTTGAGCTGAGATTAACACCAGTTCTTTTCAGGGCATGATCTTTCACCGGCCATAGATTTACAAATCTATAGAGCAGTGATTAACATAAAACGTAAAAAAAGTAAAAAGTAAATTGCTTATAACCGTCCGAATGCTGGGTAAAGGCCTCCATCATTAAAATGAAACCATAATTACACTTGCCAAATGCAGGTTGGTGATCAAAACCCAGCCTATGCACAAGCTCACATTTAATGAACACGTCGCAAATGTATGCAACAAGGTACTTAAACTCTACAGGCAATTGGCTTGAGCGGCCAAAGTTAGCTAAGGGCTACACCCCGAAATAGTTCTCTCCGTCTACACAGCCGCAGTTGAGCCAGTGATCACGTACGCTGCATGTGCGTGGGCTGCTGTGGCAAACAAAATAAGCACGCGTAGGTTTTTAGACTCGGTCAAGAGAGGTTTCGCTCAGAAGCTTTGCAAATCCTACCGCACAGTCTCACTGAACTCAGCTCTTGTTTTATCGGGGTTCCTTCCTCTAGACCTCCGTATACATGAGGCAGTTGCCCTGTATGCAGTAAGGAAGGGTCAACCCCATACATACCAGGAGACAGGGAGGTTGAGCGTGCGATAGGATTTGATGAAGTAATTCATCCCACTTTGGCTGTGGACAGAGGCTTCGTCTGCCTGGTAGACCAAGAACTGATAGACCGGTACAACGTGCAGACGGTGCGTATTTTCTCCGACGGAAGCAAGATTGACGGTAAGGTTGGGTCTGCGCTGCCCTTGTGACCGAAACTAAAACCGTCAAATTTAGCTTATCCGCGTACTGCACGGTATACCATGCAGAGCTCCTGGCCATAAACAAAGCCTCAAGCGTAATCCTCGGGAGGAAATAATCTACGTTCGGCATCTACAGCGACTCTAGGGCCGCTTTTGAGACAGTCACCAACCCCAAGTCTTCTCATCCCCTGGCAGAAAAGACAAGGCGAAACTTTGGCTTGGCTGCGATTCAAAACAAGGAGGTTTCCTTGTTCTGGATCAAAGCACATGCGGCTCTGCCGGGGAATGAACTCGCCGACGAACTTGCGAAAGAAGCGGCCCTTAAGTCGAGGAGAAAGTCAGATTACGACCGGTGCCCAGTTTCATATGTCAAGAGATGCATTCGTCAAGCATCTCTTGACATATCCTAATCCCAATAAACCACACAACAAAAAATAGTGGACAAATTATTAAATAAATACTATGGATGCTTTCCTATTATCGGACGGTACGCAATGTTTAAAAAAAGATCCGGTCCGTTAGTAATTGTCAAATTATGAATTGGTGGCGCTAGTGTGCCTTACCCTTCGCCTTAACGACATGCTCTAAGTAACGACGTGATTGCTCAAGATTTATATACGGATCTCCTTTTTACAAAATTTCACGCGTTTGTTATTATGTGTTTCAGTATTTTACATAAGTCTTGCTTAGACATTTTAATTGGCTCAAATCACGCTTTAATATCTACTTCTAGTTTAGTAAGTCAGTATTAAAATAAATAAATTCCTTCTTACATCATTACTGAAGCAAGATTTCATGCAAAATTTCATTTTATATTGTTGAAATCTTAATTATGTGCCGTAACAATGCAGCAACGACTTGCGAGTAGGCAAGTGAGTGCTTGAATCCATTGATTGCAATTCTAATAAGCATCCGTAATGTTTGTAATCGGATGGATAACTCGTATTGCATTTGTAAGTAATTGTGTTCCCGGTTTCGTTAATCGCGGATGAAAATGGTTAACAAGGCCACTGCGTATTTTTTTTCTATATATTCTACGGGTAAGCACATTTTCTTGATCTCACCTGATGTTAAGTGATGATAAGGCCAATGATGGAAGCGCACTTCACCCGGGATCCTCAACTAATAAGGCACTGGCTATCTTATCTCTAGCTGCCGGAACACAACAATGCTACAAACATTGATGTTATGGCGACCTATTTATATAAAATGGTGGTAGCTAGTCAGGCGGACAAATAAGCCCTACCACCAACTAAACCGAGTACACAGACGTGTGACACTCCCTAAAAAGGGGAAAAAATATCCAACGAAACATATTACCCAGTACTGCGTCTGACACTGGCAATAAATAGAGAAACATTTCCCCCCTTTTTATTGAAAAACAATAAAAAGCGAATGGCGTGCGATAAATTGCTTCCTGGACAATAGGCTGCAGTTCGCATCCTTTAAGAGAGGCGCATTATTCACAAGCGGGTCACGCCTGCCGATACAAGGGTCAGAGGTAATGACCGCCTCTGTTTATTAGACAAATCTGTATATAATGTGGTAGTAATAACATCTATCTATTCGAAGTAATGTTGGCCTGTTAAAGCGAACCACTGCACCGATTTTGATGCGGTTTTTCAAGGGTGGTTTACGTAAAAAATATATCTCAAAATAGAGCGGAACAGTTACTTTTTTAGCTAATCTATCTGATTATAATTTGGCCGTTAAAACGATTTCTCGGCTTACGCTGCTAAAACAGTTCAAGATAAATATCTAGGAAGTGTATGAAAGAAAATGTAATTCATAAAATGGTCTACAAAAAAGTCCGCGACAGAATAAATGTCGGTTTTATGAATAGCTCACACTAAGTGCCTTATTTTTGTGTGTGTTTGAGTGAGTCTCTTGATGCTTTCGATTCCTACCACTATTTAATTTGTATCTATATGTTTATACCCATTATTATACTCACACACCCTCTCTCTCACACATCCACGTACACATTCACTCATAACAAAGAGAGGTTTACATTAACACACACCAGTTTTTTATGTTTTAAAGTTATATAATCAAACATCCTCACTAGGCATACACTTAGTTTAATATTAAGATTCCATGTAAACTTGAATTTTGAAATAAATTTATTATTATTATTATTCCTCACAATTGGACCCGGTAGATGGCGCTCCTATAGAGTTCTAAAGGATACGGCTGTTCACAGAGGAGCTCGATGGCGCAGTAGCTAACACGCCCGGTCTGCGAGTGCTGAGGTTAAGCAACTTTCTCAAAGGCCGGTCATCGGATGGGTGACCAAAAATGTATCATCTCTCGCTCCTCCGTGCTTCGGAAGGCACGTAAAGCCATTGGTCCCGGCTGCATTAGCAATCGTTAACAACCACCAATCCACACTGGGCCAGCGTGTTGGTTTATGGCCCGTTCTCCCTATCCATCCATAGGGAAGGCTCGTGCCCTAACAGTGGGGACATAAAATGAGCTGATGATGATGATGATGATGATGATGATGATGATACAACATGTATCATACCTACACTTTAAGAATCGGCTGCTGAATCGATCAGCCAGTTTTATATCAGTAGTCTCCTGTGATGATTCCAATCGGCTGATGAATCGACCAGCCATTTTTATATCAGTATATACTTAGTATCCTGTGGTAATTCCATCCATGCGGCTATATAAGGCTCGTGCCCAGCAGTGAGGGCATAAAAGGAGCTGGTGATGAAGTAATTATAGCCTATATACTGTCCCACATAAAGGTATCTCCGTGCTTCGGAAGGTACGTAAACTGTTGGTCCCGGCTGCATTAAAGTCAAAGTCAAAGTAATATTATTGTATTTGCAAAGAACAGGTATAAACAGGATGTCAAATATAAGCATTAGCAGTCGTTAACAACCACCAATCCGCACTGGGCCCGCGTGGTGGTTTAAGGCCCGTACATCCATCCATTCATAAAGACGGCTTGTGTCCAGCAGTGGGGACATAAAATGAGCTGATGATGTATGTGATGATCACAAGCCCAAGTTATGCATCGAAAAATAGGTACACATTTAGACCGACATGGGAGTTAAACTCAGGACCTCAGGATATTAGACTGAGCGCTTTGACACTCGCCACCGCGTCTATGGTAGCAAAACCCGCCCGATCCTCTAAATGTCACTACACATTTACAGAATACACCAAACATGCGCACTAGCTTAGGTCCAAGACACCGTACTCGTAGAACAAGGGTACGAAGAACCGGTTCACACGCGCTCTATACCAGGTACAGACATGTACCTGGGCGCTTCTCTCCCCCTCCACGGCCCGGTCTACCCGAGCCGAGGTCCGAGCCTTTAGAGGCGCCCTTGGGTGGTTCCGCCCCCCGATCCGATCCGAACCCTTCGGAGAATCTAGTAGGGCACGGGGACGCGCACTAGTGCGCGATGCCGTTCCCTCTAGAAAACCTCCAAAGGTGATTCGTTCCACACGGCTTGAGGGACCCTTTACGTTCCTCGCCGCCCCCAAAAAAGCCCGTTGAAGCTGAAAATGCCGTCTGAGGCAATCAGCAAACTCTCTCAAAAAAAAAAAAAATGGTAGCAAAATAAGTACTGTACTAGTATTGGTCAAATATCAACCGTTTTTTTAATATCTCAATATAAAACACGGTTCTCCATATGAATTTACTCATATATAATCTTATCTAAAAATACATTACCAATTTACAGTTTCCCAGATCGTTAAGGTATTCATTTCGCCAGTCGAACGATTTTCTTCACCGACAAGAAGTTTTCGAATAGACCAAAAGGGTTCCTTATTATTGCTTAATAAATATTTAAGCTAAGGCTTCATGTCTACAAAGGCCGAATAACAATTTTCAGGTAAAGCATTATTTATTCATCATCGATTTATCGTTTTAGTCCGTTTGGGGCACATAATAATAAGATTGCAGAAGGTAACCTTCATACAATGACGCTTTTTTTTTGGAGACAGTTTACTTAGTGCCTCAGACAGCATTTTCAGCTTCACTGGGCTTTTTTGGGGGCGGCGAGAAACTTAAAGGGTCCTCAAGCCGTGTGAAACGAATCACCTTCGGAGGTTTTCTAGAGGGAACGGCATCGCGCACTAGTGCGCGTCCCTGTGCCCTACTAGATTCTCCGAAGGGTTCGGATCGGATCGGATCGGGAAAATGGCGCGCTCGAGCAACGCGCACATAGACAACCTCTCACAGACACTAACACCCGTTTGCACTAAACTTATAAATCGCCTAAATCTTTGCCTAACTACTACCTGGTCAAGTTAAGTCGGCACCTGAGTGTAAGCGACGTTTTCGAGCCAGGTGCCGAGTTAACTTGACCGGGTAATAGTTAAGCCAAGACTTAGGTGGTAATCTCGCAACAGCTGCGCTCGGACTTTTGCGAGATTTCATATCCGTATGAGGGTCTATTTAAAAAAAATATATTTTACGGGTAAGCACAGTGCCTTGATCTCACCTGATGTTAAGTGATGATAAGGCTAATGATGGAAGCACACTTCACCCAGGATCCTTAACTAATGTGGCACTGGCTATCTTATCTCTAGCAATGCTACAAACATTGATGTTATAGCGACATATTTAGATAAAACGGTGGTAGCTAGCCAGGCGGACGAACAAGCCAACTAACCAAACCGAGTACACAAACATGTACCCCCCGCTGGGAATCGAACCTCTGGGTCTAAACCGGTGATCTTAATCACTAGACCCTGATAACCTAAGAAGTAAGATAACCGCCTCTGTAGGCGGTTGAATGTGTATGAAGATTACCTTCTGCAGTCTGCTTATTTTGTGGTTTGGGGTGTTCATAGTTAAGTGATCTACAGAATTTATGTGGTTGATTCTGTGACCACCTGCAAATGAGGGATCAAAATGGGGGTGTCATGAATCGGATATTATTCGGTGATGTCCTTTAGTTGGTCAGCAAAACGGTTGAAAAACAAAATTTTACTCCATTTTCTATAGCTTTCTCCCCACAGGAGATATACCCACATACTATATATATATAACTATAAATATAGATATAACCCACTATACTGGCCCAATGTGAGGTGGTAGGGTTTAACGACATTTTAAAACAGTCGGAACTAACGGTATTATCGTACCCGCCTCTATGGTCTAGTGGTTTAGATCACCGGTCTTTGACCCAAAGGTCTCGGGTTCGTTTCCCAGCGAGGGGTACATGCTTGTGATCTCGGTATAGTTGGTAGTAGGGCCTGTTTGTCCGCCTGGCTAACTACCATCATCTTATCTAAATATGTCGCCATAACATAAGATAAGATAGCCAGTGCCTCAGTAGTTGAGGATTCTGGGTGAAGTGCGCTTCCACTTTGTGCCTTGTACTTCTACTGACCCACAAGGAAAAAAATAGGTTCAATTCCTTTACGTTTCATGGGCGGACAAAGTGTGTTTCGGATTTTTCGATGCATAGCCCGGGTTTCATCATCATCATCTCAGCGAAAAGACGTCCACTGCTGGACAAAGCCTCCCCCAAGGATCTCCATAACGACCGGTTTTGTGCTGCTCGCATCCAGCGGCTTCCCGCGACCTTCACCAGATCGTCGGTCCACCTTGTTGGAGGCCTGCCCACACTGCGCTTTCCGGTACGCGGTCGCCACTCAAGGACTATTCCGCCCCAGGCAGCGGTCATCAGTCCTGCGAGCAATGTGCCCTGCCCACTGCCCCTTGCCTCTTCGAGCTATGTCAGTAACCTTTGTTCTTCTGCAGATCTCCTCATTTCTGATTCGATCTCGCAAAGAAACCCCGAGCAGAGCTCTCTCCATTGCTCTTTGAGTGACTTTGAGCCTTCTGATCCTTATCAGAAGGCTCAAGGTCACTGCCCATAGTGAGCGACCACGTCTCAGTCCCGTATGTCATCACTGGCAACACACGCTGGTCAAAGACTTGGTCGGACGAAAAGATATTTCGTAGCTTACCGAACGCTGCCCAGCTTAGAGCATTCTGCCCAGCCTAATTGGATTCGACGATTGACCTCTTTGCTGAAGTTGGACCTACCTAGCTAGACCGTTTATCCCAGGTAAACATAATCGTCCACAACTTCAAGGGCAGAGTCCCCAACCTACAGAGGAGTGGGTACGACACGTGAGTTCGACATAACTTAGCCCGGGTTTGTGAAACTGTAATTGGTAGGAGTGTTGATGACTAATTGATGTCAATGTCTTAGTGAGTTTCATGAGGAATTAGTCAGTGGAAAATAGGTATAAAGACGACTAATTTTTAATAAAGTTATGAAGAATAAAGAAGAGTGGAAAATGTCGGAGCAGTACTTTTTTAAATTTTAGTTTTTAAATTTAATAATTAGTCCGGCAGACTTTCTTTTCACGCCACATCCAGTGTTGGCTGGAAGAAATTACTTTCAGAGATAAGCTCACCCTTGTAAATGTCTTTTACAATGTGTAATTCGAAGTATATTTTTTATGTACAATAAAGAATTAATTATACTAGTGGTCGCCCAGTGGTCGAAATTCGACCGTAATTTGATTAAGGCAACACGGATTGTATCCTAAGCAATGAAAAATTAAAAAGATAGAATGTGAGTTTGGATTGATTGGCATTGACAGATTTTGGCCGCTCCTCTTCCATTTTTGTCGTTGTGTGTATGTCGTTGAAATTTTTCAACGAGAAAAATTCTACGACATTTGAAAAGAGTACCTATATTATACTCTTTTCAAAAATTTCAAAAATGGAAGAGGAGCGGCTGAAATCTGTCAATGCCAATCCTAACACACATTCTATCTTTTTTAATTTTTCATTCTAATACATATTGTGCGTGTGTGTCAAATACATGGTAGTGTGTGTAATGTTTGTTTTATTGATTTAATGTATCTTTTGTGCATAATTTAAAAAAAAAATAACATTCTGCAATCCTTCTCTATATTAACTATAAGTGTGCGAAATTTCATACTCCTCCGTCCGCGCAATTTTCGTAAAAAGGGGTACAAAGCTTTTGCTTCACGTATTAATATACTATAGATAGGTTGGAGTTACCAACTTACCTCATTCATCTTAATCCGTCTACCTACTCAACGATCGGTGATCGGTGACATTACGCTTCAGTTGTCACACGAAGATGTTACGTCCGATATTGTAATTCCGCGCTATAATTGCCGGCCATTGATTGATCAGCCGACACGCGGCGTACTCAATTAGCTTGACTCGCGAACCGTTAATCAGCTGAGTATGCACTGATACATATACGACATTATAAATGCGATTATGTTAACAAATGAATTTGGTATGCAGCGGCCATTTTGTAAAGATAATTTGTAAACGACAGATTTTTCAAATAGTGTTTACATTGCTTGACATAAAATGCTTAACTTATGAAATGACGAATTTAATATATTTTTATCAACTGACGAAAGTCCTGAAGTTTCGAACCCTATCTTATCTTATTGGGGCCTGCTGAGGTTTCCCTCTCGCAGTAGCGCTGCGAACCCTATACAGGGTACCTTTTTGGTGAGAGGAAGATTTGTATGGTGATAACTAAAACTATTATGGTGGTTAGGTCACAGTTCTCAGACTCAGTGATCACCGGTTAGACTCCAAGCAGGCTTTATAAAAAAAAATTCAATTCAAAACTTAGAATTTTTTTTAACGAAATTTAAAGACATGACTTCGGCCCTTATACCCTATACGGTGGAGACCTTGTACCGAGAAGAAGCCACAAGAAACTCGGCAAGGGCTGTTTCTTTCTCCGGTAGTGTTACAAGCAATACAAGATTAAATATAAATTATTATATTTTTAGGGAATCTCGCTGCGTTTGGACTGTTCTGAACTGTTCCGTGATTTGTGAGAGAACGGCGTCGCCATACTACGACGTGAAATAGTATGGGAAGCCTGCATCGCGGTAGCGAAGTTTCACCGTCTCCTTCGCTATGTATAGCACTTCCAACTAACATCCGTTGGACCTCGGTCCCCGAGCTATACCACCCAGCTCGGAGGAAGATCTTCCCTTTGGCCTTCCTCAATGTGGCATTCCATCCTACCACTAGGCTTCCCTACAAGTCTATGAGTGCATTATGTATTAAGCTTACCTTCTATGTGTCTCCTTATTTAGTGCGTCAGGTGTGATAAAGGTCACATGTAGTAATTAAAAAAAAAAGCGAGCGAGCCTTACAGTAGTCGCATATGATGTGTAACATCTGACATCTCACCTTAGTAATAAGCAATCTTAACATTATATTCTGAAAAAAATGGGTCAGGTATTACATAATTTTATAACTATATAATAAATGCAGCAATAATGACATTTGACATATCAAATGACACAATGTCACATATAAATATGTCATGTTCATAATATCAGTTTTAAATTTACAAAATGGCGCGCGCTTGCACGCTTCCCCGACTTCCTGTTCCACTGTTACACATACTTCCGTCCCATTTCACGAAATCACTCCCACAAATTGCTTATAGAGAAAGCGAGCGGAAAGATGTTACACATCAAAAACTTGATGTTGCAAGCGTCCATGCGCTGCGGTGGCTGCTTTCATCAGGCGGGCTGTATGTAATAATATAAATTAATATATAAAAGAGGGCCATATAAAAGTTATCTATGTGACCTTAATTGTGTTACTTTCGTATTCATTTTTTGATTTATAAACTTTTCAAATTAATTCATTGACATTATCTAATCTCAGATATGACGTGACCTTAAGATCTTTAGATTCTAAGGTATACCTATGTTGTAATTAAAAGTTTGCATAGTGGACTTGTATATTAATTTATTAAAATATTCTCTATGTAATCACTGTATTTTCTCTTTGAGCATTGAAAGTTTCGTTAGCATTGGCTAATTGGCTCGAAATATTTTACTTTGATATTGACAAACTAATTCTTGAGTGGAGACCGCGTATCGGCAAACGTAGTGTAGGACGCCCTCAGACTAGGTGGAGCGACGATCTTCGCAAGGTGGCTGGCAAGAGCTGAATGAGAGTAGCCGCGGATCGTGCTCGGTGGCGTGCACTTGGAGATACTAGTCCACTGCTGGACATAGTATAATAATATGCTGATGGTGATGATGATGATTGACTCAATGTGTGTATATTTCTAAAATATGTGTCTTATCTTTATATATAAAAATCTTCTGTGCGTGTGTATGTTATTGAACTCCTTTTAAACGGCTGGACCGATTTGGATGAAATTTTCTGTGTGTGTTTAACTGGATTCGAGAATGGTTAAGATTTACATTTGGACCCGGTAGGTGGCGCTGCTAGAAGGGTCCATCATGGGATACGGGTGTTCTTAAGCGGAAGAATGATTTGTTTGTTCTGTTGTCATGGAAACTGTCAATGTTTTGTTTGTTTTGTTTTCATGGAATTGTCAATTGTTTTCATAGTCTTTATAATATAAATCTTCTGTGCGTGTGTATGTTATTGAACTTCTTCCAAACGGCTGGACCGATTTGGATGAAATCTTTTGTGTGTGTTCCAATGGATTTAAGAATGGTTTAGATTAACAATTGGACCCGGTAGGTGGCGCTGCTAAAGGGGTCCATCATGAGATATGGGTGTTCCTAAGCCGAAGAATGATTTGTTTGTTCTGTTGTCATGGAAACTGTCAAAGCGGTACGAAGTCCGCCGTTCAGTTAGTACTGTTATAAAAATTGTTAAGGAATCTGTATCTGGGTAACTTAGGTGACTGGTAGATAATAAATGCCTCAGCTTTAAGATAAAGGTATATGTCAGCTAAGTAATAATAATGTACTGTATTGCGACCACCGGTACTTGGTTTCAATAATATATAGTGGCTTAGCTAGCTAGTACTTATTTCGTGAATTTGAAAATGAAAATGAAAATGAAAATGTTTATTTACCAAAAATAATAGTAAGCGGTGTGACAGGAGTGTACAATGACTCCCACACTAGGCTAGGCCTGGCTCGTGGGGGTCAATTCTCTAGGGTTAGCAAGGGTAACAATGTGGCTATTCATTACTAACAATTATGATTAACAGCATGATTCTGACAATAACAAATCATAGATTTATTAATTATTGGACGGTGCAATGCGCAGATGTGGAGTGCATGTATGTAGGAATGAGTTAAGTGCGTGTGTGGCTCAAGGTAGCTCAAGGTAGCCCTGCGATTTAATCTTGGGATCGGACAGCAGTGATAAGTACCAAAGCCGTCCACTACCTGATGGAAGGCCAAATTGACCGTAACTTTTAAATAAAGGTATTGGAAATAAAAGATGCTTGTGTCTTGAAAATCGTAAGGCGTGTAATTTATAAATAAAATCAAAAAGTTACATCGATCGAGGAAAGAGGGGTTAGGAACAATGTGCACTGGGTCACTACATTAGCAATGTACATTAAGAACCAATGGCAGCGTTCGGTTCGATTCCCGCGTGACGTAGTACGATATTGATTGGCGATCAAAGGGTGGATGAAAGCGTAAGTTAGAAATTAGTGGCTAGAACATTCTAGACGAAACCGATTAGCCAATTCATCCAAACATTAATGTTACAAAAGTTTAAAATACGTAAAGAAATAAACACCGTATATTAAAAGTGTTAGGCAGAACAAAACGTTTCAAAATATCAATTTCATACAAGTGTTTGAATCATTTTCAATGTGCCTCGCTCGAACGACACCGCTCAGTCACCGGGGGGATACTCTCTATCAATGTCAAACGGAAAAATAAACATATTCCTTACCCCACAATGAGAATAGCCGCTTTTATTTAAAAAGCCCTATTTACTATGCAAATAGGGCTTATTTTCGTTTGCACGTATCATTTTTCCAAATGAATGTCAGCTGTAAATATTATCTGTATTTGTTTGTCTATTTTGAATCTAATAGAAATTTTATGCCTACAAATACAGTGAAAGAAAATGACTTGTCTAAACTTGTAAATGTTTTCATGTTTACTAATTAGCTAGTAATATTGTGGTAAGGTCACCGACACCAGGCACAGACCCAGAGGTTCCTAGTTCGATTCCAAGTGTTAGGTTAACCCTAGAAAGATAATGTGCGCTTCAGAGGCCCGCAAAACAGATGTATTGCTGTCTTTTTCTAATTTACGCGCGTACAGGCTTGTGTTTCGGCGCCAACTCAGTCGTCGGTCAACACTCCCGAGAGGCGACCGCTCGTGTTCGGTAAGCACCATAGTTTCGTTGTTATGGCAACACGTTGCGCTCGAAAGGCGCCACTTCCATACAGACTTACCTCCATACAGAAGACATTTTATTTTTGATTTTCGTAAGGGAAATTATAATTAAAAAATAATAACTTAAATTTGTGTTTTATTTACTAATTAATAATGTAGCATTTTACAAAGTTATAAAAATGTAAAATAATTATTTAAATTTGTATAAAAAATTGATATTGAAAATTGAGCGCCTCTAAGGCGCATCTTTATCTTTTCAGTAGCAAAAAATAACGTTATCTTTCTAGGATTAAGATTGGTTTGTTTTGTTACTTTTTACTAGTTTTAAGTCGGCTTAACCACACTTTAACAAAGTACCGCCCTTACAACAATGATTAAAGGACTTGTCATACTTTTTCATGATTACTAGGTTAGCTAGTAGTTTAGTGGTGAGACCTCTAAGACCAGTCACAGACCCAGAGGTCTCCAGTTCGATTCCAATTGTTAGGTTGTGTTCGGTCTGTTTTGTGACTTTAAACTAGTTTTATGTTCGCTTAACCACAAATTCTTAACAAAGTATGTCATGCTTACAAAGATGTTAAAAGGACTTGTCATAAATTTTCATGGTTAGGTACTCAGTGGTAGTAGTAGAAAGACCAGTCACCGACCCAGATGTCCCAGTTCGATTCCGAGTTTTCGGTTTTTTTTTGTGGCTAGACTAATTTAAGTTGGTTTAGCTACAAAAAAGTATGTCGCCCATACAGCATTATTGGGTTCTGTCACCAAAAGAATATTAGAATCAATCAGTAATATAGCCAGTTCCAATTTTTAGTCAGTAGTAGATAGCCAGATTTTTCAAAAGTTTAGCATTGCGTCTAAAATTTAATAACCAAACAATGAAATAAAAACAAAAAACAAAAGGTAAGTACTTTCTTTTAAATAGGTATTTTATTACAAACTTATATCTCTAAATATTTTCTAGAACCAACTAACTTATACTATTTTAACTAAGCATAAAAGAAAATTTAGAAAAGTAGGTAAGTACTTTTACAATTTTTGAGTTCAAAAACATTTAGTAACTTAATGAAGTCCAGTATAAAATTACATACAGATATTGTATCAAATTAACCTAGTTACATGATAATAACAGCCAACACAAAAATATCTTCGATATTTTCTGATATAGGTATGCTTAAAGTTATTAAAATTTTATTTAACTGATTTGTCCTATAAAACACTAAATACTTTTTAAATTTGAGCAATAGATTTAGAAAGCTAATTATATTTATTTATGTACGATCGACGATGTAAGCTATTTTTTGATTGTCAACCACGTCTTAAGCCGTCCGGTGCATCAAGCAGGCGCACGTCGCTGCCGGCGTGCCTGTTTCGTGTAAATTCATAGAGCAGTGTTGCGTGAGGCGGGTGCCTGTCACACGCAGTTACATGAAACAGGACGCCGTAAGGAGCCGCGAGGACCCACGCCGTGCTCCGTGGCGGACAAATATAATGGTTTTGAAGCTGTAGAAGACCAGATCGAGAGTTATCAGGCTCCGGCAGTTAGCCATCGCGGGGTTGTACTTTGTATATTCGCATCTTAGATGCTGAAGATTTCAGGAGAATTCCGCATTAATCTTTGTCCTTATCATAACTTATACATTACTTATACAATTGAAAAGAAGACCAAGAAGACCGCTTCTCCGTTAAAAGAGATCTTTTATTTGTTTTATAAATGGTGATTGAAGCACAACCTGTTTTTGCTATAACGTTAAAGAGAAATCCAAAGGGCACCATAATAATATGCAACTCCACACAAATTTTGTCTTTTTAGTCCAATTATAAATAGTTGTGATAAGACTCTTTCTGTTTCTAAAAAGATTCCAGGTAAGACCTAAGTTTTCATAAGGTATTAGTACTATTTTGTGTTCTCTTACGCGACTTTCGTTTTTGGTGGGGAGTTGTTGCGTCTTGATTGTATTGTTATACCAAATGTATATCACCTGTTTCAGTGTTTTCATTGCTTCAGTCTAAGTCTAATTTCTTGAATGACCCAGTCATCAGTTCTTCGTAAATTTGTCCTGGTCTCTTATTTTCATCTGATATTAATTTACTGCTTTCCAATAGAAGCCGCTTAGTTCTGTCCGTTTTGAAATCTCTTTCGTAGATGTCTGAAAAAAAAACTTTTTTTAATAACAACAAATGTATTCAAAATAAAGGTATCTTGATTTTGAACCGATTTATGTGGTCTACCGATGGCATATTTTCATTCATAGGAGCCAATTTTTGTAGACCAAATTGAATTTGACCAAACCAAACTTTTGACAAGAAAGGTCTAATAATAGTATATAGATACTGCTGCAGATTTTTCATGACAATAAAATACTGATGTGGAACAAAAATGGCAATAAGCAAGCAGAACTTAAAAAACTCTTGAACAAAACCGATTTGTCTTGTTACATGCATTTCGAGAACAGTTTAAGGGTTTGAAAAAGTTTGTGTTTAAGTCTAAATTAATTAATACAGTAAGTCATTATCTTAGCGTATTATACTTTATCTTTTATATAAACAAGCTTCTACCCGCAGCTTCCCTCACGGGAAATTAGGTCTGTCGTCGAATCCCTAAGAAATGAGATATTTCTTCTGAATAGAAAATAGCGAACCGGTCCTTCTCACTATGCTTTTTACAAAAGAATTACCACTCTGCTTGCTCTGATTTGTAGTAAAAAAAAACATGCTTACAGACACACAGTGCAGTTTGAATTCTTTGAAATAACCACAAACACTATTACTAAACCAAATAAGTATTTAATAAAACGCTAAGAACAAATTTTATACGTAAAACGAAATACAAATAAAATAAAAACTTGTTGCTAAACTAAAACGCCGTTAATACTTCTATTGAAACATTTACGATACGCACTGTTAAACTTTAAAATAATTATGTCTTGTTGCATAAAAAATCTCCTAACTAACTCTTACATAAAATCAAGTCAGAGTTCAAGCTAATATTTGAATAGGAACATACTAATCGGTTTACTTTAGACAATTATAGTAAGTATAGTTTTTCATACGACATTTTAATTCAATGATTGAAATGCTTTTTACCCGTTTATGAGGTTTTTAAAATTTAGGTACAGAAAAATGCTTCATTGCAACTTTTATCATTAAAAAAACTATAATCTTTACATACCTAAAGAAATGTCAGTTCGACACTGGCTGTTTAACAGACTGTCACAAAATCAGGAACTGTAAAGCCTGCAGAGACTTGTAAGTACACCTAGACACTCTCTACCGAAAGATTTCTCTATATGTATATACAAGGATATCCTTGGGACCACGGGGGCTTAGTGGCTAAGTAGCCACATTCGGGTTAGACTAAGCCTTAGTCTACCGCGAATGTCGCTGTCAGGCCGCTAAATAAATATAAATATTTTGAATAACTTATTTGCGGCTCATACATAACCAGCAAATCTGGTACTATAACTAGCCTAACTAAAACACCAGTTACATTATTGAATTCAAAATTACCTTTAAATTCATCCAAAGAAGGTTCATTTCCACCGTAATCTGATGATAGGTATTGTTTTGGTATGTACTCATACAGGTCCTCTAGGCTTTTGTGGAAGATCGTTCTGTCCAAAAGCTTTGGTTTAAAAAACTGCTTCATGACAGACATCAGCGTATGCCCAATAATCGGGCAGTTTAGCACGTGCATGGCTGTCACTCGGAGCCCGAGGCCTTCCTGGAATCAAGATTATAGTTTTATTTCACTACTTCACATGAGTTTATATAAAAAAAAAACTGTTTTCTACTAGAATATTTTGTATTTTTCTTGTGTTTATTAATTTTATTATTAATTTAATGGGTCTTTGACCATAAACTATTATATTTTAGTAGTGGGCAGACTGCCTGATCGATTGTTTTGCCCAAAATATTTCTGGACGTCGAATTCGCGGATACCCTATTAATCACATTTTTTGCTATTAAGCAGTATTGTACATTGCCGTCTTCAAGTTTGAACTTGGATCCAATGAAAACACACGACGTCAAAGCATAATAACAAAAACTTTATGATCTTCAACGTGCGTTTGATACCCTTGGTATTGTAAACGTTTAAGGGCTGTGCTAGCAGATTCAAAGATAGTAATGTGGTAATATTGATGGGTTGCTTCTTCCTCAATGAGCATGATACACCATTACAGGCATGACAATTGTTACTTCCGTATGATATGTCATTTTGCTTTGTGTCCTATATACGGTTTTAGTTTTTAATCAGTACAATATAACATTGTTATTTTTAGTACGATAGGTACGTGATGAAACTTTGAAAATAAGTTTCTCCCAGATCTACTGGTAGGTATTTAGCATCTATCTATGGGTTAAAGAAAACGAGTATAGAAATGCCAAACGTGAGTTTCTCTATCAGTTCTTCCCAATACTAAGTCTCCGACTAGTAGACTTAAGAACATTAATGTTATAGACTTTGATTTGAGCTCAATGTAGCCTTAAATGAAAATTAATCTTTAAATATATCACAAAGAGCAAAAAACCTTTCACTAAGAAATTTATATATGAGTAAGAGGCATAGTTATAGAGGTAGAGGTGAGTATTTTAAATGCATGCAAGGGTACATATTATTTCTGCCGTACTTTGTAATGTTTCTTTTGAGGGCCTGCTAAAAAATATTATAAAATCAAACTACAATAAGTGCTACTGGTCATTGTACAACATAACGTTTCTTTCCCATAATTTTCTTGTCAAACCTTGTTTGTGGGTACATAAATTTGTACAAAAACAAATACAATAAGTTACGCGAACAAGGAGATAGCAATCTAAGGATACATGCTGCTATCGTAGCATTATCTACAACATTAACTCGGCGACGTACGTAGTTGTGCAATGTTCGTCCCAAATTAGTGGGGTTAGCAATAGCTCGAACAACACGCAACGTGACATTCTTCACACTCGATGGGGTACGTGATAATTCATACGAATTGCTCAAACCGACATGAATACTGATGCACTTTTGTTTTGGCTCGTAATGTGTGCGATAATGTTTTTCTTTTGTACGAGTAGTAGCAGAAACTGACAGTGAAAGGGCGAAGGCGACAACAGATCTCTTTTGACCTGCTTTAAAAACAAAAGATGGTAACGTACGCACAGTGTGCGACACAGGAACCACTGATCGGTCCACTTGGTTCTTGTTGCCAAAAAATAGAATTACATTTAAATTTTAGGAAGTAGGTGATCTGTTTTCAAATGTTGCTTCTTCTTTTTATGGTGCCGTCTCTTGCCGGAGATTGGCGATCATCAAGGAGCTCGATGGCGCAGTGGTTAACGCGCCCGGTCTGCGAGTGCTGAGGTTAAGCAACTTTCGCAAAGGCCGGTCATCGGATGGGTGACCAAAAATTCATCATCTCGAGCTCCTCCGTGCTTCGGAAGGCACGTTAAGCCGTTGGTCCCGGCTGCATTAGCAGTCGTTAACAACTACCAATCCGCACAGGGCCCGCGTAGTGGTTCATGGCCCGTTCTCCCTATCCATCCATAGGGAAGGCTCGTGCGCCAGCAGTAAATATAAAGATAAAGATAAAGCAGTGGGGACATAAATGAGTTGATGATGAAGGCAATCCTGCCCTTGTCAGTTGCTGCTCGGAACAAGGCTCTTGTACTCAGTCCGTACCACTGTCTGAGATTTTTGAGCCATGAGGTTTTACGTTTGCCTGGTCTGCGGCGTCCTTGTATCTTCCCTGGATGACAAGTTGAAGAAGGGCGTACTTTTTGTTGCGCACTATGTGGCTAAGATATTGGAATTTCCGCTGCTTTATTGTATCGATAACTTCTAGTTTCTTGTTGAGTCTTTGTAAAACCGTCTCATTTTTCACCCCATCAGTCCACAATATTTTGAGTATTCTCCTGTATACCCACATTTCAAAGGCCTGTACCCTCTTACACATTAAGTTACGTTTCTACAAGGGTCCAAGCTTCGACACCATACAGCAGAATGGAATACACATAGCACCTCGCTAATCTTATCCGCGTGGATAATTTCAGGGAGCGGTTGATCAGGAGATTGCTCAGTCTCATGAACGCATTCCGTGCCAATACGACACCTTATTTCAACGCTGTGATCTCCAAGCTCATACACTATGTATCCAAGATTGTAGGAGCGAACTCTTTCAATCGGTTGGTTTTGTATATATAATGTCGGATTTTAGTTTTCTTAATATTCATAGTGAGGCCATAACTTCTGCTTATCTTCTCTACTCGTGATACGAGATGCTGTAAGTCTTCTATATTTGTAAGAATAGAATAGAATAGAATAGAATATCATTTATTGCTTAAACTGTGTACAATTTGCGGTTGAGGATGCAATACATTTGAGTTACAACAGTGTACCCATAACGGGCATGCAATTTTTAAGTAAGTAAATTAAAACTAATCGAAAACAAAAAATAAAAACTAGGTAATCAAAGATTAATTACAACATGAAATTTACAGCAACTTATAATAAACCTATTAGTAAGTAAATTACAATTTTGTATTTTTTAATGCATAGTATTCATCTAAGCTGTAAAATGCGTTATTTATTAACTATTATTTATTATTTATTATTATTCTATTTGTTATTATTGTTATTTGTTATTTATTATTTCTATTTGTTGCTAAAATTCAAAAATCTGTTGCTGACTCTATTGATCGAAGCTGACCCCTATTTTTAATAATAAAGGAAAAAAAGGAAAAAAAATAGGGTAGCTGTTTTCTGCCAAACAATGGTGCCAGTATGTTAGTAGCTTTATAAATTATAGTGGTAGTACGGTTGGTGGTAGTATAAGTTGGACCAGTATTATGCTCCTGGTTTGACTCTTTTATATATTATATGTGAGAAAACGGATTTTCATGGCTTCATCATTACCAGCTCATTTTATGTCCTCACTGCAAGGGAGGACGCCTTCTCTATGGATAGAAAAAACAAGGTTGACGGGCCCTAAGACAACTAGCGGGCCCAGTGCTGATTGGTGGTTGTTAACGACTGCTAATGCACCAACGGCATTACGTGCATTCCGCAGCACGGAGGAGCTCAAGATGATACATTTTTGGGCACATCGAGCTCCTCATACGCGGCTTAATCTTAAGGATTGTCGTTGAAAGCAGGCAATAGTATTTTAAAATTCTTAAAAATGTATTCAATGATTTTTTTTGTATTTGAAAGTAGTAGGTACATTTCTCATAATCAAATGTACAACTTGAGGATATTTGTTCCAAGCGCGAAGTTAGACGTCGAATATTAGAAGGACGCTTTCAATTTTATGTTCAGATTTCTTTTATTGACGTAATACGTTCCTCCCTCAACTGCTGCCGTTGAACTTGCTACCTTATTACTATGTGTATAAATTGTTTGATTGACTACCTGAAATATTTGCGCCGCCTTGTGCATTATAATTGGATTCAGTCTCAGTAAGTGTCCTAATCCTCCATGATGTATATCTATTACCCATATTTCACCGAGCATGTAGTCATGTTGTAATCTGATGTCACTCAACTGAAACAAAATATTTTTGTTATTATTTTACTACAGTTATGGTCCGCTCTAAGGGTCGAATGACAAAGCGCTTATTAAGTATAAAAGCCCTTTTTTAAATAGATATTGCTGTTGCCGCCTGTGGCCTTTACAACGTACCTAACCGGAAGTTATGAAGGTGACGAGAAACATAAAAGGTTCCTCAAGCCATGTGATAGAAACATCCTCAGAGAGTTCCTAGAGGGGATGGAATCATGCAACCATATCCCCGTCACCTTGAAGATCCTTCGATCGAATGCAATAATAAAAAAAGCTAGGCTCAGCTCGGTTGGAATGGATCGTGGGTGGGTATAAAGGTATGTCTTCTTAGTCAGAAGTCGTGGCATGGTTGTCGTCTTGTCTGGTGGTGTCACGTGTTGCCAAAAATCGCGGTAGCACTTAGGGTGGGAGCCCTTTCGGTCGCATAATCTCTTTCGTCATAATGTAGTTTGGCATAACAGTTTCAGCATAAAGTTTTCTCGCATAAATTATGATAAGCAGAGTGTTATGGTTTCATCGGCATAATTTTCATACTTTTAATCGGCATAAATGTAAAGAACATAATTGCTATACGTCTAAATTTATTTTATTTAGTATGATTAGTAATCGTTATTGTAAAAACATTTATGCATGAATATTTGATTCTGATATATCCTTATTATAAAAAAAATCGTTCTGAATGAACGTTATGCGAAACGAAGAAAATGCCAAAAAACGTTATACAGCCTGAAAATATGCCTCTTTAATTTATGCAACCCAGTATGGACCCACTTAGGGTCTACCTTGTTGGTTTCACAAGTGCGTCGCCAGATAGATGAATCTGCTTTCCCATACAAGTTGTATCGAAAAGTGAAGATAATTTACACTCAGTACTCATCTCAATATAACTGTTGGCAAGTTAACGAGACTTACTTGAACGTGACTTATTAACCTAGCGTCAATGGACCAAGCTATGACAGACCTAGTTATGTAAGAATGCACACAAATTATGCGACCCTGTCCTCTACGCCTCAGTAGTTGCATTCTACATTTTGTTTATACTGAACCGACAGGCATCAAGACCATCCCATAATGGAAATTTGGTCGCTACCGATACCTCACTTGCGCAGTCCGTCAGCAGTCTATAAACATCCCACAGTTAATAACCCCAACCTAGGTACGTATCTTTAAGACAACATTGAATAGACATTTCCTGTCTAAGCCAAGCTAAGTCCATCTTACTCCACATCCTGCTCACCAACAGACTGGTTGGTAGCCAAATGCTTCGTCAGTATGCAGAAAAAAAAAGATAAAAAAAAAGTTGAGCTTTGACCTTTCCACACGCACGGGAAGATTGGGATATAACCATTGGTGGATTTTAACAACAGCTGTCATCTGTTTTTCGAAAGATATTATTTTTCACCGGTGGCCTTTACAGTGTAACCCGACTTTTGTGGGCGGCGAGAAACTAAAGTTTCCTCAAACCGTGGTGCTTGAATTTCCTCAGAGGGTTTCTAGAGAGGATGCCACAACGCAAGTGTGTTCCCCGTGATCCGATAGAGAACAAAAGTAATCGACATAGCCCATCGGATCAGCAAGCTGAAGTGGCAGTGGGCCGGTCATATTAGCCGCAGAACCAACAACCGTTGGGGTAAACGAGTTCGTAAGTGGAGACTGCGTATCGGCGAACGTAGTGCCCGTAGGATGCCCTCAGACAAAGTGGAGCGACGATCTTCACAAGGTGGCTGGTAAGAGCTGGATGAGAATAGCCGTGGATCGTGCTCGGTGGCGTGCACTTGGAGAGGCCTATGTCCAGCAGTGGACTAGTATAGGCAGACGATGATGATGATGATAAGCGTGTTCTCGCGTAGGTACTAGACTCTCCGAGGCTTTCGGATTGAAAGCGGTTGCCACCTTACAAACAACCAGAGCCAACGGCATAATGTGCCCACTGAAGTACGAAGGAGCTCTAAATATTTCAAGTAGGTCACCATAGGGAAAGTTGCATGTACATATCCCTCCCTGTGTGGTGCCGGGGATAAAGAATTGCACCACCCCATCTCTTCCCGTGGGTATCGTAAAAGCCGACTAATGGACCATTCCAGAGGATGGGCAGCAGCATCTCTCTGAGGTTAACTCTCAATCAACTTACTGCGATCGCCAACCTGCCTGCCAAGCGTGGCGATTATGGCAAATCCCCTCATCCTTATGTATCCTTGGGGGAGGCCTTTGTCCAGCAGTGGACGTCTTTTGGCTGAGATGATGATGATGGTAACGCAGAAATGACTGTAAGTTTTCAAACCGCTCATGTCTTCATCAATAAAACTTGAAAACTCACCATAAACGTGTTTCTGAATAATACATCGACGAAAAAGTTGTTAGGGTCTGGATCCACAATTTTAACAATAGATATTCTGTGCCCTTTATATAACTTTGGCATGGCAGCTTGACGGCTGGAAAAGAAACAAAATGTTAAAGACAGGCATTTATGAAATAGCTCCTTATACTAAATAGCATTTAAGATTGTTTTGTCTTTTACAGCTGATGAAAGGTGCTTTGTAGACATTGCTAATGACGAAAAAAATTATAAAATGTAATAAAAGGTTTGAATTACTTTACAGGGAGCTCTTCGCGTTTATTCTGTTTTAGACTGAGACGTTTCAAACCTTATGCATTGCCAGTGATAAAACAGGACTATTTAAAAAAAATATAAAATCTTCATAATCAGTCCCATGCTGATATGATACATGAAAGGATCTAAGCTGCCTAACTCTCCGTGCATATTGTAAGAGCCGACTAAAAGAACATGGGTTACAAGATGCTCGTAAGTACATCTTATCTATTCCACCTCGGAGTTCTGCTTTGATTATGCTAAATATGGCGTCGATGTCACTAACGGCAAGTTCACTCAAAATTAGTGATTTTGATGCTGTGCACACCTTTTTAATAGGACAAGAGAGTATTGTATCATATAAGCAATATCAGCCCGTAACGACCAATGAAGAAGTAATAATTAACATTGAAGTGGTTTATCATTATTACTTTCTTAAGTAATCAATTTACAAGAGGCCTACAGTGATCTGTTATTTTGATCCAAAGCATCCAAATTTAGTCTGCTTATAGTCCAGGGGTTACCAAACAAAGGCCAAAGTTGGACCACTAATCTGAACTGTGAATACATGTAAAATTTACAATGCAAATAAATCATACATACTCAAACAGCTATTTAACGACTAATTAAAAAAAAACATATTGGCTGACATAATTATGTAGTTACTTAATGGAGTTGAACATTTTCTCTAAGAAAAAATTAACTAACAACATCTATAATAACTTGGTACAATGACCTAGAAGGTCTGGCCCTGGAGACTTACTGATGGAGTGAGTGTGGCTCTTATACTTAACAGACCCTTAAGCACCCTTGGGTTTCGATTTACTCATTTTAAAGACAGCTCTGGGTCTCAGTGGCCTAATATTTGACATTTGGACTATGGGAGTAAGGTCAATAACTTACAATTAGGTTATAAAAAAACGTCAGAATCAGGTCACTGAAACACATAGTTTACGTGTAGAACCGATAACCTGTTGGGCATTCTTCCTTTGACTCAATATTTACGAATGAATGAACACACTTTACTCGTCTTCACATTTTTATATCTAAAGCATTATGACTAGCTAAGATTATGTAAAAAGTAAAACAATATTATTATTATTTTATACACAGTTTTAAAAGTTTCAGTATTCATCATGAATTTTGATAACATGATTTTGTTATCGTCAAAATGTACGCCAAAAGTGTATTAGTTTTTTTTAATGTTTTTAATATCGATGTAAATTATTAATATATTAACTACCCTCAAAGCAATACCCAAACGGTAAGTCATACCTATCTACCTTTTTAATTTATAATCAATGTATGTCCATTTAACAGATACCTATGCAAATAAAGTTTGCTTTGATTTGAAGAATGAATTCTGTTTAGATGATGGTAAAGCTTACGTCTGTCGCCTTCACAACAATTCAGCTGCAGTTTTTATGCTAGGTTGATTAATTATTCTACTATATTATTTTCCCTCCTTCCTATGATATGGGGTCCTTCAAACGAGGCGTGAAGAGGCACCTTGTGGGCCGGCAAAGTGAGGATAACTGACGCTGCGTTGTTCTCACGCTGCACCAGTTATCGTCGCATCTGGATTCCATATTTACTTAACATCAGGTGAATTGGAGTCATTTGCCGTGCTACGTATAAAAAAAAAAAAATGGCCCTTATTTTGTACCCTGTCCCTGAATCAATTACTTTGTACATATTTTTCTTGTGTGCTATAAAAGTAAATTATATAATGAATAAAATATACCGAAAAATACTCACTAAAACGTCCACAAGTCTCCATGGTACGGCGACAGTTCCTTATTTCTATCTTGCAGCAGCTCTGGTGCCATAGATCGATATTTATATAAACCATCGATCCTCTGTTTGGTCTTCTCTAGGGAACCTTTGGCTATGATCAAAATTCTCTCTACCATTGCACGTGCTGAAACAATTGGGAATTATTGGAATTACCTTATTTTTAAAGGGTTAGGGAGACGTTAGTATTACGCAACTAAAGCAGACCGATGCGCGCTCTGTAGACTATCCTATATTCTCGATGCCTGTGGAATAAACAAACGTCAGTGTGCTAATAGCCGTCTTGAGATTCACTTGTCTCCCGTTTGCAAACCTTATAAAAGCTTACACGGCAGTGCCCCCGCCAAGTCGAGCAAAAAAGCGGCACGACCGTACCATCCTTTTCTCGAAACAATTCAGTACATTTTCGACCCCCTATAACCTTTGCGCAAGTCCGATTCGCACTTAATCGATACTGGATCGATTACATTTAAATCAATATCGTGTTTGCGTTATCTCTGAACACGAAATCGTTGTTTGAATTTCCAAAAACAAGACAGACGCTATTTCGACTCTTCATGAAGGCACAGTACTGATTTATTTTTAAATCGTATTTAATATCGATTTCAAAAGCTATTCATCTGCGGCCCAGTGTGGTCGACGAATACGAATTCGTTACCATAATTACAGAAAGTGGCTGCCAAATTGGAGTTGTTTATTCACGGGGCACATAATAAGGAGACTGCAGAAGGTAAGCTTCATACAAACAACATCATCATCATCATCATCATCATCATCATCATCATCATCATCAGCTTATTTTATGTCCCCACTGCTGGGGCACGAGCCTTCTCTATGGATGGAAAGGGAGAACAGGCCATAAACTACCACGCTGGCCCGATGCGGATTGGTGGTTGTTAACGACTGCTAATGAAGCCGGGACCAACGGCTTTACGTGCCTTCTGAAGCATGGAGGAGCTCGAGATGATAAATTTTTGGTCACCCATCCGATGGCTGAAACCAAAACCAAACCGCAGACATGACTCTTCACTTTCCCGCCAACAAGAAGTCCGGTAGTCTCGTTCGTATGAAGCTTACCTACTGTGCAGTCTTCTTATTTTGTTCACGGGGCCTTTCAAAATTGATAGGGTGCGTTCCGCACGCTCAGCTATCAATTTTGTTGAGTGGTTATTTAACAGACAACGCTTAATGCTGGTGCATTTTTACAACAGCTCTGATTAAACTAACAGTAAGTACATTGAAGGCGTATGTAATGTCTTTTATTATTAACATTATCACTGCCTTTGTGGTCTACCGGTTTAGACTCGTAGGTCCCGGCTTCGATTCACAGCGGGGGGTACATGTTTGTATACTCCATTTGGTTTTGTTTGTCCGCCTGGCTAGCTACCACCATGTTATCTAAATATGTCGCCATAACATCAATGTTTGTAGCATTACTGTGTTCCGGCAGCTAGAGATAAGATAGACAGTGCCTCAGTTGTTCAAGATCCGAGTGAAGTGCGCTTCCACCAATCGGCCTTATTATCACTTAACATCAGGTGAGATCAGGGCACTGTGCTTATTTGTAATATAAAAAAAATATGGACCAAGCGAGGTGTGAAGAGGTTACTTGTGTCGGCAAAGTGAGGACGGTCTTCGCATCTAGAATCCGAGTTTGCTTAACATCGGGAGAGGAGTCATTTTCGTACTCACCGTTGAAAAGATTTAGGCTTGCACAGAACTGTGGAGAATCCTTGGCGGGACTGGGCCAATTAGGACCCGCTGTAGGTAGACAAGACACGTGGAAAGGTACAGGTGATTTATTGGGTAGGTTACCATGGTGGGAAAATGAGGGAAGAGAAAAAAGGACCTCAGAGAATTTAGCGAGGAAAAAATACAGCAGTGAGCGATGACGGGCTGTGCACGATGATGCGATGAATTTCTTTCAGACTATATGTAGAAATGAAACATTTTATACAAATCTACTCTCTTTGCCTGATTTGGGAGTTGAACACAAGACTTCTGGATATCAGTCTGAGCGCTTTGCTACTTGTTGAAGAATTATACACATAGTTATCTTTACTTTTTGCAATATTAACCGTAACAAAAATATTAAGTTTTAAGAATCCTCAGAAGAAATCCTCAATTAGACTTGAAGCAATTGTAGTATGAAACATTATAACAATATGCTAAACGCGGCTGCAAATCAGGTAATTTTCAGATTTTATAAAATAATAATTCGCTGTGAAAAGCAAAAGCGATTTCTCAAGCGTCAAGCGACGTATTGTCTAATCGATTGAGTAACGTTACTCAACCATTGATGCGAATAGATCAAAAATTCATTGCGCACGCTTACCGCGAACGTGACTTGGGTATACACAATGTTATATATTTTTTAAGAAGTTTCAACCTTATCTAGTATTACATAAGAGCTACAACTATTGAAGAGTGCAGACTTATTTTGTACTTGCCTGTACTAATTGATCTTCAGGTCGTTCTCTTAACGTTGACATATTGGCTGTTGACAATGGGTCAATGACAAATGTGTAACAATACCATCGTCTGAAGTTGAAGTTAGGCATATTATCATATTCTTTCTCACTTTTTTCTATTATATAACGTTGTGCTTTACAAAAAAGGCCACTGACTTGTGCAAATGCTCACTTAAAACAATAGGTTTTTCAATAGAGTTGTTAAAAATGTTACTAGGTTCAATAAATAATAAAACCAAGAAAATTATTCTTAAAATTTTGCAATTTTTTAAGTTGTAGGTACCTTTCTACATGGGAAAAGACTATATTCATTAGTCTAAAAACTGTCAGTGCTACGTTAAGGCAGTTTTGGGTCGTATCACCAAGCTGATATAATGCTGGTTTGGGTTTCAACAATTCAATCTTAGAACAAAGCACTTACAAAAGTTGTTTAACTTACAAGTCATTGTGTATTAAAAATACTTACTTATGCCCGCATCCACTAAATGTGGTTGCTTTTTGAACCAATCCATGATAGCGTCGATGTCATCCTGTATAGTTGTCTCTTTCATTCCCAGTTGTTTCCTAATCTCCTGTTTCTCTTCCTCCTTGTAAGGGTACAGAGGATGTTGATCCTCCTTGAACGACATCTGTGGAAAAGTAAAGAGAAAAGTGTTGTTTTGCATTCATATTTTCATATATTTATTTTAAAACTGAAACGAGTTAAAAAAGAACAATCGAACCGAGACAACAATTTAAAATTCATAGCATTTGGACCTGGATTGCGAAGCCGTTGGTTTGAAGGAAGGCATGACGTCTTTTTTCTAGTAATATTTTCAGTTTACGTCGTCATACATCTTGTTATTTCGTTAACATTAAGAAAAACAAAAAATATCAAGTGACGTAATATTTTGTTAATCCGTATATTTTTGTTTGTTCACCAATTAATTAAACAGTTTTGTACAGTATTTGTAAACCACAAATATTTGCCGGTTGGTGTCAAATGTTAGTACAAATATTTTAATGCTAATATTTGACTCTGATCTAAACTAACAAATAGGTAAGTTTATTTTAGCTCGTAGATGTGCGGCTGGGAAGCGTTTTGCCTTCGTCTCATCTTCTCTCATCTCTTCATCCATGGTGGTGGAAAGAAATATTGAAATGAAACCATTTGATTCTGCGAACTGTCTAAGGTCCCTGTGACCACGGAACATGCAAAGGGTTCAAAAGGTCAGGATAGACATTAATTTACATTAATGTGTAAAATATACGTGAGTAGATCCGTAAAAGTGCGCGTTCGCGTAAAGTTTAGAAAAAATAATAAAATATTTTGACTTTAATAATAATTTAATAACATTGTGAGGAGGTTCCTGTCTCTGGAGCCCTAGCCACCGGTAGCTTGGACCCTGGTCCCGATGCCAGCGGATCCCTATTTTTTTATATTTTTAAATGTTTTATGTATTTTGTTTTTAGAAAATATTTAAAAATGTAAATTAATATGAGAAAAAATAAATAAAGGAATAATAATAATATATTTATTTAATCAGATGCAGAAATCCATTTTTGTAATTAACAATGTAACTTATTAAAACTACTAAACCGTGTTAGTAATTAATAAAATTTATCACATTTTATTAAACATTCAAAAGCATACATTAGCAAATAAAAACATAAAAATAACAATAATTATAATAATCAGCGTAATCTAAATTTAGGTCTGGAACCAGAGGGCCTACTACGAACCACGTTCGACGTGTTGCCTCCCTGTCACACTTACGCCGAATTTACAAGTGCGACAGAGAGGCAACATGCCGAACGTGGTTCGTGGTAGGGCCTCAGAGTGCTCAACATGCAACCTGGTCCAGTGCTGCATTATTGGGCAGTCCAGATCCATCCTCGCTGCGAACAGCTGCAGGTAGCCGTTGGAGCTGCCCCGTACGCGGCACATCAGGGACGCTACATGTTTGCGCACACGTTTAACTTTGACTTTGTCATCTTAGAATAGAATAGATTAGAATATTTTAGAATATGGTCAGTATACAACAATGCTGCCAAAATTGAGCAAGCCAGTCGGACGTATAAAAAACTCTAAAATCAATCAAACTGAGCACAATAATAATAAATAATGAATTACGCGGGGAATCGATCCTGGAAACTGTGGTTAATAAGCGGTTTTTAAACGGCATCCGTGATCCGTTCAGTACATCCGTGATCATGGCGAATGCAACTGTGCCGAAATATCCGGACACACAACAAAAAATATAATCATTATTTACATATCATTTTACAAACGTTGAACGTTGCGAACAAATTACAATTTCACTCATGAAATGGTCAAACTTTAGTGATCATTATCGTAAAATATTGACTGCGCTCCCACCCTTCCGTGACTGGCCCTCACTACGCTGCGCTTCGCTCGGAAAAAAAAAATTACTTAACCTGACCAACAGTAAGATTTCCTACATTAACGATATGGCTAAACGTTGACGCTTTAACGATATGATCATGGTCACCCTACAATCTGACTAGTAGTACGATGCGGCTAAACGTGGGCCGCCCGCATCGCAATGGACTTGGGAAAGATAAAAAAAGAAGTTTATTTTTACCTTATACCATTGTAGAAGACGTTATTCCAAAACGTATAGTTTTTGTTTCACTTCGGTACGATAAGTATTTACAAAGTTATTATACATAATTAATTTGCTTAAAACACGCTTAGTTTGCTGGCAGTCGGCTTATATCGGATGACGGAACGTCACCGTATCTGACAGCCGCATTGTGATCTTTACGGAAAAACAAAACCAGGTAATGATTTTTAAAATTTTTGAAAAAATATTGTGAAGTAATTAGCAGTAGGTACCTACTACAGAAAAAAAAAATGTCATATTTTAAGTTGAAACTAATAGAATAGAAAAAAAACGAAAGAGCCTTACAGTAGTCGCATATGATGAGTAACATTTGACATCTCACCTTTTGAAATCAATATTACAATAGAAAATAGAATATAGGTATAATTAACAATTACGTATGTATGTTTTTTTACAAATCATAAAGACAATGCAGTAAATACTCATTAGAAGACATTTGACATATCAAAATGATGATGATGACACAATATGTCACATATATTAATAATATGTCTTGTTCATAATATCGATTTTAAATGGACTTCTTGGCGGGAAAGTGAAGAGTCATGTCTGCGGTTTTGTTTTATTTTCTAAAATTTGTGTTATGTCGAATATTAATATTAATGTTAATGTTAATTAATGTAAAATAATGGTGGATTATTAACCGTTAAGTGTTCGTGAGTGTGCATGAGTGTTGGCAAATGAAACAAAACAGTGCAACGTCACTCTTTAAATTCTCTCAAGAAGTCCGCCCGAGGACTTAGTAAAGCACCACATCTTTACTGTGATACTCGAGGGGTTGGGGGTACTTATATCATTTCTCACTTTTCAATTCTATTATCATTCATCATTATTGTACAGGAAGGAAATATTGTTTATTTATGTATTACTTGTAAGAAAAAATATAATACTTTGACACTAGCTAAATGTGCTAATCGCACGAAGCCATCAACCAAATGAAAAAAAATAATTATGAACTCAGTAACGAACATGTGAACAGTTTCGAGAAAATAGATCGTAATGTCAGCATCTCAAATATTATAATCACAAACACAGTAAGTTGTACTTAATGCGTTCATAAATTGTGCGGCAGTATCACCCTGTTATGATCACATTTCTACGAAATCACTTCCACAAATATTACTACCTACAACGGACATTGGGCTTAAAGTGTCGATCACTGGTGGCTGTTACGGATCACACTGTTACGACTTACTTCCGTCCCTTTTCTACGAAATCACTCCCACAAATTGTATATATAGAAGGCGAGCGGAAAAATGTTACACATCAAAAAATTGGTTGTCTGTAAAGTCGGTTTACTGACGATAGTTGAACGTGACAACGTCTTAAGAAGGTGTCGGGAGGTGTTGGGGGTTTCGGGGAGTGTTGGGGGTACGTACCGCGGTGGCGATGCCGGCCACGGGCTTGCACAGCAGCCTGCAGCAGCCCGTCGAACAGGTAGGCGGGAGGAGTTGGGGGTGTCGGGAGGAGTTGGGGGTGTCGGGAGGTGTTGGGGGTGTCGGGGGGTGTTGGGGGTACGTACTGCGGTGGCGATGCCGGCCACGGGCTTGCACAGCAGCCTGCAGCAGCCCGTCGAACAGGTAGGCGGGAGAAGTTGGGGGTGTCGGGAGGTGTTGAGGGTGTCGGGGGGTGTTGGGGGTACGTACCGCGGTGGCGATGCCGGCCACGGGCTTGCACAGCAGCAGCAGCCCGTCGAACAGGTAGGCGGGAGGAGTTGGTGGTGTCGGGAGGTGTTGGGGGTGTCGGGGGGTGTTGGGGGTAAGTACCGCGGTGGCGATGCCGGACACGGGCTTGCACAGCAGCACGGCTAAATTTCTACTCAGCCGATTGTGCTTCTTTGTCGTTCGTTCCGCGCTCTCGCTTGCACTTTAAGCCTTACATGGAACGCCTCAGAGCGAAGTGAAACTGCCCTGTTTTTGAAAACGGCTAGCCGTAATGTCATGCGGCGGATTATATAATCCGATTGCCACATATGTAGGCATATCGACAGTTTTCTATATTAATATTATATAGAGAGGAAACCTTTGTATTTTTGTATGTATGTATGTTTGCAACGAATAAACTCAAAAACTACTGCACCGATTTAAAAAATTCTTTCACCATTAGAATGCTACATTAGCGCTGAGTAACATAGGCTATATTAAAAAAAATGTCCACCCGTGCGAAGCAGGGACGGGTCGCTAGTATATTATAAAACGCATATTAAGAAAAGTTTCAGTTTTAATTAGTGTATTTCCTCTGTGGCTAATTGGTTAAGCACTCGGTCCGACACCCGAAGGACATGTGTTAAATTCCCAGATCGGGCAAAAGTGTGTTTTGGAATTATCGATGTACAGCCCGGGTTTGTAATCACCAACACGCATTTGGCAAGCGTGGTAATCAAGCTAATACTTATCAATTGTAGCGATGATTTGATTTCAACGATGAAAAGCCTTTGCTCAGCAGTATACTTATAGCCTATACGAGCTCCTATATCAGCAGTATATAGGAGCTCGATGGCGCAGTGGGTAACGCGCCCGGTCTGCGAGTGCTGAGGTTAAGCAACTTTCGCAAAGGCCGGTCATTGGATGGGTGAACAAAAATTTATCATCTCGAGCTCTTCCGTGCTTCGGAAGGCACGTAAAGCCGTTGGTCCCGGCTGCATTAGCAGTCGTTAACAACCACCAATCCGCATTGGGCCCGCGTGGTAGTTTATGGCCCGTTCTCTAGATCCATCCATAGGGAAGGTTCGTGCCCCAGTAGTGGGGACATATAATGAGCTGATGATGATGATGATATTGCCTATACATACCTTACTTTAAAAATAAGGTTAATTTTGTGTTTTAAAAATAAACTCCCAAATTGAGTCAAAAATCAGTCACGTGACACGTTTGCTAACAGCCGTGTCGATCGGTCGTTGCGCATGAAATGAAATATTTAAAAAAAGCGTGATATAACTTCCTCCATGCACTGAATGACAGCGTGACGTCACAAAAGCGTGATGCTCGAAGTTGCGCTCCGTTCCACATAATTTATAATTAACACGTTTTGCGCAAAAGTAATTGCTCTTGAATTGAATGAAACGAAACACTTTAAATGGACCAGTAGAACGTCTACGGCTATCTTAGATTTTAAGACGATGATAAAATAATAAGAATAATGAATGTGAGTAAATCATTAGTAGGTAGCGTTTGCGTTGAGTGAATAAAGCACAAAATCCTTAGAATACAATTAAATACTCCTAGAATCCTACACTTTTCTTAATATCCTTTCATGTTCCTTGCATCCTTGCATTTTGTGCGTCACATGAAAGCATTGAATTATTTAATTTAATATAAATTATTTGTCATACATTACATAATAAATATCTAAGATTATAAATGTTCAAATAATTTTTAACGCAAATTTTGTTGCGAACAAATTACAAAAACACAAATGTTGAAAAACTTTCCACGAGCAGGATTTGAACCTGCACCCTTCTGACATTCCGGGTCAGGTGCTCTTCCAATTGAGCTATCGTGGTACCACGGTTTGTACCATTTGTGTATCTAAGATTACTTAAAAGGAAGTTTAAAATTACTCATCAAGATTTTTTACGTTGTATTGATAATTATATTTTGTGATTGAGTTTTAACTGATGGGGATGATTTGGGACACTTTTTGTGTTTATATTTAGTAGTAGTTATAGTTTATAGTTTTTATACGTTTAATTTTTGTTATTGTCTTTGTTTGTAAATAATAGAAATTATATAGGTAATATATTAAAAGGTTTTGACTGCACTAAGAAAGATTGCGATTTTGATAAGGTTTATCTAACTCTTTGAAAATATACGAACAAATATTAATAACATTTACTAGTACCTCCTGTTTAATATATGGAACTTAGAGAAGTTGCCTGCCTCAGTAGTAAGCATTCCACATTGTCAACGTATATTCAATACAAAAAAAAACTCAAAACTTATTTCGTTACCGCCGCTTTTTTTTTTTTAATAATGTTACATTAATTTATTTAAATAATTATTATGTATTTGCATGCTATCTTAATGGCAAAACACGCTACGTACCATTTAAATATTGTAACAACTTAAACACCGTGTTTTAAGGCAAATAAATGTTTTCTATTTCTATTTCTATTTCTAATTTAATTTAGCAAAACAACAACAAACGTTTTGTTGCATACCGTACAACACTATCACATAAGCGAGAAAGACGCCACAATCTGAGCATCTAAAATTTACTATTAAACCTCTTTTGTTTTTCACCAAACATAATAAATACAAAAAACAAAACAATAAATCGAACCTTCAAAAACTAAAATCCACAACAAACTCTGGCACGTCCACTCCAAACGACACTCACTTTGTTTTAACCGTGGCATCCTTCGCCGCGACCAATATGTACCACCGAAACTCGTCCACGCATAAAGGTGCATGCATATGAACCAACTTTATTATTGTTCTTATTGAAATTGAAAACGTTTTGAAAATTGAAACGTGGTCACACAGACATACATATTCAAATCAATTCAATTCAAACCTTTATTACTCTCCATAAGTATAAATGAGTTGTTACAATATTAGTTAGATAGAACGTTATGGGCCCGGATTGGGCACGACATACATACATACATACTCTCATGTCATTCTTTCATAAAGGGTGAGCATCAAAGTCACCAATTTTGAGTAAATTCGCCGTTAGTGTCCTTCTATTAGTGATTCTCACAGAGTTACTTTAGCCTCGTAAGTCCCCGTGTACTTATACAAGTACGAACTAAGTAGTTCAAACCTGATTTTTTAACTACATAGTACGAGTACTTGACCAAGTACAAATTTTTCATTCCCCGTTTACAGAGTAGTTATTTTTTTTATTTCAATAAAACCTATAACATTTTGATGTTGTTTTTGTTATATTATAAAAGCCTAACAGGACACTACAAATTCAATATTTTCCTTTCTAAAAATGTGCTACAGATGCTAAACATGACGTCAAAATAATTAAAAACTAGGAAGCCCTTCAAAAACTACATAAACCCTTCAATTTTTTATCTCGGTCTAAGCACTAATCTTAGTTTGTACTTGGTATAGTACATGCGGTAGATATGAATAGTGGTCTTAAAAAACACAGGACTTACGAGGTTAGAAAATAGTTTCTAATTGTCCCTGGATCACGAGTCCTAAGGATAAACGATAGCGTATTTATTACACCAGGCACTCAAATAATTCGACAAGAAAACTAATATGTTTCGGAATTTGAAAGAAATGCCGCCTGGATAGCGAAAGGTGAAACTTTATTTTAACAATTTTCATAAAAAAATAATTAAAAAGCAAATTCAATATCTAAATGTTTCGACGATTTGCTCCAAAACGTTATTTGCACAATTATAATATTTTTATTTTAGTAGACAGTGAAAATATTACGGCCAGTTTACTGGTTTCGAAGCTTTGAACTGTGTGTCATAATATTTTTTATTCCATTAGGTACTCTGTTTGAAGGTCCCGTGTTCAATTCCCAAGTCAAGCAAAGTGTGTTTCGTGTTTTTGAATTTTTGAATTTTGAAAATTTTGATGTATGTATTTAAGTATATGCATTGTATGTATGTTAATTAAGTACCTATCTATATTTATATTGTGCGTAATACTTCAACTTATATTTTTAAAAACACCATTAACCGTCCATTTCTTAGCTATTTTTGTCCAGGTCAACATGTGTTGCTGAAAATGAGCTAAAAAGTAATTTTAAGGCCGCCATTTGTATTTCCTCTTATATTGTTTACAAGTATGGTGTACAATAAAGTGTATGTTCATTTTCATTTAATTTTTTTATGATTACAATGATGGAGGTCTTTGTCCAGCAATGGTACAGTCATAGGCTATTTACTACTATTTACTACTATTGTTGCAGACTCTTTCAAAAACCTTTTTGATACTTTTTATGTTCTTATTTTTATACTTTTTTGAATATTGACATTTTTATAGATTTTGCTTTTGTCTTTGTTCTTTGGCTGTCTGCTGTTGTGATTGGTATTGTGTGTGTGAAATTAATATAAAAATCCCACTTATTTCCTGTATTTTGATCATTTTAGTCCATTAGTTCCTCCCATTAATAGTTGTCGTTTTCATTTGGTCCTTGCTCATCCAACCAGTGCCTCCCCACAGTTTTGGACGATGGAGACCTGGTGCGAAGGGCACATTGGAAACAAGCGCTCCGACTCAGTGACCACTTTTGGAGGCGATGGGTGAGGGAGGTGTTACCTACTATGCTGCCGCGTTCGAACAGCAAAAAAGAACGCAATGTCAACATCGGGGATGTGGTCCTCATCGTTGATGAGAACCTGCCTAGGGGTACTTGGCCGCGAGGACGCGTTGCTGCCCTACATCCCGGCAAGGATGGCGTTGTGAGGGTGGTGGATGTAGCGACGGCAGGAGGGTTGCTGCGTCGACCCTCCAGAAAATTAGTTAAAATAGTTTAGGAGCCAGGGGTCTCAGCATCCTGGGTAAACTTTCTCCACTGTTTTGTGCTTTTGTGCACAAGGGCCCGGGATGTTGCAGACTCTTTCAAAAACCTTTTTGATACTTTTTATGTTCTTATTTTTATACTTTTTTGAATATTGACATTTTTATAGATTTTGCTTTTGTCTTTGTTCTTTGTCTGTCTGCTGTTGTGATTGGTATTGCGTGTGTGAAATTCATATAAAAATCCCACTTATTTCCTGTATTTTGATCATTTTAGTCCATTAGTTCCTCCCATTAATAGTTGTCGTTTTCAACTATATACTACCAACGAGTACATCTTTGGTTTGTTACTAATTCTTTAGTTGTTTGGTTGGTTTCTCGATGCCTTGGACAGATTGCAGCGTCGTCGCGCTGAACGCATTATCGGCAATGCAGAAGTCGCAAATACTCTCGAATCTATGCAATTGCGTAGAGATGTTGCGTCACTCAGCGTGTTTTACCGCTTATACCATGGCGAGTGCTCTGAAGAGCTCTTTGACCTCATCCCACCTTCTCCCTTCCTTCATATAAGTACACATGCTGCTCTTCGAAGTCACCGCTTCACTGTCTTAAATATCCCATCGCGCACAAAGAAATTTGGTGACTCGTTTCTTTGTCGTACCTCCAAACGATGGAATAGTCTACCAGCTCACGTTTTCCCTCCTTCCTATGATATGGGATCCTTCAAAAGAGGTGTGAAGAAGCACCTTGTGGGCCGGCAGAGTGAGGTTAACAGATGCTACGTTTGTTTTCACGCTGCACCAGTTATCTTCGCGTCTGGACTCCATTTCCACTTAACATCAGGTGGGATGGAGTCATTTGCCGAGCTATCTATAAAAAAATATAAAAAAACAACCTCTTTTGCTTCTGAAATGATCACCGCCTAAGAAACGTCACGAGTGTATGTGAGCGGTATTTTGTTTTCCTATATATATACTTATAAAACGATACAGTGACGAAAAACACAGATAGACATAAAAAAAAACATAACAGAGTACACAATTACAATCTTTTCACATATAGAAACTTAATTAGCTCATTTGAAAATTATATGTAAACAAAAATAAAATAAAAAAGAATACGCTTGAGCCACTTCCCTATAATAAATAATACATAAATTTCATACATATACTTACATACATTCATATAAACAAAAATCAAACCTAGAAGTATTGAATATAAATATTTGATAATACTACAATCACTATTGAAGTTTACAATACAATTCGACATCGACATCAACAGTCAAGGAATCCCATTAATATACCTACTAGTGACCGCCCGTGACTTCGTCCGAGTCTTCCCGAACGATTTTGAAAAATCTTTTACTTGTTATTGTAGTTGATTCTAATATATATCAATGATCTTAACCATAAAAAATTCGAAACTGTATTTGATTCTTTGGCTTTTTCACAAGTTTAAACTTAAAGAATTAAAAGAAATATTTTTTACTTAATTTTAATGAACGATTAAGTTTTATAAGACGCTAAAGAACTGTAGCAAAAATTCTGTTAAAAAGTTAAGTAGCCAAAAGAAGTTGGATTTTACCGTCATTAGCACTTAATACAATGCGTGTTTTTTCACGTAGATCGCCCGAAAAACCATGAAACCATTGTGGACGTGACAATTTGTCAAGTGGGACAAGAGTGGTGCACTCCAAGATGGCGGATCTTTTAACCGACAGTAATTGACAAAGGGCAAGGTTATTGACCTTCCCTCTATTGCTGGAAAAATTCGCGATAGCTATTTTCAATTGTTTACTTTTATCCCTATGATTTTAGATACAAATCTCAGATCTAAGCCGTTATATATACTAAAAACTAAAAATATTATTATAACTTTTTTAAGTATTTTACATTTTACATGGATGCTTAACATCGAGCTTTTTGCGTTTTAATTAAAATCAATTTAATGTTAAAATGGGTAGGTAAGTATTCTTTGCTCTTGCTTTGAAGAGCTTGATGGCGCAGTGGTTAACGCGCCTGGTCTGCGATCATCGAATGGGTGTCCATGAATTTATTATCTCGCTATTTATATAAAATACAGTGAAAAAATTAAACGCCCACCCGACCCAGCCAGGAATCGAACCTGGGTCTTCCGCAATCCGGGCGGCTGCACTGACCGTTATGCTACCGGGAAGGCTGACGTAAGCGCTGAATTTTGTCACTGCTTTTTGATTTTTTGAAATGCTTTAGAGCGACATTAGTGCCATCTATCCAAAGGTATTTGCAACCGATGGACACGCAGATTCATCTTTGCAGATGAATACCACAAATTGATGACACAACGCTATAGTAATTTTTTTTTACTTTTTTTACTTACTAAAATTAAGCCCGGATTGCGGAAGACCCAGGTTAGATTCCTGGCTGGGTCGGGTGGGCGTTTAATTTTTTCACTGTATTTTATGTAAATATTTAATTCAGCTTAAGTGTAGCAAAAACAAAAACAAAAGTAAAAAAAAAATATTATCTCGAGCTCCTTCAAAGCACGTAAAGACGTTGGTCCCAGGTGTATTAGCAGTCGTTCACAACCACCAATGGATTACCGCACCGTGGTAGTTACTATTCCGTTCTCCCATCTATCTATAGGAAAGCTCGTTCTCCAGCAGTGGGGACGTAAAATGAGCTGGATGATATCATACATACATAAAGATTTACTTACTCATTAATTTCTAGGAGTAGGAAGGTAAGAGCTAACATTCATTAATTTATCATTATGTTCTACTAATATCGTGACGAAACCATCTCCAAACAAAGTAAAATCAATGATTATTGAACTTTTGACCATGATAATTTGGCCATATGCGGGCGGGTTTTTGATGGATTTTCCAAGAGCCGATATCTTTTTTTTGCATGGTATAAAAATGAAGCTCTGTATTTCCCATAAGGGCAAATGCCTCTGCCTTTGTGGTCCATTAAGCCTCTGACTCATACGCCATAAGTTTGATTTCCTTTGGGGTTTCATGCACAATATTAATTGTGTTTGATTTGGTTGGTGACTGGTAAGGCATGTTCTAATTTCACTTCTCTACTACCATCCTAACTCAGAATAGTGGTACATTAGTGGTAAGGGGGGAAAAAAGCCTTTATCCTGAAGTGGGGTAAAATAGGCTGATGCATT
The DNA here is from genome assembly GCA_963082485.1 of Eudonia mercurella. Classification (NCBI taxonomy): domain Eukaryota; kingdom Metazoa; phylum Arthropoda; class Insecta; order Lepidoptera; family Crambidae; genus Eudonia; species Eudonia mercurella. The sequence continues at coordinate 8,980,604 of OY720044.1, read as the reverse complement.
AATCATCACCAGGAGGAGCTAAAGGTTAAGCAACTTTTGCAAAGCTCGTTCTTCGGATAGGTGACACAAAAATTTTCATTTCGAGCTCCACCTTGCTTCGAAAGGCACATAAAGCCGTTGGTCCCGGCTGCATTAGCAGTCGATAACAACCATCAATCCGCGCTGGGCCCGCGTGGTGGTTTATGTCCCGTTTTTCATATCCGTCCATAGATATAAAATAAATAAACAGAGAAGGCTCGTGCCTCAGCAGTAGGGACATAAAATGAGCATTAATATGTATCATAATCGTTCGGTGATTCCGTAAGCGCATACGCAGCTATCCTTAGGGAGCGACGATCATTGCAACGTGGCTGGCAAGAGCTGGATGAAAATAGCCATAAATCGTGCTCAGTGGCGTGCACTTGGAGAGACCTATGTCCAGCAGTGAACTTATATAGGCTGATGATGATGATGATGATGATGATGATGATGATGATGATGATGATGATGATGATGATGATGATGACGACGATGATGATGATGATGATGATGATTATGATGATGACGACGATGATGATGATGATGATGATGATGATGATGATGATGATGATGATGGTGGTGGTGGTGATGATGATAATGATGAAATGAAATGAAATAAATATCCTTTATTTAATTTAGGCATATAAATTGCACTTAAGAACGTCAAGTAGTTACATAAATAAAATACAAAAATATATTAAAAAATAATATAAGTACACACAATAATACTTAAAATATATAATTTAATAAACAATTCATATATGTAATGCGATTGTACTGCTGGTTCGGAAGGTTGATTCTGCCAAGAAGACTCTAGCAAGAAATTTAGCAGCTACTCTTTTAATAAACTAAGAGTTGTATACAAGAGTGTAACTACTTACAATGTGAAATAACATGTGCAGGCGAGCAGACTACACAATCTTATCATTAAAATAATCATCATTTTTATAGTAGGTAACCTATTTTCATTAGACCTTGTTTTATTTCTGTCTTAAACTTACACAAGTTTAATTGCAACTACACAGTTGCAATTCCGTTAGAGTGATGATGATGTTGATGGTGATGATGATGATATTGATAGTGATGATGGTGATGACGATGATACGCAGCTGAAGGTTGGTACATTACATACATACATTAAGGGAAAGAATTTACATTCGTAAGCATGTTTAGTTTTTAATTCTTATTTAAGGTAAAGCCACTAAAAAGCACGCACTACCAAATAGTACGCAGTGCTTTCTATTAATAATAGTATTATATCAGTTGAAAACTTGTCTGTCCTTTTTATTTTGTATTTAATGTTTTTGTCTCTGTGTGTGTGTCTGTATGTGTGTCTTTCAAATATATATTTACTCTTTCTTTGGTAGTGCATACTCTTGGTTATTTTATATATAGTTATGTGCATACGCTTGGTTCAGTGCGTACTCTTTGGTATTGCGTACTCCTTGGTGACTTTAAAACCTTGGTGGAAAAACTTACATTCACTGGTATATTGATCCATGAAATACGTCAATTTTGGATAAACAGACCGCCATGTTGTGTAACTACGCTTAGTTTGTTGTGTTTTTTTCTTTTTGTAAAACGATTGTTATTAACATATTGTCTTAATCTAGAATGACGTAAAGGATAATATTAATATTAACCATTTAAACACACAACAAACAAAGTCAAGTTATAAAGCTTCTTAAATGAAGACGCAATATTTAATAGGTTTCAACAAGTTTTAAGGAAACACCCGACCAAATGATGGTGAGTCCAGTAAAACTAATTATGTTCGCAAAAAAAACGAACAGGAAATATACGACTATGGGAGTTTGGTGTTCACACTAATATTATAAATGCGAAAGTTTGTGTGTATATTTGTTGGTCCTTCACGCTGCAACGGATGGATGGATTTGGATGAAATTCGGCATACAGATAGTTTATAACCTGGATTAACACATAACGTGCCCCTATGTGGTGCCGGGTATAAAGAATTGCACCACCCCATATCCTCCCGAGGGTGTCGTAAAAGCCGACTAAGGGACCATTCCAGAGGATAGGCAGCAGCATCTCTCTGAGGTTACTCTTAACCAACTGCGATCGCCAACCCGCCTGCCAAGCGTGGCGATTACGGCAAATACCCCTCATGTAGATCCGTGGGGGAGGCCTTTGTCCAGCAGTGGACGTCTTTTGGCTGTGATGATGATGATGATGAAGATTAACACATAAAATTTTTATCCCGATATTCCCACGGGAACGGGAACCACGCGGGTGAAACTGCGGGCAAGCCGCTAGCAAAGGTATATTTCGGTCATACCTACTGCCTATACAAATAATTGTCTTGATTCATCATGGTTTCAAAACATCACACACGGTTTCAAACGGGTGTTTTTCTCGATAAAATTGAGTGTACAACATGACCTTAAAATATCGCTACCTCTAACCCAGACACACTGTATTTTGATACCGACCGAATTCGTAGCCCTCGAATTGTCCCGGAAATGAAATGTCTGTCGAAGCTGTTGCGAGATTCCGTGTCCGTGAGAGTTTGTCTGTGTGTGCGTTGCTTTAGCGCTTTTGTACGAAGCTTACCTTCTGCAGTCTCATTATTTTTTGACATATTTTACTTTCCAAGAGTAAATATTCAACAATAGTTTCACATTAAAGGCGCTGACAACCATGAAACAGCGCTTACTCTCGTCAGCCTGCATACAAGCAAAAAGGATGCAAATAGTGATCGCTAGATTCAAGTCAGAAAATAAAAAAAATGTTATTCGTTTTAAATCTAGCAGTTAAAAAAAACAATACCCTTTTCTATCGACGTCCTTTAATAAGTAAATAAGATAATCATGTAAATAGATACTGTTAAAAGGTGCCTTTGATTTTTTTTCTGGTTAGGTAATGTTATACTTCTGCATGTTGGAAAAAATAACATTGTTCTTAATTATATTTTATTATAACATTGTACGTTGTACACTTTTAAATAAACCATGCACAAGTGAAGCACATTTCAAAGCTGTAGTAATTTTTGTGCGATATATATTTTTTAATTTCATTGATAATCAGAACGTCTGATTGAAATTAACGAACACGTTGTAATATGTTTTATATACTTTTAAACATTTGCCTTTTATTATTAGTAAATTTAATATTTAATATGAGTAATGGAAGGCGAAAGGGGGTATATCGCTCTGAAACAATTGAACTGATTTAGATTGTGTCATTATCAAACGCAGATAAAGAATAATATAATCCTTGTATTCACGCCACAAATAATTTAAAATGTTGTTTTATTTATTGCCGTATTAAATAATTGTGTCGTATACAGTATTTAAATACTCTTATTTTGCTTCCTATTGATATGACGTTCACTTGTAATGTAAAAGTTTACAATTTTATTGGTATTCAAGGTCCGTCATTAAGATGTTTTTATGTTGGTTGTCCAAAACAAAAGGACACAAAAACAAATGAAATGTCGTTGCGTACTTGGATTACGTCAATTGCTATAATTTTACGAGTCAACTTTCAAATCTCGATTATGATATAATAAATAAACAATTTGTAAAAGTTTTATCACGGATCTACTACGGTCTATATATTTAATAAGAGTATTATTATTATAGTAGAATATTTACCTGGAAGTGTGCATTGCATAACATGTTGAAAGAAAAGGAAAAAAAAATTGTGAAAAATGAAAATAAAAATGAGCTAAATTAAAAATAAATATCTAAGCGGTAACTTGTTTCATTAAGTGTCACTACTTTTATTTACAGGTAGTTGAAAGTTTAGATCTATTAAATTCAAGGTTTCTTTCATTCAATTCATTAAATTCAATCCATTAAACTTAAAAAACGCCATTTACTTTAAATCTAGATGTTTTATTAAAAATATAAAACAATAGCTTTATTCTAATAAGTATTACGATTACGTATAGGTACTTATTTTTATCGACGACGTGGGTCATTTATATGGGTCATATCGACGATGTGGTAAGTAGGCATTTAATTTTTCACTGTATTTTATAAAAATTTATGGACGTCCTTTAGTAAATAATTAAGATAATCATGTAAATAGATACTGCTAAGAGGTGACTTTGGATTTCATTTCTATCGAGAAAATTTCATAATTCTGCATTTTAAAAACAAAAACATTGTTGCTAATATATGTAGTCTTTTATAACATAAATTTTTCTTGGTGTTGTATGTTGTTGACTTTTGATAGAAAACATACAGGAAGAAGAGTATTTAGACTTTTAGAGTGTTCAGCGCCTTAACGCAGCGCATGTACACACACCTGCAACCTATTACAAACTGTCAAATTTCCTTAATAAACTTTCAACTTTATAACTAAGTACTAAGGTTGAAAATGTATTGAAGAAATTTGTCAGTTTCATAGGTTGATGTGTTGGCGTCTGTACACTTGCGTACGCGCGCGTTTTCAACCCTTGCATCAATGTTGAAATTTAACGACGAGTACATCTAGTACCCATCAAAGCAGAAACAACTATGTAAGTATGGTGCTGTACGACTAGAAAAGGCTTTAAGGTGGTTGCAAACTAGTCGGATTCTGGAAAAAACCCCAACTAACATCATGCAACGCAATTGCCCTTGCTTAGTGTCTTGTCGGTTCTTCTCAGTATAAGGTCTCCCGCCCTGTGTAGATTAAAAATCGATGGCATACTGACACTAATAAGAGCTAATTTGTAGCCTAAACTGAATAAATAATTTTGAATTATGATTTTTGAATTTAATTTAAGAGCATGTTTCCGAAACTATTTTACTTTTTCTATTACTGTACATAGACCTTCCCCGCCCGATCCCCTAAATGATACTACACATTTACAGAATACACTAAACATGCACACTAGTTTAAGTCCAAGACACCGTACTCGTAGAACAAGGGTACGAAGAACCGGTTCACACGCGCTCTATACCAGGTACAGACATGTACCTGGGCGCTTCTCTCCTCCTCCACGGCCCGGTCTACCCGAGCCGAGGTCCGAGCCTTTAGAGGCGCCCTCGGGTGGTTCCGCTCCCCGATCCGATCTGAACCCTTCGGAGAATCTAGTAGGGCACGGGGACGCGCACTAGTGCGCGATGCCGTTTCCTCTAGAAAGCCTCCGAAGGTGATTCGTTTCACACGGCTTGAGGGATCCTTTACGTTCCTCGCCGCCCCCAAACAAGCCCGGTGAAGCTGAAAATGCCGTCTGAAGCAATCAGCAATCTCTCTCCAAAAAAAAAACAAAGACCTCCATCATTTAAATCAAGGCGCTACAGTTGATAGCTTATCAACGCCAGTTGGTGATCGATCACAAATCCGGGCTATGCATCGAAATAAAAAAAAAGGCATAGACAAAATCGCAGGTGCTGTGGATCTGACGCAAGTGTTGTGGACATAAATCTGCAGCGTCTAAGTCATAAGACCGCTTTGCCTTATTATTGAGTATATTTTTTGTGTTTGTTATTTTTAAAGACAAATTATATGATTATTTTCTTTTATTATATATTATTATATATATTAGTACTATTTAAATCCTGAAACCTGGGAATGTAACCCAAGACCTTCGGATATCGGGCCGAGCGTTTGGTAACTCTGTCACCGAGACGTAAATCAAATTATTTGAATACGTATAATAATCGATTCCCATCCTAATGGTGTCCTAATAAATGGATACCTATATATTAACAATATTATCCGATTCGAAACCTTTCATAGTGTACTTGAAGACATAAATTCAGTTTTACAAACGTTTTTTATCCAACTGCAAAGGAAGGGTTGTTTTTCGCGCCTATCTAGTATGTAATATTCTTTATTACCTCATATCTCCAGAACCGCTGAACGGATTTACATAATTAAGGTATCGTTAGATTTGTCTTAGCTGCCCAAGTGTTCTTAGATAGGTGACGTTAAAAAAACACACATGGCGGCTGTGCGACGCCATTGGAGTTGGTGAAAAACATTTTTTTTTAATACCACATTATTGTTATCAAATTATAGGGCTCAACACAAGGATTTCAAGAAGGTATATTATGAAATTTGTCTAACCAAAAAGACAAATAAAATTATAATAAAAAAAAAAATATTCGCCTGCGTATAAGCAACTAAATAGAAAATCAACTGAAAAGGCCGGAAGAAGATAAAAATTCAATTTATGCAACATTATACATTACATGCAGTCGGAGGCATAAAGTTTAATGATAAGTCACAATCAAAATAATGGTGATGTTGCATAAATTGAATTTTTATCTTGTTCCGGTCTTTTCAGTTGATTTTATTTTTAGTTACTTATTATTTTTTACGCAGGCAGGTTTTTTGTTTTTTTTTTAAATGTTTTTTATTACCTGTCAACATGTTAATAAAACTATACCATACGATTCCAATCAAACTTGCCCGTAAACTCATCAAAAGTCCCAGGTAAATCCACAATGCCAAAATACCAGTCCAACCCAAATTCCGGTTGCGTTCGCGTTGCACGATTTGATTTCGTTTTCTGTAAAAAAAAATCGACCCAGGGGATTATCCAAAAATCAATGTATAATTTTTCAACCGACGAAGTATTTCATTAGTGGTAGGTAAGTTAATAATCGAGGAGCTTGATGGCGCAGTAGTTAACGCGCCCGGTCTGCGAGTGCTGAGGTTAAGCAACTTTCGCAAAGGCCGGTCATCGGATGGGAGACCAAAAATGTATCATCTCGAGCTCCTCCGTGCTTCGGAAGGCACGTTAAGCCGTTGGTCCCGGCTGCATTAGCAGTCGTTAACAATCACCAATCCGCACCGGGCCCGCGTGGTGGTTCATGGCCCGTTCTCCCTATCCATCTCTGATAATGATGATGATGATGATGAAGTTAATAATTATAGTGTTGTTTTTGAGCTGGATGCTGGAGTTAGGTCTAGTGGTTAGACTACGGGTATTAGATCTAGCAGTCCCGGTTTCGATACCCAATGGGGGCTTATACTCGGTTTGGTTGGTGGTAGGATTTGTTTTAGTCCGCTGACTATCTTTGCTTTTCTAAATGCCGCAATAACACATTGATGTTAAACGCTTTTTGTTCAGTTACAAGATAATACTCGTATAGCGTGAGGGGCTCGATAGTGCAGTGGTTAACGCGCCCGGTCTGTGCTTGCTAAGATTAGCAAAGGCCGGTCATCGGATGAGTGACAAAATATTTGTATCTCGAGCTCTTTCTTCCTTGTTTTGAAAGGCGCGTAAAGTCGTTGTTCCCAGCTGCATTAGCAGTCGTTAACAACTACCATTTCACCTTCGGCCTTATCATCAATTAACATCAGATTACTCATAGATGAAAGGCAAGGAGGCATATCTATACTAATATTACGAGTATAAAGAGGAAACCTTTGTATTTTTGTATGTATGTATGTTTGCAACGAATAAACTCAAAAACTACTAGACCGATTTAAAAAATTATTTCACCATTAATATGCTACATTAGCGCTGAGTAACATAGGCTATATTTTAAAAAAAAATACTAAAAACGACAAATTAATTTTCCAATACAAAATGATTTGTTTGTTTTGTTGTCATTGATATTTAACTCAATGATGGAAACTGTCAAAGCAGTACCTACAAAGTCAGCCGGGTCAGCTAGTTAAAAATATTAATAAAGTCTTTCAGTAGCCAAACATTGATAGCGTAATGCGTGGTCAAAAATGAAAGTCACAAGTCAAAGTATTTTTTTTTATTCAAATAAACTTAAAATAAGTGCTTTTTAGTCGTCCAAACATTAATTACTTTACCCATTTGAGACGTCTATTTTTTAGCTGTGGAGAAGAATGAGCGCAATTTGATTATGATGGTGAACGAGAACGGGACTCCTGGGGTCGGCCTATCCGAAACCGGAGGACTTCAGGCTCTTCGCTGTTAAGGACGTTGCCAAACTTATGACATCTATCTTTACAGAGAAAGAAGAGTGAAATAATGGGGTTGCATAAAAGATCCCGATGGGTCGAAGTGTTACTGAAAGAGGGAAACCTCAGCAGGCCCCACTAAGATAAGATAAGATGATGGTTAACGATGTTTAAATGACTCTGCTTCTCTTTATTATTATCATTATTATCAGTCACCACTTTCCCATTGCTGGGCAAAGGCCTCCCCTCCCTCCTTCACCCTACCTATATCCCGAGCTAGTTCGTCCCAATTCTCAAGTGGGAGTCCAACTCACCCCTCCATCTCCGTCTAGGCCTTCCAATCTCAATGAATTGATTGTTTAGCTGTTTCAAGGGTTCTGCTTGTCAGATTCTTTTACAGATTGCATCGTGTAGGAGTTGTGTTACAACTGCCTCTGTGGTCTAGTGGTTAAGACCACCGGTTTAGACCCAGAGGTCCCAGGTTCGATTCCCAGCGGGGGGTACATCTTTGTATATCGGTTTGGTTGGTGGTAGGACTTGTTTGTCCGCCTGGCTAGTTACCACCATCTTATCTAAATATGTCGCCATAACATCAATGTTTGTAGCATTGTTGTGTTCCGGCAGCTAGAGATAAGATAGCCAGTGCCTCACTAGTTGAGGATCCCGGGTGAAGTGCACTTCCACCAAATAGCCTTATCATCACTTAACATCAGGTGAGATCAAGGCACTGTGCTTACTCGTATATATAAAAAAAATTAATATATATATACCTACAACTCCTTATACAGTGCTGGTTGTAACTGCATTCGTTATTAATGTTTTAAACCGATCATGACAGCTTTAACAAAACTGCATACGAATGAAAAATAAAAGCAAGGCTGTTAATTTATTGTTGAAATCGTAAAAAGACCTTATCGTTTCATAACGTACAATCAAATATCAATCTTATTCGTGTGCAGTTACATAGCAATATTGGTCAACAAGTAACCGTACTTCAGATCGTTACAGGTTCGTTGAGGCTCGTTCCCGGATTTTCAATAATTCCTGTTTGAAAAAGAAACATACTGAGAATTTGGTCATTGTGGGGTTAATGACCGAATCTCAAGCGCACATACAAAGAGTAGTTAACCTACAGGGGGCGATTTTTATTCTCAACGGTGTCTTCTATGATGCCGGTGTAGTGATCTTAAAATTAAAAGTGACATTTGACCGTTTAATTATTAAGATTCATACCGTTCGTAAATGTTGGGTGTAAAATCATTAAAGGAGAATCGCGTGAGAATAAGTTACCGGTAAAAAAATCCAGGTTGCTTGTTATAACCGATTTTTTTATAAATAAAATGCCCAATGCTGACATATATCTTTTGTTTTTATAATTAATATGTATTTTTGCAAAATAGTTTTTTTTAATACCGTTGAGTAGGTATCATCATCGCTATTATCATCAGCCTATACTAGTCTAGAATAGTGTAAGACTATTATTACTATTACTAACGAATCTAAACTGTTGATATACGTAAATTCATGTCTTTATCTTGAATTTGCTAACTCAAATACACGATTAAATAATTTTGACAAAATCACAATTATTTTCGAAAACACCTCTAAAAAATCACTATTATTGATATTAACCACAAATTTACTTAATCTATTTCCTTGGAAACCATTCATATACATTGATAACATCAATATTCGTAATTTCGTTGCTGCATATTTTGAACAAATTTTAGCTAAAACCAATAAATAAATAAAAAATCACAGATTTCGCAGTCCCCGCAAGAATCGGAGCATTGAAAATGAATACAACAATTTACGAAAAAAACCATTTGATTTTAAATAACACAATTCCAACTTTAATGCACTTCTCGCCTGCATCCGCATCTTTTTTCACCATTATCATGACGATCGGTCAATAATCAAAGAAGCTACATCACTTTTTATATACGGAAATACCCGTTTTTCTACAAAACCGAATCTAAAGGGACGACCTACAGGTCACAATTATTAACCGATTTTCAAATATTTTTCGTCATTTTGTAGCTAAGCTAATACCCTACGACCCTTTTTTATTTTTTTCTTAATTAGTTTTTTTTTAAATATTTACAATTAAGTCCCCAACATCTCCCAAAAAGACCCGATTTTTTAAACATCTTTCATAATACCAAAAAAAGTTTCTAGCCAATTTTCAAAATTCAAAGCTCACACGTGTCGTGATAAATTCCTCAACTCTTTCGGCAAAAATACGTCTCAGGCGATTTGCATCTGATAACCTTTTTCAATGGTAAAAAAAATTACATTCTGTTAGTTTGCGGTCTCAATTGTCGCAGGCGCTACGTATTTTCGATCTTATGACAGTCCCTGTAAGGTTCAGCCTTTTTGAATGTTCACAAAGCGAGGTGTCTTAAACCGAAGTTGAATCCAGATGCGAGAAAAGATAGTGGAGCAGGATTGGCCCTCACTAGCCATTAACTGTGGTCAGTAGGTACCACAGTTTTAACCGTAGTACGACCAGTCTAGTGTTTGTTCCACGGTAATGAAAAAGTAACCGTAGAACCACTAGTGGTACTACTGGGTGTACCACGGTTCTTAAACGGCCGTCTTGACCTGGCCGTCTTGACCTTGCCGACTCGCCAGTTGATTCTTGACACCTAGAATTACTATTTTAATGATGACAGCGCTGGCCCCTTCTTTTTGACCAATATGGGACGCTTTTTGTATCTGTGTATCTTAACATACTTTGTAGAAACTTACGCAAGGACGAACATACTATGCGCACTTCACCCGGATTCCTCCATATGGTGAAGAATTATAGCTTAATTCTTCGTTCCTTAAATAAAAATGACTCGCTGAATGTGTTGCTAATCACAAAACTCGAGAACGGCTGAACCGATTTGGCTGATTTCTTTTTTGCTGTGTTTTATGATATCTGAGGAAGGTTCTTAAGGAGAGGAAAAACGTAAAAAAATACGAGGAAAATTGTAAAAACAACAATTTTCTTTTCCCCATACAAACCACTCTGTCCCCAGTTGTCAAACATTTGACGTTAATCAAAACAAAACAAAGGCGCGTAAGGATTATATCTTTGGTATGCCTTTAGGTTGATAAAAGATTGCACGTTACAACGAGTTCCCTCAGTTTTATAATAATGTTTATAAAATTGTGTTATTTTACAATGATGATCAGTAATCGTGAATAATATGAAGGAAAATTAATGAAAAGAACATAAGCGTTGTCGCAGTATTTTGGATAGATAGAGGCTGCATGGACTTCGAATATTTCTTAAAAAACAAATTGAACAAAAAAAAAACTGACGTACGTGTCATTATTGCTTCCTCGGTGCGTAGCATTTCAAAGAAAAAAATATCGTGTACAATAAAAATATCATCACATTAGATAATATTACTAAAATCTTTCAATGTTATTTTATTTCTATTAGACTGCGACGGTCAATAACTTTTGACAGAACGAAATCTGTCGGGGCAGCTATTAACATAAAAAAAATAATGTAACTTTGTTTTAGAGAAATAGGGCAGAACAAGGTCTGCTAGGACAGCTAGTAATGAATAGTTATGGACCACAACAAAGCTACTGTATAGATAGTACCAGGGACTGATCATTCAATCATTCATTCATCATCAGCTCATTTATGTCCCCACTGCTGGGGCTCGAGCCTTCCCAGGGACTGAATACTGTTATTTTAAAAATTCTGCAGTCGTTTTTTAGTAGCCTGTTTTTGACTTTTGGACTATAAGAAAAATTTCAAAGTCAGGCTACTGAGACACGATTATAGACGTTTTGAATTAACAAAATCGAGTTAAGTAAGTCCTCCACTCCTCCTCATGTTAAGTGGAATTGGACAACTGGTGCGGCAGCGTGAAAACAACGCAGCATCAGTCACTTTCACACTGCCGACACACAAAAGGAGCCTTCACGCCTCGTTTGAATAAAAATGCAAATTTTTTTGCCATACGTACCAAACTTGTTGTTTTTTAAACGCTTACCAAAACGGATAAATGCTCATCAAATTGTGTTTCCTTAAATATTATAAAAAGGATACAATTTATATTTTTATTAAATGCAATTAAAATACATGAATACCTTTTAACTGCATTTCAGACCAAATATGTTATTTTGTCACCAAATAGATAACACCAATATTTTATGCCTCGAGTTTCGATTTGGTAATTTTTGCTTTCTGTTGTCTAATAAAAAAAATAACCTCGAAATTCAAGACAATCGCTACGCTGCGCTTCGCGATTGTCTTGAATTCTTGTCTTAAATTTCTAACCTATCACGTGACCTACAGCTAGTATCCTCAATCATTTGAATAATTGTGTAAAAATTTGGTGAGCATTTATCCATTTTGGGAAGCTAAAATAATATTTGTAAAGTCACTTAATTTATTTGGTACTTAGGCTTAGGGTCTAAAATATATTTCTGGTGAGCGTTTAAATTATACTCTTTTATAAAATACCATCGGCCCGCTCGCGACTTCGTTCGCTTGAGTACCAGCTCCAATTCTATGCATGTATTATACATATAAACATTCCTCTTGAATCACTCTATCTATTAAAAAAACCTCAACAAAATCCATTGCGTAGTTTTAAAGATCTAATCATACATACATACATAGGAACAGACAGACAGCGGGAAGCGTCTTTGTTTTATACTATGTAGTGATAGTTCAATGCAAACCTCACAGGTTCTGCTCCCTAGTTAAACCCTATTAATTATTCATTCGCGTTCACCGGCATTCAATAAAAATGTTAGTTTAACCGCGAAGCTTTCCCTGATAATGGCTCGATGAACCCAGAACACATTATGGCAACCGAACCGTATTTGGCGCCTTTTAATTTATTCATATTTAAATTGACGGTAGGTGTGGCCGTGTGGGACACTGGAATCCATTTTGCATTTGTGTCACCAAAAAATAATGTTGACCGAGTTGCAGCGGCCGTGGTCAATGCTATTGAAAATGTCAATAAAAAGCAAAACCAAAGTAATCGCAGATGTGTTGCCGGCCTTGAGAAAGGAGTTGGATCTTGAGGAGGAAGTAGGAATTGGGAGGGGGGAGGGGTGAGAGATGGGCCTCCGGTACTTTCACTCACCAGACGAAACACAACAGCAACGAGTGCCATTGTTTCACGCCGATATTCTGTGAGAGGGTGGTATTACGCTGGGTGAGCCGGCCCATTTCGTGCTGCAATGCAGCGTGGCTCTACCACTCAGACTTTTTATAGTTAGTCTGTTTAGGATCAAAATCACTGGCTTGTTTTCATGTTCCCTTTGCTGGAGCCTTTCCTATGTATGGAAGCCCATAGGGAGATGGGCCAATATCACTACGCGGGCCCAGTACGGTTAAGTGGTTGTTAACGACTGCTAAACTCGAGATGATAAATGTTTGGTCACCAATCCGATGACCGGCCTTTGAGAAAGTGGCTTGACTTCAGCAATCGTAGACCAAGCGCGTTTATCACTGACGCATCGAGCTCTTAATACATATTTCTGCAGCCATACCATATTTTTTTACAGTTTCATTTTCTTAATGTCTCATCGGTAATCATCACATTTTCAAATGCAATCGAATATTAATTTTCACGTCCATTAATTATTTCGAATTCAGAACAACGTAGGTACCTTTTTTTTTGTTGAGTGAATTATATAGAGCTGTAAAACCGTAAACAATATTTTTCTTTTATTGCCTACAGACAAGCACTTGCTCTTTATCTCACCGAATTTTAAGTGATGATAATGCCGGAAGGAGGAAGCGCACTTCACAAGGAATCCTCAACTAAAGAGGCACTAGCTAACTTATCTCTAGCTGCCGGAACACAACAATGCTGCAAACATTGATGTCATGGCGACATATGAGATAAGATGGTGGTTGCTAGCCAGGCAACCAATCATCAACATACTGACCAAGCCGAGCACACAAACATGTACCCCTCGCTGGGTATCGAACCCAGGACCTTCGGGTCTGAGACCAGTATCTTAACCACTAGACCACGGAGGCGGCCATATGCTAGTTTGTCAGCTTAGTATCATAAAAAACGCTATAAAATCTGTTTACTACTTTAAAGCCTAAGTATTATTGAGATACCAAAAAGGTGATGGTCACATTTGCTAATATAACAAGATAGGCGTTAACAACTGACCCACTCCATTAATTTTTATTTATATGTATTTAATTATATTTATATGTTTATTATTTTCAGTGATCAGATAATCGGATGCATTTTTACCTAAAGTTAATTTTTGGTTAGGGAATTATGGAAGCGGTTTCTTAAAACATGTCTTTTTAATATAAATCCCGGGATTCCAGAAAATTCGGGAATGTAAAACTATTCTGTAACGTGGTGTGAAAAGGACGTCTTTAACATGTGTTTTTATTTTAAAAAATCCGGGACTCCAGGATTATTTAATTATTCATATGTATTTACTTGAAGTTTATTTTTAACTCCCCATGCATCTTATGAGCATGTAGAGTGTAAGAGGCAGAGTAGTAAGTGTTAGTTAAAAAAATACAATACAATAATACTTTATTACACATACTTATTTACAGGATACAAAACATACATTTATTTTTAATAAATTTAGTAATAAAATATCCTTTATTGAAGTGTACAAAGGTGATCTTATCCAGCCAACCCTACTGATATCCTGATTGGGCGTAAATATTTCCTCGGTTACTACAACTTTAATCACTATCTATCACTTTGGTTTGGTCACTGAAATCTGACGTTAACATTTCTCTATCTGTCTGTGTTGAACATGATGGTGTTGCGTCAGATTCCAGTGACTGTCCTAAATCTAAACGATTTATGCGACTTTAGACTTAAGGAAAAATGACTATGTATAAAAATGTCTACTTTCTAAAAATAAATTCGTCTGAGTATTATAAAGACAAGGTATACAAACGTCTTAGTCTAATAAAACCGATGTATAAAAATGTCTACTATCACAGTATAAAAATGTCTACAATTACAGAAAGTTTGGTCTAAAATGAAAAATGAAAAATGACAACGTTGTATAGGTTACAAATGTCTACTATACACTTCACAAAGGGCCGAAACAACAGAGGGATTGCATTCCAACTGCAAAAGTAAAAAACCTTAAAACTATGTTTCAGGCTTACAGAAATCGGGTTATGTCAGTACATTATCATAATTGTCAGTCGAGATGTCCACTGCTTGAACTGAGACCCAAAGGACGCCATCATGACCGATCTAAAGCATAGGTATACGTCCTTGATAAGAATGTATTATGTATAGAGTGTAGAATCTCAACCTTTTTTTAAGTTGGTTAAAAAATCTTATTAACCACTAAAGTAGTCATTTTTATACTTCGACAATTTTGCTTATTGTCAGTTATATTTTTCACCAATCATCAAAGCGACATTTTTATACATCGACATACATATACCATGTTAATATTATACTGGGACGAAATAAGACCAGTAGACATTTTTATACATCGTCATTTTTCTTTATAGTCTCAAGTCGCATAAATCATCTAAACTGCTAACTTATGTTTCATTTAGAGAATTGTAGTATATATTAATAAATTTTTCGAGATTATCGTTCTAGTCTGTTACTCTTGACATTTAGGATCCACTTATAGTTTGAAAAAGATCTCTCTAAATCAAACAGACATTTTTTATACACATGATATTTTTTTTTATATATAATTATAATTTATATATAACTAGCGGCCCGCTCGCGACTTCGCCAGCTTGAGTGAAAACCCGTATCCTGTAGAACCCTATAGCAGCGGCACCTATCGGGTCTAATTATATGCATTATACATATAAACCTTCCTCTTGTATTACTCTATCTATTAAAAAAACCGCATCAAACTCCGTTGCGTAGTTTTAAAGATCATGCATGCATGCATGCATACATACATACATACATACATACATACATACATACATTCATACACACACACATACATACATACATATGTACATACATACATAAATACATACATACATACATACATACATACATAGGGACATCGGGAAGCGACTTTGTTTTATACTATGTAGTGATTATAATTATATATAGAAAAAAATATACGAGTGCTGAGAGTATATGAGTGTAAATATATTACACTCATATTTTTACATACAATTTTTACATAAGACGACAATTTACAAAGCTCGCATTTGCCCTGTCATGACTTACGCTAGCGTAGTTTTCGCGCATACTGCGACCTCCTATCTATATCCCTTACAAACCCTCCAAAACCGTTTCATGCGTGGTGCCACGGGTTGCTCGTGGTACTATCGCAATGTAGATCTCCACCATGATCTTGATCTTCCCACTATCAAAGATTTTAGCAAGGACGTTTCCATACGTCACCTTGATAACGCCCCCACCACCCTAACCCGCTTGTTGTGGCGACCGCCAACTATAACGTTGGAGGCCTTCCACCAACAAGACGGTACACATATAGACGTCTTAAACACGTCCTAGATGACCCCGACGATCCCATAACAGTTGCAAACGCCCCCCCGCCCGATCCTGTATATGCCACTACACATTTACAGAATACACTAAACATGCACACTAGTTTAGGCCCAAGACTCGTAGAACAAGGGTACGACGAACCGGTTCACACGCGCTCTATACCAGGTACAGGCGCTTCTCCCCACCACCACGGCCCGGTCAACTCAAGCCGAGGTCCGAGCCTTTAGAGGCGCCCTCGGGTTGTTCTGCTTCCTGATCCGATCCGAACCCTTCCGAGAATCTAGTAGGGTACGGGGACACGCACTAGTGCGTGAATGCCGTTACCTCTAGAAAACCTCCGAAGGTGATTCGTTTCACACGGCTTGAGGAACCCTTTAAGTTTCTCGCCGCCCTCAAACAAGCCCGGTGAAGCTGAAAATGCCGTCTGAGGCAATCAGCAAACTCTCTCAAAAAAAAGAGCGGGCTACTAGTATATTTACGCTCTAAAAATACGCTACTGTATTTTTTTCACACTTTGTCTTTTTTCAAATTGTAATTTGTGTAAATATAATTAATATATAACCATAATCGTAAATATTTATATACTTAGCACTATCAGATATCAGCATTACATTGATCAAATATAACTTATCCGTCATTACATTGAAGTACAGTCAGCTTTAAAATTATCTGAGCGTTCAAACACACCGAAAATATCTGAACATTTGACAAAAATGAAGACTCAAGACGTAGAAATTCATTTTTATTTGTTGTTTTAAAAAACAAATGACATTGAATGAAAGTACATCGTTCACGTATTGGGCTAAGAGTGTTTTTTGTCAAACGTTCAGATATTTTTGGTAGGTTTGAATGCTCAGATTATTTTGAAGCTGGCTGTGTTCCTACCTATGTTCATAAAAAATAATGTCAAAATATTGGTTGAGGCAAATCAGGAATCACTTTTAAATATTTTGTTTAAATACAACGCGAAAGTTAAAAAGTGTATAATGTACCCCCGCTGGAAATAGAACCCTGTGACCTGAGACCCGTGGTTTTAACACTACACCACAGAGACGGTTAAATTCCTTAGCGCTCAGGTGGTGATCTCAAATTTTGAGGTATTGGATTTGAACAATATATTTCGTAGGAATCCGGTGCACTATAATTAAGTAAATTTTTTTAAACTTAAAATTCTCCATAGCAAATTTTCCATAAACGTACAAAAGACGTGTGAACTATTCATCTAAATACACTTCTATTTTATTTAGGTATATCTATATATTAATACGTGAAGCAAAACCTTTGTACCCGTTTTTACGAAAATTGCGCGAGTGGAGGAGTATGAAATTTCGCACGCTCATAGTTTATATAGAGAAGGTTATCCGAATGTAATTTTTTTTTTAAATTATGCATAAAAAATACATTAAATCAATAAAAACAACATTACACACACTACCATGTATTTGACACACTCGTAATGTTTGTCTTTAATGCGGCCGACATCTGTCGATGCCAATCCAAATTTACATTCTAGGTATCTTTTTTTAATTTTTATTGCTTAGGATACAATCCGTGCAGCCTTAATAAAATGACCACTAGTAATTTATAAATATAATAATTAAAATCCTCTTAGTCCACAACCAAACTCCTGAACGTTCCCGGCATGCCCAAGTCTTGGTCGTTCAGTTTGTCCTTGCGTCTGAGAGCTTCATTTGTTTTATATTCGTTCATCACCTTCAAGTATTCCAAAAATTTTTGGGAACTTAAGACGTCCAACGCTTTTTCTGTAAAATCAAGAGATGTTTTATTAATACTTTTTGGTACACAGTTATAAATACCAGGATGTAATTTAATCAACTTCAGATATTTTCATCTCAATTGCATGTACGAGTAGATAGTGTGATTTTAACATAATCCTACTAATATTATAAACGCCAAAGTTTGTAAGTATGGATGGATGGATCTTTGTTACTCTTTCACGTAAAACTACTTAATGGATTTGGATGAAATTCGGCATACAGATAGTTTATAACCTGGATTAACACATAGGATAGTTTTTATCCCGATATTTCTACGGGAATGAATGGAAACTGTCAAGGTGGATGGCGGAGAAGCTCTAGCTATTTGGTCGTTCAGTTGGCCTTGCGTCTGAGAGTTTCATTTGTTTTATATTCGTTCATCACCTTCATGTATTCCGAAAACTTGATAAAAATGATACATTTTTGATCACCCATCCGATGACCGGCTTTTGCGAAAGTTGCTTAACCATATTAATCGCAGACCGGACACATTGACCAATGCGCCATCGAGCTCTATAAATGCTGTATGCCATTAAATATCTCCATTAACTCAGGACCGTGTTGTAAAGTTTTTTTTTTTTATATTGACACGTCATAGTGACCAACCACATCCTGCCTGATGGTAAGCAGCCGATGCAGTCCGAAAAGTCAGGATAAATTAAACACGAGTTGATTCATAAAATCCTTCTCTTCCCGTGGGTGTCGTAGAAGGCGACTATGGGACCATTCCAGAGGATGGGCAGCACCGTCTGTCTGTGATTATTCTCACCTTACTGCGATCGCCAACCCGCCTGCCAGGCGTGGCGATTATGGCAAATTCCCCTCAAAATTATTTATCCTTGAGGGAGGCCTTTGTCCAGCAGTGGACGTCTTTTTGGCTGAGATGATGATGATGATGATGATGATGATTAATAAAAACTGTAACTTATATGAAAAACTTTTTGTAACTCGACGACCTCCATAGCCGAGTGGCATGCACACCGGACTTTGGGTGGCGCTAACTCTAAGGGTCCCGGGTTCCATTCCCGGTCGGGTCAAAGTCGAAAACAAACTTTTCAATATCGTGTCGGGTCTGGGTGGTTGTGGTACCGTCGTTGTACCCGATTTCCATAAAAAGAGTGCTTTAGCTTACTTTGGCATCAGGGGGTCGACCGCCTAACTCTCTCGCTTTCGATCGCTTTGAAGGCGAGGCGAGGAGGAGGCGTCATCTTGTCATTTCGAAAGCAATATGAAAGCAATATCAAAAGCTATAGGCTATAGCTTTCGATATTATTCGATATTATATTTCGATATTATATTAGAAAGCGAGGCGGGGGCCGCGCTTTCAAAGCGATCGAAAGCGAGAGTGTTTGGCGGTTGGGGGGCAGGACAATGTATGAGATGTTGTTTAACATACAAAATAATTTTGGGGACCTAATGCAAAAATGTTTTTAAAGGACTTAACTGCTCGCCTGTACGAGGTAACGGGTGACCGGAGATCAGGTCATTTTTTCGCTCAGCGCATTAGCTTGGCCATTCAAAGGGGCAATGCCGCCAGCATTTTGGGCACCTTGCCTCGGACAGGCGAGTTAGTTGAAGTTTTTTACTTGTGAATTTGATTATTATTTTTATTTTTATTGTTTTTTATGAATAAATTGTTTATTGGTTAAATAATTTTTAAAAAAAACTTACTATGAAGTACCGTCATTGATTCTTCTGCGCCTCCAAAGTCAGCAGGCAATAATTCTTTGTCTACATGTTTGTAGACTGCCTCCATTTCACTATGCACCTGTATACGCTGGGCCAGCTTTTCGGTAAGCACTTGTTTTAAAATAGCCACTAAAGTTCCTACTAGTTTGGAAGTCGATATAATGTGTATGCCTTTAATTCTTAGGCCGAAACTATTCTGAAAACAAATGAAAATTCCATGGTTGAAAAAAAAATAAAGAAAATTTATCTTTTAGTCCGTTTTCAAAGACGACAACTAAGTCTTAGGTGACCCTTAGGTCATATTAGGTGACAGATGAATGACTATAGGCGCCGGAGTGAAACTGTCACCTAACATTGCTTAACCTCTAAGCTAAAATTTACGGGTCATCGGTAAAAAGGAAGGTTTTTTCATCAAAGAACACAATGTTACTTGATTCAAACAGCATCCAGTTTAACATTCTTAATTTTTAATTGAAATAATAAATAAATTAAGTTAAGTTAACGCAGTCGGTCTGCGAGTGCTGAGGTTATTGAAAAAAATTCCACGAGCAGGATTTGAACCTGCACCCTTCTGACATTCCGGGTCAGGTGCTCTTCCAATTGAGCTATCGTGGTTCTAACCAGCCCGCCGAAATTATTTGAACATTTTATAAATAGCTTGCTTACTTCTTAACTGATCTTTCATATTTGTAAAAATATTATTATCGGATGTTAGTGCCGGTAGTTGTTGACATTGAATGGGCGCCTTTGGCTTTCAAAGTAAAAAGTGTTGAATAATTTCGGCGGGCTGGTTAGAACCACAACAGCTCAATTGGAAGAGCATCTGACCCGGAATGTCAGAAGGGTGCAGGTTCAAATCCTGCTCGTGGAATTTCTTTCAACATTTGTGTTTTTGTAATTTGTTCGCAACAAAATTTGCGTCAAAAATTATTTGAACATTTTGCATGATTTTTTTTTTACGATACAACTTAAAAAAGCCTTATATACAATACAATAATGATTTCTTCTCTTTATCGGTTGATTACCAATACATATCTACATTTGTATTGTTCTATACCGGTTGATTTTTTTATCACCGTATAAACCTTCTGAGATGACTCCCGTGATACAAACGAACAACTTTTACTATTGGACCAACTCCCTAACTCGAAAACTAAAATTCAGCTGTTACATATGTACATTTTGGTCGAATGAGTATTGATGTTTTGTATGAAACAACTGAATTTTATTTTCGAGTTAGGGAGTTGGTCCAATAGTAAGAGTTGTTCGTTTGTATCACGGGAGTCATCTTAGAAGGTTTGGACGGTGATAAAAAAGTCAACCTGTATATAGGTACTGTTTTGATATTTTTACCTGTGATTTTATTACTTTTTGATTCAGAAACAGAAACAGAAACAGAAACAAACATTTATTGACCACAAGCACCAATTAACATATAACACAGAGGACACATCGTACCTTGAGAAGAACAAAAGCATAAGTGGAAAAAGTACATTTTACAGGAGAGCGAAAAAACTACTAAAATCTTAATAAGTTTTTACTAAAAAGTCTGACGACATCGCCTTATTTATGAAAAATTGGTATAAAAATTACGTTTTCATTAATAATACAAGCTAAAGTTAAAAGTTAATACTATTTTACTTATTTCCTTTTATTTAAATAACGTCACTTTTTATTATCCTGTTTTGTTAAAAGAGAAATGTAAAAACACAAATGTCACTGTTCTTTTAAAGATATATATGTTTAGAAAAAATATTCGTGAATACGTTACAATGCAAAGGAACCTGACAGAAATGTAATCGATATTATGCTTTTTTTCACTGATTTTTTTTGTTGAACAATAAAATTAAGCACTCCTTACACCTTTACTATCAATGAAAAATGTAAGACCTGTATTTGGTTAAAAACATTAACACCTTTTTTGTCTACATTATTCTTTTCTTATGACGAGAGTATGAATTGTTATGGGAGAATTCTTTAATAATTTAATGAAATAATAAAAAGCATTTTATTTTTGAAATCAAATAACTTTTATTGCAATATAAAACAGACAATGCCGCAATTTTTAAATGGGTACAGAGACATAATATATTTTTTAAATAGTAATTAAAAAAATATTCTTTTATTAAAAATCAAATTATAAAATTATAACTTTTTTTTCACTTTCGCCTTATTGAGGCCTCCGGTGACAAGAAGGCTGGCAGCTACCTCTGCCAGCGTATTAGCTTGGCAATCCAGAGGGGCAATGTTGCCAGCATTCTTGGGACCGTTCCCATGAGCCCACAGTTGGAAGACATCTTTTATTTATAGGCATTTAGTTTTTAATTTGCTATTTTTATTTCTTTGGTTTTTTTAAGTTCAGTTAAGTTATGTTTCTTTTTTTTTTGTTTTAAGTTTTGTTCTGTAATAAATTTAATATTCTATTGTCATTTAATAAATACTATTGAAATACTAAATAAAAAAAAAAAAAACTTTCACAATATATAATGAGATCAGAGTTTTGCGATATCTAATACTTATGCTCACTTATTATACTGAATTATGAAACTAACTTTTACTTTTTATTAGGATAATTTAACAAAATTAAAATCTATAAAAATAATAAATAAACACACTACCTAATATTATCTGCGGACATAAAAAGAACTTAAACAAAAATACAAACAGACATATAAAAACTAAAAACAGCTTCTGACCTGCATATATAAATTTAGTTACTAAGGTCCACTTGCGCCAAGCTAGGTTAACATTTTACTCAGACTTAGATGTACTTATGCAAAAGTAGCATTAACTCAGAGATAAATGTGTCAAACTAGCTGTCGTCCACGACGAAGACACGTCCGATGAGGAATAGACTTTTAATAGTAAGACTTAAAAAACTTTATTCCTCGTCGGACGTGTCATGCAGTATTTCATTTTCTGCGGTTAGGTTTTTGAAAAAGGTTTGGTAGTGAGCCGGTATGGCTTTAAGTTCACATAAGCTATTTAAATCTTTATGTAGGGCTTTTGATATTGGTAACGGACCATCGTATGCTAGTTTTATCTCACACTCTGCTGGTATCCCATTAAATTTGCGTTTACGCGACGAGGAACGATTACTAGTGTCCAGTACGTAGTAATTTTCTTGCTCAAAATCACATTTATATAGTAATTTTCCAGGTAATTTTGGATCTGCTTTTACTTCCTTAAAATGTGATAGCAATATCTTTCTCCCGTCTACATCAAAAGCCCAATTTCTATTTGTCGTAGAAATAGATTTAAAATCGTAAATGCTGCTTTGATTTACTTCATTCATTATAAATTTGTTATGCACCCTAGAGTTAGTTATGACTTCGTACACTTGATCAGGTGTGTAAATAATTTTATTTTTCATATTTTTTTCAATCGAGGAATGCATAACGTCCCCCTCATTTTGCGTATGTCCTGTTTGTAGAAATCTGTGTACAATTTCTACGTAAAATTTTTGTGAAGCAAACAAGTACATAAAGAAAACAAATCTGTTACGGTTTTGACCCGAACAATTGTCCGAATAAAAAGAAAATTGTTTGATCCCTCTTTTGGCTTCTTCACCTATAAAGTGAAATAAGCAACTTGCAATTTCGTTGGCGCCTCTTTTGGCAATTAGCGCATGCCACACATAACAATGACCTTGTTTTGATATCAGGTCAAAAACCGTAAAATTATACACCGGGTACTTTCTTTTGTAGTGAAAAATGCCTACGTTCGATTGAGGTATATTTTGAACTTTTTCTAAATCAAACACTGCGACCGTTTTAGTGTTTGGATCTGATTCAGACTTTTCTTGGTCCTTAATTTTCCTAATAATAGATTTATTTTTTAAATGACTGTCATAGTTATCCTTTAATTGAATTTTACTTTCTTCATCAGCAATATCATACACACTGCAAATTTGGCACATGTCTTTCTTCGGTCGATGAAATGAAAGATTAAATTTAGTATTAAATATATGTGTGTATTGATATTCACTGGCTAATTTGATGCCTTGAAAATGTTCAGTTTTAGTCATCCAATCTTTATAGAGCCTATACATTTTTGAAATGTTTAGATTTTCGGACAAGTACTGTCTGGTAGTTTTTTCTCTTAAATAATGAGACTCTATACAAGGAAATGACTTTATATGCTGTACTACACTCTGAAAAGTATCATCTTGAATTTTATAAGGGCGGTTCGTATGCTTACCTCTTAAATCTAAGATTTGTTCATTATTAGTAAGCTTATTCATGGCAGTGTAAACGACTCGCTCTTTGATTCCTAACGTATTAATAAACATTTTTTTACAAACTCTAGTTCGTAAATGCTGATCATTATTCAAAGGCAAGAAGTAAAGGTAAGTGTTTGTACGTTCACGTGTTCTATCTACTTTTACAACTTTTGGGTTAGTTGATTGAGTATAACTTAAAATGAAATACCACTGATTTTCATGATTACCTATTTGCCAGAACAAGTCAAAAATCTTCTGTCGTACTTCGTCAGAAAATTTTTCAGAACATTTCATTTTACATGAGCATGGATCTTTCATAGTTTTTGCAGCACAAGATTTTTAACTTTTTTTGCTAATATACTCCCTACCCTTATCTTTATTTGTCTTACTCTTTACGGATATCCATTCACTAGTATTTCGTTTCTTCTTTCGAGAATTAAAACTTCCTTCATTTACTAGCAAAGGTTTAGACTTAGTAGCTTCATTTGTATCAAAATTATTCGTATTTGTAACATTACATTCAATATCAGTTTGATTAATATTTGAAGACACAGTGTTTTCATTTTGGTGCTCGCCAATCGGTTCTAAAATATTATCTCTATTTTGGGGTAAATTATTTAAACTGAGAGAAGTTTCTTTGATAGAAGATGATGAAATATCTGCTGAAGGTGACAAAGGTCTTACTCCTTCGATTCTATTGTAATTGACTTGAGATCTTACATCATTATCATTAAGTGATTCTTTACGATGATCCAAAACGTTTTTATTTGTGTAAATAACTAAGGGAGATGCTACGAAATTAACCATACTTTGAATTTGAAAAGGAGTATCAAATTTTAAAAGACTTTCTGAATTATTCTTAGGACTATTCATTATTTCATTAATAAGTGACGATGGCAGAGGAGAGTTTAATTCCCTTACTGGACTTGAAGAACGACTTGTGGTATGACTTGGTAAATATTCTGATATAACTGGAGAATAAGGTTCTTCCACATCACTTGAATTCTTCTCGTTGTAGTCTACATTGGCTGTACCTCGACACGTTGATCCACGGCGTGTTGATGGAACAGGATTTTCATAATCATCTTGTAAAATCTCCTTTTCTCCGGGGTTTTCTTTAAAAGAAGTTTGTGATTAATAACACCTATCTAAATACATTGATAAGAAAAGAAAAGCTGATTTTTCAATCCACAGATAAACGTTATTTATTGTCAGGTTAATTACTAATTAAATATCATTAAAATAATAATGAAAAAAGGCAACCCGACAATATCAAAAGATAAATTATATGATTAAAATCAGTTGTTAAAGTAAAGATGTCATTATTGCAAACAAATTACAACCAACTCCATATTTTTATTTGTTTTATATTATTTAAATCATAGGTCATAGGTGTACATACCCTGTGACTGACGACTCGTTGATGGAACAGGATATGCGTAAAAATGTTCTAAAGCCTCTTTTTCACCAGGTTTTTCTGTAAAAATAAATTATATCATTATCATTAAAAAATCAAATGTTTAAGTAAAGTTGTGATCATGGTCAACAAATAACGATCAACTCTATATTTTTATTTGTTTTTTCTTATTTAGCAAAACCACATCATAGCTGTACATACCTTGACGCTGACAACTCGTTGATGGACCAGAATATTTGTAAACATTTTCTAAAGCCTCGCCAGGTTTTTCTGTAATAGTAGAGTTACAGTAAGAAAGAAAGAAAAAAACGAGTACATTTATTATCTTTACCCATTCAATAGCAATCAAATTCAATGCAACAATACATTTTATGACGTTCAATTGTTCGTCATCAGCCATTTATAATGTCCCCACTGCTGGGGCACTGGCTCTCCTTATGGATGAAGGAGGAGGTGTTATTATAATATAATATCCTATAAATTAATGATAATATACGTTAACTGATCCCAAAAATCCCACAGCAATTTTAAGTATAAGTTTAAGTATAGTAAGTAAGTAAGAAACTATTAACTTCTAAAAGCTATTATGAAATAGACGAATATCTAAATGATAAGTTATAGTAAATTATTATATAAGTATTCAAATAACAAACATAAAAATATTTAATACTCTATATTATCTAAAAGCGCTTCCTCACTTCTACTTAATTGTCGTGCCCCTGCGGGGTCCATAATTATCCTGTGTATCTATTTGTAATTACATACATTGTGAATTATGGTTGTGAAAGAAATAAATAAATAAATAAAAAGTATCTAAAGCAGTGTTCTAAGAAACTCAGAAGAAACGAAATTACCTCAAACTCTGCCCATACAAACATCTACATACGAGAAAAATAAAAACAATATTTTTCTACACTGACCTATCCGCGGATCGAACCTTGTACCTCAGAGTTAGCGGCCCTTTAAAAAAAGGAGGAATACAAGATGGCCACTAATAGTCAACAGTAAGTAATTCGTAAACTTATAAATAGCTAGAAGCAAAGACAATAAATCATTTTGCGCTAGTTATTTAGAAGTCAACTAAGGCTTATAAATATGGACACAAAAGTACCTAATAACTACTAACTACATGGGTACTTACAGTTCGGCGACAACACGACTCGAGGTGGCGGCTAGATAGAAACATTTAATAAATTTATCTGATTAAATAACGACATAATCTTTATTTCAAATGCTAGACTATAATAATTAGCTAGAATAAAACAATGTAACTAAGGTTCACGGTAAGGTTTCAGGTAACAACAACTACGTAATTATGAATCAAAATAACTACCTACTTAAATGAATGAATTCACAACTACTGCTTGTACTGGTTTTTAACTTTGTACTTACCTAGCATGTCCATAATCTTTTTACATCTGGTGTTCATTATCTTGTGATAATAACTGTATTTGTCACAATAAACTCTCACGTCGATCTATTTTTGATGCACAACACAATTAATAACCGTACTTCCGCGCTGCACTCCGCATAATAATCTTGGATACTCGCGGTTATCGAAACGGCACACCCACCCCTCCCCCCGCACACCCGCACTTATTCGTGCTTACTCGGTATCATTACGAAGAATTCGTGAGTATGAGAGCTTACGTGAAATGGACATTTATATTTTTAGGGGAATAAATTCGTAACCGGTATTATGCTTAGAAAATATGCTAATCCATTTGCTTAATCATTCAAACAGCTTTTATTTGTAAATAAGTTTGTTATATAGCTTATGGTAATCGCGATAATTTGTGGCGAGCAATAATTAAGTGTAAGGAACAATAAAGTTATAATGTTTACTTAAATTGGAAGTTTAAAACTTTGCGACAAAAAAGACTTTTAAAAGTTTACTGAATTTAATAAACACATTTCTTCAGATGTAAAAAGTTGTTAAGCTTTTTACGTGTACATTTTTATTTATTTTCTGCGTAACCCATAAAATTACTTTTTTGTCAATATCTTTTTGTCCAAGGCAAAAATCCACAAACAACAAATTTTAACACTGCTTTCTTAATACGTAAAAAAAAAATCTGAAAAAAATTGAGCTTGCGTAAGCTGTGTTTTTCTTTTCGATGACGTAAAAATCAAGAAATCGACATAAGCCAACATATGCTTTTGTTCTTCTCGAGGTACGACATATGAGAAAAAATAAGATTAAAAAAAGGCGAAAACAAATGAAAACAAAAAATTAAAAGTTAAATTACGTGCATGTGGCCAATTAGGTCCCAACCTCAGCTTGTGCTGCAACGACATGCAAGTCGCTGCAACGCTGGTATTCTGGTGGGACCCAACTTGGCACAAGATACACAGGACAATAACACACTACCTAATATAACATACTTAAATAACATTTAGAATTAACATACTTATAAAAATCTAACTTAATTATGAGTAAAACAGAGCGAAACTAATAATTAACTTAACTTAACTAGACACAATAATTTAAAAAGTAAGAAACAAAAAACATTATCTTTGCCATACTACACTAGACATTGACTAAATCATAACGAGAACCATCATACAAGAAATTGAATTTTGACGTCATCCCGTTCATTCACGACAAACAATATATTATAAAAAAAATACTTTACCAGTGTAAGGCTAATAACGTTTGCTAGCTGCGTTATGTCCATCCTTTTTATCAATTCCATTAAATTTGTAACTCTGATGTCGAAGATGAACATGATCCCAAGGTTGTAATCATTTGCGACAATGTATTCCATCATCTGAAAAAGAACACAACATTAAACATTTTTTTGGTCCCAAAACGGTCTTGACTTAGCATTAGAAATAATAGCACTTAAAAAATAAAAAGTAAAAAGTTAAGTTAAATTATCGTGCCCGGTCTGCGACTGCTGAGGTTAAGCAACTTTTACAAAGGCCGGTCATCGGATGGGTGACCACAAATTTGCAGTCGTTGACAACTAACAACCCGCACTGGGCTCGCGTGGTGGTTTATGGTATTATTCTGGTTTCCACGGAAGATCAGCGTCGGGGTGCCATCCAGGTATCTCGACATTATGCTGAGTGGAGACCGATTCAACACCACGTCTAGTTCTAAGTCTTTTGTCTATGTTGCTGTTACTAATTTAAGTGGTTATGAATAAAAATTTTCTATTTCTATTTCTATTTCTATGACCCGTTCTCCCTATCCATCCAAAGGGAAGGCTCGTGCCTCAGCAGTGGAGACAAAAAATGAGCTGATGATGATGATGATGGTGAAATAAGATTTAAAAGGTGTTAGGTGTTAAAAGATACTCACATATGTCATGCGTAAATAATAATCCGTTATAAATTGGGCGTCGAATTCCTGACCGACATTGCGTAGAAGGAACACTCTGCAATAATCTTTCGTCATTTTTGGTAGTACTAAGTCCTCTCTGAAACAATTATCAATAATTGTATTGCAATGACTAGTGGCCGCACGCCGCTTCACCCTCACAGAATGGTGGCTCTGCTAGAATCATCATCATCAGCCTATAAACGTCCCACTGCTGGGCACAGGCCTCCCACATGATCAGTAGCACGTGGGGATATTGGGCCATAACCCACCACGCTGGCCCAATGCGGGTTGGTGGGTTTTAACGACTGCTATCTTACGATAACAACCGGGACCAACGGCTTAACGTGCCTTCCGAAGCACGGAGGAGCTCGAGATATTTTTAATTGGTAACCCATCAGGCGACCCAACATTGCGAAAGTTGCTTAGCGGGCAAGATCGCAAGCCGAACGCGCTAGCCGCTGCGCCATCGAGCTCCTCTGCTAGAATGGTCTTCTGAAAATTAATTTTCCATAATTAAAATGACAAAATGATATCACGCAACAATGCTCAAAGAATCAACCATTATTTGATACATACGTATGTATATACATCCTTCTGACGCAGTCGGGTAAAAATAGTTCCGATTGCAAGAGATGTGTAACTAAATAGTTAAGAACTACTGCAGTAATCTACAATATATACACATAATAAATACGATTACACATATATAATATAAAAGTAACTACTTCACAGATATACATTTAATAACTATACACAGACTATATTAATGTCATTAAATATTTTATTATAATAAATATAATGCGTAAATTTGCAGTGATGTAAGATTGGGGGGAGACCCGGTGACTGAAAATATCAAGCCTAACTTTAAGCCCACATAGAAAACTAGATATTAAGAATAAGTTTAGTGAAAGAAAATAGTTTTTTTATTGTTATAATAATCATCATGATTTAATTCTTCAAGTGGTAAAAACAACAAAGAAATTTTGAAACTTATTTACTGATGTCGTAAGTCGTATTTTGACCAATAGGCGAACACTATAGTTACTATCAATGCTCTATTTGTTCTCTACTTATTTACTATTTCCATTTGTACATAAATGTACCGGTACCGGGTCCCTGCTATCATAAAGCTGTTTTTTTCTGTACGGTTTTAAAAATAACGAAAACAAGAAACAATTTGAATAATTAAATAAAATCATGGCTACTTCAAAATTAGGGAATTCACTTGATTAAAAACTTTTTTTATAATAAGTTTATGTTAAATTGTTTAATTAATTTTTATTCCTACTAATCCGTGATAAGTTATTGTCTCATTAAAAACTTAGATTCTTATCTTTTAAGAGGTTTTGTACGTAAATATGGTTGTCATGTCAAGCAAATTGAGTTGCGAACAAATTTCCAATTTGGAAAACCAGCAACTTAGAACTAGAGGTAGTGAATATTTTCATTTGATTTGATTTAGACTTTAAACGTGGTTAAGAACATTAAATTGTAGTAGGAAAAATATATGAAATAATACCAACTTACACCGTATCCAGCTTCAAATTCTTAATGTTGCAGATGGTAAAGAATTCGGGCATGATAGTTCTAGCCCGACACATTTTGTCCAAGCGTTCTTTACTGCGCTCCACGGAACCTTTCGCATTTATTATGATTCTTTCCAAATAAGATCGATCTGAAACATTAGAAGACAAAATTAAGGAAATACAAAATAAGCAATGATGAGACGGAGCTCTTGCAATATTTCAACAGTGGAGCTCTGTAAAATATATTGGTAAGATATTGTCTAGAATCCAACAGGATAGATACCATCCCAATACCTTTATCTGCCGCGAAACAGCATTGTTTACATTGAAAAAAATGGTGAAACATCTTTGAAATAATATGGAATTTAAGAAAGTAACGATTAAGTTCTCCGCTATAGAATATAATTCTGCCTGATGTTATGATACTGTTTAGAATCCAACTGGATAGAGATCATCCCAATACCTATCTCTGCCGCCAAACAGCATTGTTTCCATTGAAACAAATGGAGAACGTGGCGAAATAATATGGGATATAAAAAAGCGATGATTAAGTCCTCCGCTACAGAATATAATCCTGCCTGCTGGTAGGATGATGTTCAGAATCCAACTGGATATAAACCACCCCAATACCTGTCTCAACCGTGAAACAGCATTGTTTTACATTGCAACAAATGGTGAAACATGAGAAAAATTATAAGAGAATTTTAAAAAAGCGATGAAAGACCTCCATTATGGAATACTGTGTAGAATCCAACTGGATAGATATCATCCGTATATCTTTTTCAGCCGTCAAACAGCATTGTTTTACATTAAGAACATTAGGAACTGATACTCGCGCTTGTTGGTGTTGCAAGGTTGGTATATGCGTTTCTATAACTAGTTCGGTGAATTACTCCTCTTCAGCTGATGTTAAGTGGTAATCGAGTCTAGATGGGAAAAACCACTGATGCAGCGTGATATCAACGCAGCATCAGTGACCCTTACCCTGCCGACCCACAAGGTGCCATTGGAGAATATATTTTAGGAGTCCCACCACCTGACAGAATAAAATAGAAGTCATTGGATTTCTCTCACTAAATTTCCAAAACTGTTTCTATTTTAACCATCTTAGATTGTCACATGAATTAAAATCTACTCATGTAATAAATTGATGACACGATTTACCACTATTCAATAGTGCTCAATTTTATGATGACATAATTATTTAGTGCTTCATAATGCAAAGTTTGCGATGTCACTTACTAGACAGTTTGAACCTACAACCTTTGTCTAAATTTTACAAGCCTTCATCGTAAAATATGTATAAGTAAAGTATGTTTATTTATTTACGACAGTTAAATTGACAGTTACTGTCACAGCTAAGTACATAATTTGAAGTGTCAATTACTTAACATAAAATCAACATAAACATGAATACATTTTGCAGACTTTTGTTTTTTTTTACTTAGATGTAAATTAAAATAAAATTATGAACATATATAATTTTAAAAGGTTTTCCTACGTGTATTACGTAACTTTTATAAATATACAATGTGTAACAGACAGGTGTGGTAAAAATGAGAAGATCCAAACTGTATCCGATCTAAATCTTGTACTTATACAGAGTTACTAAGCCGTAATTATTAATTTTTAATATTGCTATGCAATTTTTAATTAATCATTTCTATTGTGACCAAGAATACCAAGTCACAGCCCTTAGTATTTTAGTAACCTCTGTGTACTTACATTTATGATCACTGCTGCTTGCTAATGCGCGCCTGACGCGCATGGTTTCACCAATGTAAATATTTAATTTAATTTATATAAAGTTATTATGTCTTAGTAACTCTACATACAAGATCTAGATATCCTATCCACTTTGATCTTTTCATTTTTACCACACCTTTCTGATACACGTTGTATTAATATACATATAACTACAACCTTGGTACCACCAGGCGACTCATTATAAAAAGTATGACACAGTGGTGTTCAAAAGGACATATAAAATACTTTTGTATCGGTATCACGAATGTTTAGAGACTTTTTTACTTAGGGTGCGCTCTGCAAAGCATAATTTTAAAAATTATACTTTTAAAGGCTAAGTATTTTTTTTTATATTCTCTATCGTGAGTAACTCTGGTTTAAACTTGCATTGCTGGATAATCAAGTATAAATAAAGTATTTATGTATACTTACTGAAATCCTTTTTAATGAAGTGATCCTGTTTTTTGACCCAGAACGCAAGAATATCAATCGCTTGGTCCATAGCTTTTTGACTCTCTATATTCACTGACTTTCTAACAGCTTCTATAGTGTCAGGATGGAAAGTCAAAATCGGATCTTTGTCCAGAGCCTCCATTTTCAAAGTTTCGATAATACTAAAACTACTTTAAACTAATATGCAATGTATATTTTAAAGTAATATTAATTATTAAGAAGTAAAATGATAAATAATTTATACACAGACGCGACTGCCTTCCTTGGCAAATGGCAATAAACAAACATACTGGTTTAAAATTTGCTTTGATAGTGTTTCAGATACAAAACAACGTAGATATAAGCATGTTGTAGGTGAATTTCGCAGAAACATTTTTGACGTATTTTATTTGTTTCAAATGGAGCTCTGGAAGCGCTAGACTATACTGAAATTGTTACAACATAGCTGCTTTTTTCAGTATCTGACTTTCACTGACAACAATTTTGAGGATAGTATGCGTTGAAAAAAATGTTTTTTCATCACCAGCTCATGAAGTCCCCACTCTGGAGCACGAGCCTTTCTTATGGATACACCACAGGAAGAACGGGCTTTATACCATCACTATCACCACGCGGGCCTAGTGCTGATTGGTGGTTGTTAACCACTGCCAATGCAGTCGAGAACAATGGCTTAACGCTGAAGAGCTGGAGATGATAAATTTATGGTTGCGCATCCAACGACCGGTCTTTGTGAAAGTTGCTTTACTTCAGCAATTGTAGACTAAGTGCGATTATCGCTCTATCGAACTCCTCAAGATTAAAAA
Source organism: Eudonia mercurella (assembly GCA_963082485.1). Lineage (NCBI taxonomy): Eukaryota > Metazoa > Arthropoda > Insecta > Lepidoptera > Crambidae > Eudonia > Eudonia mercurella. The sequence continues at coordinate 8,947,308 of OY720044.1, read as the reverse complement.
TGGCAAAGGATTTAATTTCATTCGAAATGCACCCAATACGACGATGTATTACATTACGTCATTAAACCGTTTCATTTGATACCTCTCTATTATAAGTTTATTGAGCACAAGTTCGAAGTTTTTTCTCGCCATTAGCATTGTTTTAATAATTACACACGGTAAGGCTAGTTTTTATGCTCTTGAATTCCATCTAGTTTTGTTACGATTTGGATTATAATATATTAAGCACTCAAAGTTCAAGTTCAAAGGTTAAGGTAAAGTAACCCACACCCGTTGACGACCAGCCAATAACAGTAGACAAGACAGGTAACATTGCGAAATATCTAATATGTTTAATGTGAAACATCATAAAAGTTTAAGGAGGAGCTCGATGGCGCAGTGGTTAACGCGCCCGGTCTGCGAGTGCTGAGGTTAAGCAACTTTCGCAAAGGCCGGTCATCGGATGGGTGACCAAAAATTTATCATCTCGAGCTCCTCCGTGCTTCGGAACTAAAACAAAAAACCCGACTGCTAAAACAAAATTATATACTCGTAGAAACCGGACTAACATAAAAAATTACTGCAAAGACAAAAAACTGAAAAGAAAAAAACAAGCTCTACGATCCTAGAATTCAATTTGAGCAATGTTGAATGCAACGTGAAATATGACTTTGTCCGATACCTATATACTTAAATAATAATATCTATGCATAATAATTGAGTACTTATAAATACATTGAATATTGATAGTTGTCGTAGACGGGGACAATCACCAACCAAAGAGAGTGCGGATTTAATCGAGCTAGTCACGGCCGCTTGGCTAACCAATGCAAGGTGACTTTTAGAATTGTTAATTAAATATTTTTATTATTTTGGTAACAGGTTTTTGAGAGCCTAACAGTTTTCGAGAGTCTATACACAAGTTTGAAACGTCTTCAGTACTCATGAAAGCATAATCATTATGTAAATAGTAAGAGAATAGGTCCTAGATGTGACCCCTGTGGAACGCCGAATAGAATTATAAGAAATCACTAACCATTGTTGAGAATATGATGCATACCTTTTTTTTAATTTATTTACACTAAAACATACAATACTTTTGCATCATAGCAGACCAAAAACCACTGAGGTTTGTCCGGAATGCTAGAATTCAACATACAATTCAAAAATATTGCGCCAATTCAGCGCTTACGTCAGCCTTCCCGGTAGGATAGCGGTCAGTGCAGCCGCCCGGATTGCGGACGACCCAGGTTCGAATCCTGGCAGGGTCGGGTGGGCTTTTTATTTTTTCACTGTATTTTATAAATATTTTATAAATATTTAAGGTCATAGAAATTGTAGTCTTTCTAGTATTAACTTAAAAAATGCTGGTTGCAAGGTAATTGTGTGAAATTATGCTTTATATTGTGAACTATGTAATTTAAGGGTTTTAGAATCAGTTAAATTTTAAAATATTGTAAATAAAGCATTTATTAATATCATTAGCATAAATACATATTCATTAACAATTAACATGAGACTTTGATTGAGAAAATTAATCACAAACATCTTCGATTCCCGGGCCGTGATCTACACATTATTGATGCTAAATCAGCCATCCTTACGATAGATTAGTCATTCCGTTGCCGCCTTTGCGAACATCAAGCTAAATATCGAATAATCCGAAACACTTTGCACGACATGGGAATTAAACCCAGCAAGTATCTCGGGATATTGAGCCGAGCATTGACCACTCGGTCATCCAGGAGAAACAAAGTGCCTGGTGTTAATTACCATTCTTATGCATTAGGTAGTTTTTTTTAAATTTCTTACTGGTAAGCACTTGGTTTTATCATAAGGCTGTGGTAAAAGCGTGATATAAAAGCGCACTTCCCCCGAAGTCCTCAACTACTAAGGAACTGATTATCTTATCTCTAGCTGCCGGAACACAACAATGCTACAAACATTGATGTTATGGCGACTTTAGATGAGATGGTGGTAGCTAGCTAGGCGGACAAACAAGTCCTACCAATAACCTCGCTGGAAATTGCACTCAGGACCGTTGGGTCTGAGACCGGTAGTCCCAGATACTAGACCACGGAGGTGGTTAAAAGTTTACGAAAACTTAACATTTGTAATACAATTTCTTGTTACAAGTTAACGTGATCAAATAGTAGATTAAACTTGTATAATGTCCTGTGTAACGTGTGTTTAAATGTAATTTCTATGTACAATAAAGGATTAATTAATTAAATTATAATAATAGATATTTTTAAAAATCCTCTTATTGATTGGCGAATGAGTACTATTATAAGATAACCCAAGTATGTTGCAGTCTATGATTTGTTTATTTATTTGTTTAAACAATACCAACATCACAAGATACTTACAAGCGTTGTTAAATAAAGTGGATATATAAGTATTTCATCCGTATGTGCATTCACTGTATATTTAAATAATCATTATATCAAATTGGGAGTGAATGCAATTCAATATTTTGATTTTGAGGTATCTCGTAATTTCATTTAGTCAGTCAGTCAGTCAGTCAGTAAGGTCAGTTTGACATTGTTATGTTTTGACTGCATTTATAGTTTAGCATTGCGTATGCGTTTTTTGGTTTTTCAATCCTCAGACTTAGAATAAGGCGTTATTAATCTAAGTCCTCAGATATATTTTATCCAACGTATAACATTGTCATTATGACATATTTTCTAAAGAGAATCTGTCATTATGTCAAAATTATTCAATGCATAAACTGGTATAAATGCATAAATTCATAACATAATATAACTGTTTTTCTATATTGTTTCGGGTCTGGGTGTTTTCTATGTATAATAAGTATGTATTTAAGTATATTAAGTATGTTTATCCGTTGTCTAGTTAACCATATAACGAGTTTCTTAAGGAAGCTTTTCTTGGGGCTAGATAATTGGTGTGAGTGTGGGAAACATTTATTTATTTTATTTATTTATTTAACTGACGATTGAAAAATCAGCCCTAAGGGGATTTACTTGGCATTTATCTATACTAATATTATAAAGCTGAAGTTTGTTTGTTTGGTTGAACGCGCTAATCTCAGGAACTACTGGTTCGAATTGAAAAAATATTTTTTGTTGAATAGTCCATTTATTGAGGAAGGCTATAGGCTATATTACATCATCTTATATAAATCTAAATGACCCTAAAGTTGAAGACACACCTGAATACACGCTTTCACCCTGAATCCTCAACCACTAAGAAACTGACTAGCAAAACCCTTTATTTTCTACGAGCAGAATTCGCATCCGTGTCGTTTCGAACGACGGGAGGTGTGTGGGTTTGGTTACAGGATGGGATATGACTGACCCACTAAACTGTTCGACTCCCGTCAACCGCTGGACGAGACCCTGACGCTCGAAGAGTCTTTCACGGCCCACCGCGGTGGTCCTTGAGGACACTCCTCATCTTCAGAGCGTTAAACTCTTCAGATGTGGTAGGATAGCCTACGCCTTAGAAACTGTCGCGGGGAGTGTGAGGAAGGTGGTGACCCTCACCCCCACGTCGGCTAGGATGGGTGCAACTATCCAAATAGCTGTCTCGTTCGGCTAGTTTACCCCTAGCTGTCGGAACATAGGATTGTTCGCACTTCTAAAGTTTTGTTTATTTTGTTACGGAAGAGCAACATCTTCAGTTTCAGGTATTTAATAATCTCAACAAATATATTTTGCAAAACATGCCTTTACCAAAATAAATAGTTTTCCATTTTTATAAATTTTCTTGTTATCGCTGCAAACTTCTATGGTAACGGCTAGCCAGGGGGAATTAAATGAAAATCTTTATTCAGTTTAGGTACAATAATGCACTTATGAACGCCGAGTGATGACGGGACTATCCATCCCATGCATGGATAGGTAGAATGGAAGGCTCGTGACCCAGTAGTGCGGACATAAAAATGAAATAATGTTCACATTGAGCGTGGTGGTGTTTCATGGAAGAAAAAAATCTGTGATTCAGTGTACAGTTGAATAAATGAGTTATTGAGCACTCGCGACAAAATAATTTTGTGAAATTAACAAATAAATAGGTACGTCATAAGCCAAATATGGAGGTGAGTTGAAACAGTAAAACTACGTAACTTAATCACATTGTTATAAGAGACAAAACTATTTACAGACTTTTGTTTTAACCTTGATAATGTTTGCGTCAGTATAAAGGCAACAACTTATTGTAAAGATGAAGTTAGAGGTCAGTAAGGTCTAATTTGATTTGAGAGGCTTCAATTATGAATGCTGATGATGCACTTAATTATACTCGTAGTCCTTTCTAAATAGTCGAGACCCGAAATTTTAGTACTTAACTATGTACAGACAGACGCTTGCACAGCAACTTATTCAAAGCTGTAAAATTTACGATTATACGTAATCGAGTACGATTATCTGTAACGGGTTGCTAACTACTTCAATAAGCATAGTTGTATAATCGTGATATTTATTTTATTTCTCTTGTTTGTAAAACCAAGAATGAACAAACTAACAAATATACAGAACAATACTTATAACAACAAAAAGAAACATAACTTAAATGAACTTAAAAAAAACCAAAGAAATAAAAATAGCAAATTAAAAACTAAATGCCTATAAATAAAAGATGTCTTCCAACTGTGGGCTCATGGGAACGCTCCCAAGTATGCTGGCAACATTGCCCCTCTGGATTGCCAAGCTAATACGCTGGCAGAGGTAGCTGCCAGCCTTCTTGTCACCGGAGGCCTCAATAAGGCAAGCACTTAGCTTTTTAACAAGTTGCCTTGCCTCCGGCCCCCATGGACCCATTGTTTTCGCATGTCCTCTTTTTCTAGGTGTCCACGGAAGATCAGCGTCGGGACACCTTTGGTGTTCTGACAAATGCTGAGTGGATACTTTTTTGTGTCACTTTGCATTTTTTAATTCTATTTTATTTTTATTTTATTTTATGTATCATGTATCAGGTGTATTCATGTATCAGGTGTGACACTAAATAAATAATTTTTCATTTAATTTCATTTTCATTTAAAATTTCTTCAATAAATAATCAACCATATGACATCTACAACGATTACGATGCGTGATGGAAGCCTATTTATGGACGCTCTTTAGCGCACCTAGAAGGGCATAGGAAACTGATTAGAGTAAGTCATTTGGGAGTGATTAAATCCCATCAAAAACATAAATGTGAAATGAGAGCCAAGTTGAGTATTATGATAAATGCCTTGGTTGTTGACTTCAACGTCAAAAGAGCCAAGTTAAGATAATATATTGAAGTCTAAGGACTGACTTGGCTAGTTCTCATATACAAATTATTATTAAGTACCTACTAATACTGTCATGGAAGAGCGCTATGTTCGATGGCTAGTTTCTACCAGCTAGCCAAATTTCCGGAAGAATAAAATAAGTAATAAATAATAGAATAACTTACAGCTTTAGAACTAGCCAAGTCAGACCTTAGGCTTCAATATATTATCTTAACTTGGCACCCATTTAGATCTCACTTCTTTTGTTGTTGAAGTCAACAACCAAGGCATTTATCATAATATTGAACTTGGCTCTTTTATTTTTGATGGGATATCATTACTTTTTGTGCAGAACTTATTAGTAGTACTTATTCATAGTAAAATTATCGCACTGCTCCCCACCCCGCTGCTCCACGGCCGCCGCACCGTACGCCGTGGTCCGTGGTATTATTTAATTATTATTAAATAAGTAATGATCTTACACTATTGATGTGCGCTAATTATTGAAATTATAATTAATACTAAATCTCAGTTATTAATAACGTAATAAATACGAAAGTCGTCTATACTCTTAGTTATAAGTAGTTAAATGTACCAAAACTGATATGTTTGGATAAAAAAAATTAAGGGTGGTATTTTAATCAGTATAATATAATCACGTGAAGACCTTAAAATCCACATAAAGACCGGCTGACATCGATTTTGATTGCTGATTCTAACATTAAAGTAACTTACATTACTTTAAAATTAATTGAAAAATATACTAAAGTGATAAAAAATTACTAGTTTCTGATTTATTTCGTTGTATTCGCTGAACTACCTATCTGGATGTCAAATTTGAACTTTCTAGGTCATCTGGAACCGGGTAAGAGTTTTGATCTATCTAAAGATCAGTCAGTGATAAAAATGTCGATTTTTGGACGTTAATATTTAAATAACCGTTTGAGGTTATTTAAATATTAGTTCGCCAGTTCTGTTAGCTTGAATTTGGCTTGACACGCTAACGCGTGTCTAGATAAATCGGATATACAAATAGCGTATGTTTTAGTTTCAACTAATTAATCCACGTTTAATTTTCGGAAAGAGCCGGGCATTCCCATGTATTCTTCGTTGAATGTGGACGAGCTTCTTTTAGATTCATCGCTGACCATTTGTTCAGATTCAGCTATAATTCTCCATGCCCTTTCAGTTCTGAACTCTTCTCTCCACAACTCTGAAAATAAGAGTATAATTACCAGAGGTCGGAATTAGATAGAGTTATTTAAGTACTTGTTTACACTGATTTCATACAGCGAAAGAATAAAGTGGATATGCCTCAAATCCGAGATTAATTTTTAACCTAAATTTTAACCTCACGAGTCTAGGGTAGAAGCAAAAGTTTTTACGTATTTATATAATAAAAAAGGCGAAGTATGAGTATATGAGAATTTGCTTAAGACTTTTAATAATTTGTATTGTGAATTAATGTAAATACTAATAAAAATTGTATGTTAATTATCTTTGTTTTATTTGTCTTATCTATCTCTGAGGTTTTTATTATTATTTATTTGTAATATTGTTGGCCACACGGGATTGTCCATTAGAAATCCCGAGAAGATCCATATTAATATCAACATTTCGATGCAAGTACATAAATAACTCTACCTAATTACGACCTCTGATAATTACTGACGGATAGTTACTATTATGAAATGAGCTCTTCAGACGTGAACGTTCAACGTTTTCTAAAGAGACAATATATATCCCCTTCCCCTTGGACCTCTGAAGTGATCAGACGTGCTTTTAGTAAATCGTTATTTAAATTTAATTCAAATATTTAAATAAAACCTCGTAAAAATAATCACTACAATATTAGGAGTGCATAAATCCGAAGAGGTACAACAGAGTGACAGTGATACACTGGATTGCCCCAGTGCGTTTGTGTGAGTTAATATTCATCTATTTTACTTTACTACGAGTTAATGACGTTTACTAACTGAGGTAAAGGACAGAAATCCCCTACTATAATACTACGAAGAGAGATAACAATATTTCACGCATTTCAACACATCGGAGGTCTACGTATACTGGACGGAAACTCAATTTATATGAAATCTAACGAACGGTGCCCAGTTAACTAGGCCTCTCACTATTAAAGAGCTCTACGTTGAATGGACGGACAGCCGCTTGTTTGAAATTCGTCGCTTAAGTGTCCAGTTCACAAGACCCCCGATACTACTTGGATCTAACGCCAGCTTGTTTATACTCCCCTGGTACTTTGAATCAGTAAAATAATGATGGTCTCGCGCTCGCCCCCGTCAACTCCCCCACCGTTGCCTAAACCAGACGACAACGCCGTAGCCGCCGTTGATGCCGCCGCTGCAAGTTTCGCACTACAGACCCACTATCCGTCCGATCCGAATGTTTCTACTGATTCGAACCGCCAGCATAATATTACGTACGGCCGAAGCGCAGGCGTGAAGATGACCTTGAGGACTTTCAAATTGAGGTTAGGAATATGTTTAAAGAAATTATACGAGAGCAGCAACAGTACTTTGCGAACTTAAATGAAAAGATGGAAGATATTAAAACCCAAAATCAAGCACTGAAACTAGCTGCTGACTATAACTCTGAAATGTATGACAACTTTCTAAAACGTATGGAACGTCTTGAACAAGAAAAGAAAGAAGATCACACAAAAATACAACTCTTAGAAGAAAAAGTCGAACAATTAGAGAGACAACTCCGGTCCTCTAGCCTGGAAATAAGAAATATTTCCCGAAAAATAAACGAAACCAAACACAATTTGGTAAGTACTATCGAAACATTGAGTAGAATTATAAATGCACCTATTCAGCCGTCAGAAATCAAAGATGTATTCCGTGTTTACTCAAAAACCGATAGCAAAACGATCGTGGTGGAATTTACATCAACATTGATCAAAGATAAAGTCGCACAAGCAACTAAGCAATTTAACAAGAAAAATAAGGACAATAAGCTAAATACCCACCATCTGAACATTGATGGACCCAAACTACCAATCTATGTGTCCGATAATCTTACTGCCAAAGCTAAACGACTTTTCTTTCTGGCGCGGGACTTCGCTGCTCAACATGAATTCAAGTTTTGTTGGACATCATTCGGGAAAATCTTCTTGCGCAAGAGTGATGGCACAAATATTATCCGTATCAACACAGAAGATGACATCAATTTACTAAAATGTCAAAAATGACTAACATCTATTAGAATATACATTCACTTAACTTCAATGCATGTTTTTACTTTTACATATCACTATTATTGTTATAAAGTTGTTTTCATAAACAGTAACTGCAAATTTACAATTACACTTCACACTGAACACCTAAAAACAAACAATCACAAAATGCTCCTACACATACAAACACTTCATATAACTTCATACAGTGGGCGACATACACATACAAACACTACATATGACATCATACATCACAAAATGCTCCTACACATACAAACACTACTTATAACTTCATACAGCGTGCGCGCATATCTAATAATTATTTACATAATTAACTTAGTTGTAAAACACGTTCTATATACTATCCAATATATAATAATGCAAATATGCTTTACATATCTGTACCTAAGGTACTTTTCACTGAACAGCCCATTAAACTTCTATCGGCACAGAGCTTGATGAGGAGGTTGCAAATGACCTTGATTCTTACTGTCCAGCCACTAGCTGCATTTGTGATGTCGGAGAGGTGAGAGACAAATTACCACACAATAATCACTTAGTTGTATTATCACAGAATATACGAAGCATCCACTGTAATATGAGTCAATTAGAAGTCCTGATCTCTAGCCTTAACCTTGGTATTGACATTATTGTACTCTCAGAATGTTGGCTTAAAAATACCGGCAATCCACCATCTCTTTTACACTATAATAATTTTTATACAGAAAACTGCAACACGCAAAACGAGGGAGTCGTCGTATACGTAAGGGATTCAATTACTGCAGATGTTACAGAACCATCTTTTGTTGATGCTAACTGTTTAATAATAAAGTTACCAAACAGCACCTGCATTATTGCTATCTATCGCCCACCGTCTTACCAAAACATAGACAACTTCTTAAAATCATTAAACCATGCAATTGAGTCCGTGAAAGAATACAAAAACATATACATAGCGGGAGATATAAATATCAATATTTTAGACAACGACCACCATTCAAATGAATACCAAAATCTACTAGCTTACCATGGTTTTCTTCCTGGACACATGATTCCCACCCGAAATAAAAACTGTCTCGACCATATTATTGTAAAATCAAACCTTCAGACATCAACTGCAGTTATTCGCACTACAGTAACGGACCACTTTTCAACTATGTTTACTGTAATTAACTCAAATAAGACCCCTAAACCCGCGCCCACATATAAAACCATGGATTACGATGCTATACTAATAAGCCTACAACAAACAGATTTTAACCCCATCCTAGAAATTAATGATACAAATACAGCTACCGAATTGTTGGTCACGAAAATAACAGACATTATAAATAAAAACACAACAATAAAAACTATCCCAAACAGGAAAAGAATCATGAAACCATGGGTCACTCCCGGTCTATTGCGGTGCATTAGAAATCGTGACAAATTGCACGCGCAAAGTAACAAATATCCACAAAACACAATACTAATGACTACTTATAGACGTTACAGAAACTTTTGCAACGATCTTCTAAAAAAAGTCGAAAGCGAATATAATAAAAAGAAATTAGACAATGTTAAGAAAAATTTGAAAAAAACATGGAATGCAATTAGAGACATAGCTAAGATAAGCAATAAAAACAATGACGACCTCAGTAACCTCCTACAGTTGAAAGGAAACCCGGTAGCATCGATTAATACCATAAACGAGTACTTTGCCAACATAGGAAAAAAGCTAGCGGAGAAGATTCCAATGACAAACAGTACTTCTCTCTCTTCTGGATCAGAAAAATGTTCCTTGGGCTCTTTCATACTAGCAGACACTGACTGTAATGAAGTTTATGCTACTGTTAGAGAGCTAAGGAACAGTCCTGCTGCTGGTATTGATAACATACCTGCCAATGTCCTCAAACTGGCTATACACATAATTGTGCCTGCGATTACACACATATGTAATCGAAGCTTTAGTGAAGGAGTCTTTCCGGATTGTCTCAAAACTGCCCTCATCAAGCCGATATATAAAACTGGGGATAAAGGTAGTGTCGGCAATTATAGACCCATATCAATCCTACCTTCTATATCCAAAGTACTGGAACGCTTAATAAATAAAAGACTAACTAACTATTTACATAAATTTAAAATTATCTCAAATAATCAGTATGGATTTATTAAGGGCAAATCAACTGAACAAGCTGTCGATAACTTAACTTCACATATTATTCAACAACTAGAAAAAAATAATAAATGTTTGGCAATATTTTTGGACCTTGCGAAGGCGTTTGACACTGTCTCTGTCCCCCTGCTGTTAAAGAAATTGGAAAAAATTGGTATTCGCGGTACTGCCCTTAAATTATTCTGCAGCTACTTAAATAACAGAAACCAACGGGTAAAAATAGGTAACTTAATTAGCAATCGTTACCCAATATCCTACGGAGTTCCGCAAGGAAGCATACTAGGACCTACCTTATTTCTGGTCTACATGAACGACTTATGCAATCTGCATTTTGATAATGCACAACTGTATGCGTTTGCTGACGACACAGCCCTTGTCTTCCATAGTTCATCTTGGGAAGAACTAGAGCAAGTAGCTGAACATGGACTCCGTAAAGTGATGCTAAACCTTCAGCAAAATTTACTCACACTCAATATAAATAAGTCTAAATATCTTACCTTTACTAAGCAAAGTCGTACTCAACCCACACATCTTCAAATAAAAGCCCATAGTTGTCCATTGCAGACTAACTCTAGAACGTGTTCTTGCATCACACTAGAACATCTATCTACAATAAAATACCTTGGTGTCTATATAGACGCCACACTCTCTTGGAAACAACATACCGAAATACTCACCAAGAGAATCCGTAAATTAATTTTCATTTTTAAAAGATTAAGATCCTCAGTTGACTTAAAAATGCTCAAAACCACTTACCTTGCCTTATGCCAGTCTATAACAACCTACTGTATCACATCATGGGGTGGTACGTTTAAAAATTATATGTTGGGCATCGAGAGGGCGCAAAGAGCTGTGCTAAAAGTGATGACGCATAAGCCCTATCGATATCCAACCTTACAGCTATATTCCAAATTAGAAGTACTCACGGTGAGGCAATTATTTGTATTGAACACTATCCTCTATACCCATTCTAACACTACTTACAACCCTAATTTACTTGAGAACACCAGAAGGAAAGACAAAGTTTTCAAAAATAGGAAAATGTTTTCACCATTCGCACAACATTACCAAATATTTCTTGGTAAATTTTTATATAATAAGTTAAACCGTATCCTTAATATATATCCTATGACTCGGTTTAAATGTAAACAATCAGTCTCGAAATTTTTACGTTCGAAAACCTATGAGGAGGTAGAAGATCTGCTTCAGACGCTAAAATAAGCCGCAAAAAAGTATTAGCGCAAACGACTTTTGATTGTCATCTACACAAACACACACGCACGCATGCACGCACACACACACACACACACACACACACACACACACACACACACACACACACACACACACACACACACACACACTCACACTTCCCCTTCCTCACACACACACACATACACACCCCCACAAACACACTCACACACACCTACGAAATAGCTTTTAAGATCACAAGCCAAGTCCAAAGTGGGGGGCCAGAACTTTGTAACCCAGGGTATCCTAGCGCAAGTTCTGCTCTCTCACAATGTCTACATACTACCACGCTAAAATTGTAAACTTGCTGTACTATGTGTGACTATTGTGACAGAGAAATAAATTGCTTTTATTATTATTATTATTATTATACTGAAGGCCTTCAAAAAGGGTGCGAAAAGGGGTCAAGCAAGGTCAATTCTTATAATAATGAATTTATTTGACAGCTGCTTTCAAATGTAAAGTACTATTTAAAACCGAACTAGAACTTTGACGGGAAAGGGAAGAGTCATGTCTGCGGTTTAGTTTTATTTTCTAAAATTTGTGCTGTTGAATAACCGTTATGTGTTCGTGAACGTGCTCACAACACGAAGCTACAAACTAAAGAACGAACAAGTATTGTCAAAGGGGTATGAGTAATTTGAGGGTTTTTATGGCGCTATCGCTTCAAAAAAAAAATTAATGTTAAAGATCTTATCCCAATAAGGAAAAAAATATTAAATAAAGTAAGTCTATCATGGGCAGATTTTCAGCTATTTCTGATTTAAAAAAATATATTTAGTATGTATGTTTCTTTGGTAACATAAATAATCTGCTCCTTTCTTCTTTCCTTACTATCTTGATTCGCTAAAAAACTGAATGAAAATATACTGAAATTCCAATTCCATATTTACACATAAACAGGTTTACGGAAAGCAAACAAGAGTCGATATCTCAAAAACTGCCCAATACTGGGAAATGTTGTTGTAGTATTTTTTTATGTCTTGACAAGTTCATTCAAATAAAAATTGAGGCGCGACAAGCAAAGCTTTTTTTTCGTACATTTTTGTATTTTATATGAGCAATATTTCACAAACTATGAGGTTTCCGACTTTGCGTTTATTTTTATGTTGGAGTATATTTTATGTCGGTAATGAATTAATTAAAAAAACCCCACCCCTCCATACAAAATTGCTCCTACCCCTTTGTTGCCTAGACTGGCTGCCAAGCTTGTAAAAATAGATATTTGGTGTAGATCTCAGATCAAATAAAAAGTTAAGACGGAACTCTGCGAACAGCAAAGTGAGGCCGGTTTTTGAAATGTGTGTGTTAAAACGGGTGTTACCATGATAATTCATTTACCCCAAAGTTAAAAAATAACGTTAAAAATTTGCAATTTTATTTTTAACGTTATTATTAGTTAATAACGTTATCATATGATATAAATGAAAGTGATCCATTCCGACGTAAGCTGTTAGTAAAAAGTGGTGGCGGTAGGAGAAAAGAAATGGAAAAAGTGTTTCAGGAATAAAACTTGTCATTATTTGTTCAAATTATTTAATTAAAAACCTTTATGTTTAATTAATTTCTTGTATGCTTGCCTTTTACTTTCTTTAATCGCTTTGCATCTTTGACTTCATGTCAGGTCCATTTTTTCAATTTGCTATTGTACCGAACCAATTTTGATAACATAATTAAGGGATGAGACCCACCCTTAAGATAATTATTTATTTATTTATTTTATAAAAGAAGGAGGCAAACGAGCAGGCGGGTCACCTGATGGAGAGTAATCACCGCCGCCCATGGACACCCGCAAAACCAGAGGAATCGCAGGAATCGCAGCCTTTTTTTCGTTATTTAACGAAAAAAAACTTATATTTAATCAGTTTACCAAAAGCGAGGATATCGCATCGCGTATTCATAAACATTAAAAAATACAGTCAAATTGAGTACCTACCTCCTCGTTTTTTAAATCGGTAAAAATTTACTGATAAGCATTACAAGAAACAAGTAACGTTACGTTGCGTGTCACAGACGTCACAGTACCCAATAATAGGGTAAAGAAAAAGACTTCATAATGGCAACACTTGTGTTTCAAGCAATAACGTCTAAATTTTATTTTGATTTATTGAAAAATATTGGTTTCCAAATGACTTACTTGTGAAATATGATTCCATCCCGCTTTTTATCTTTTGAAGATTGATTCTTACACCCTTTCACACCACAATTCGGCATTTTCACAGATAAATTTATGATTTTTCAAAACGACTTGCTCCCACGAGCCGCGGACCTACACTGACAAGTTAAGGCGTAGTTTCGTTGTACGTGTGTGCGTGTAATTGTGTATGTACACGGCGTGGCGTAGTTTGACCCGGCCTCACTTCGCTGTTCGCAGAGTTCTGTCTTAACTTTTTATTTGGTCTGAGGTGTAGATCTCTTACAGATGATTCAGATGAAACTTGTAGGAGTAAGTCTATTATAGAAGAACACTAGTAACGAAAGCAGTACTCTTAATATTGCATGCAACTATAAGGGCATGGATCGTTTCCATTAGAATAGAATAAATTAAAATAAAATACTTTATTGACATAGACATTAGACCTGTTTTCACACTTTGTGATAAAAAAATATATACCTGTTAATTTCTCGACAGAATCTTCATTGCCACCCATGTCTTTTGGGAGGATTTCTTTGGGGACGTACTTGTAGAGATCTTCATACGACTTGTGCACGTGCAGCCTGCTTGCTAACTTCTCACTCAAACTTTGCTTTAGCAACGTTACCAGTTTGTCAACAAAAGGTGGAGCATTTATTAAATGGATACCCTTGATTTTGGACCCGTAACCTTCCTGAATTATAATAATATATCGTGTTATTGTTTCATATACTAAATTAATAATATTGTAATTACTTTACACTGGAACTGCAAGGTGGTTTATGGCCCATTCTTACTAACCATCCACAGGAAAAGCTCGTGCACTAGCAGTAAGGACGAATGAGCTGATGTTGATGATGTGATGATGATTAACTTTACAACAAGTACTCACTGTACACAGAATATCAGCCTTTTTAACAATGATTGGATTAATTTTCGCTAAGAATGATAGCTGATTAATGTTATTCAAGTCCACGATGAATTTGTCTCCCATGCAATAGTCATAGTTAAGTCTGTACTCAGCCATCTGAAATTAAAAAAGCCCTTAAAAGATATGATTTTTATACGGCTGAAGCACAAAAAGTGATCAGATCTACCCCAAATAATTTAAAAAACCTAGGAGAGTTGACCTTAAACTTTAAAGTAACGAAACTATAATGCTGACTTAACAAGATCGCCCAATCGTCGATTTTGTAGATTCTGCACAGGTTCGCCTTAGATTGGTCAGATCATATAGGTTCGGTTTTGTTCGGATGGGTGATCGTTTTGAAACATAATTGGGTCCCTAATTTGACAAAAAACCTCAAAACAAGAACTTATAAGAATATAGACACACAATAAAACTTAACGAAGGTAACATGAGAGTTACAAAGAGAAATAATTACCCTTACCATATTAATAAATCTTACAAACGCCGTCATGTTGAAACTGTCTAGTTTTTCTGGATAGAATCGTGACACTTCAACTCTGCAGTGTTCAGTTGGACACAGTTTTGGTAAAGGAACGAATGATCTGAAAGCAAATGGACCGTATCGTAATAAATTACTGTCAACGTAGATTTCATGGGTTGTACGAGTATGTCAGTTGTTACTTAGCCCAGCATGTGTCGATGACGTAAAACATGGCAGTAACTATAGGTCTTACAAATAAACAAAGAATAAGCTCCAAATAGTTATTCCGTGTTTTATCTCTTTTACTCTAATTTGAAATGACGATGTTATTATTTAGGCACATACCTCCTTACAGTCCTTACAAACAAATAAACAAAGAATAAGGTCTGAAAAGTTATTCCGTGTTATGTTCCTGTCATGTAAACGTCATTTCAAATTAAAGTAAAAGAGACAGAAAGTCACAAGCTTCATCATCGTTACCACTTTTTTAAGAGAGTTTGAGAGAGAACAGCAAATTAAGAGAGAAACTTAGAGGGTTCCTCAAGCCGTGTGATCGAAACATCCTCGGAGGGTTTCTAGAGGGAATGGCTTCACGAAAGCATGTTCCCGTCCTATCAGATTTTCCGAAAAGTTTACACATTTGACATCAATCTTTCAGAGTCTCACTACTGGGATCAGTCTTCATCATCATAATCATCTGCTTATACACGTCCACTGCTGAACATATGTCTCTCCAACTGCACGCCACTGAGCACGACCCGCGGCTACTCTCCATCCAGCTCTTGTCAGCCCCCTACGATGATCGTCGTTCCACCTAGTCTGAAGACTGACGTGTTAATGTTACTTAAATCTGCAATCGTAATATACGGTAGGCAAGATGATACCGGCAAAAATATAATTACCTACTTGGAATTGTTAATATCATTTGGTATGTAAAATCGTTGTTTGGTACTTACACCGCATCTAGGAGTCGATCGAATTCAGTGACTGTTCTATTTAGACACAATTCTGGCATTAAGTTCTTGATTGTGAATAGCTTGTCCACTTTCTGTTTTGCGCCTTCTACCGAAAACTTTGCTAGTACAAACACTCTCTCCAAAAATTCTCGACCTGTGTGTAAGCAAAGACAATCTTAGTTATTTTACGTTATTTCTGAAATGAACAGCCTCTGTGGTCTAGTAGTAAATACCAACCGTGTCAGACTAAGAGGTCCCGTGTTCAAATCCCAGCGGGGGGTACAGGTTAGTACTCGATTTGGTTGGTAGTAGACCTTATTTGTCCTGGCTAGCTACTTCCATCTTATCTAAATATGTCACCATAACATCATTGTTTTTTAGCATTGTTGTTTTTTCCGGCAGCTAGAAATAAGATAGCCACTGTCTCAGAAGCTGGGGATTCCTGGTGAAATGTGCTTTCACCATTTGGCCTTATCATCACTTAACATTAGGTGAAATTAAGATTAAGAGCTTCATCATCATCATCATCATCATCATCAGCCTATACTAGTCCACTGCTGGACATAGGCTTAAGTGCTTACCCGTAAGGCAAATGAAAAAAATGGTAATATCAAGTCCATCTCAGGTTCATCCCAGGCTCATTTCAGGTCCATCTCAGGTTCATTCCAGGTTCATCTCATGTAAAATAAATAGGTACCTACACAAATACTTACTCGCATATTTACTCGCTGCAGCAAGATGGTCTTGTTTCTTCATCCATTCTTCCACGGTATCCAGGCTTTCATTTATAGCTTTGACATCTTCACATTCATAAAACTTTCTTACATCATTGACGTTATCCCATGTTATTGATAATAGTGAATTCACAGGTAAAACTTCCATTACGTATTCTATAAAAAATGTTGAAATTCTAAAATTATTATAATTATTATCTACACACAATAATAAATTTGACTTAAAATGATAATAGTTGCAAATTCAAGAATACTTAAACCCTTTTAATAAGACTTAATAAAAATTAAAATCATCATCATCCTTATCTCAGCCAAAAGACATCCACTGCTGAACATAGGCCTCCCTGAATTTACTTCAAATCATACTTTATTTAAGGGGGTGCAGCGCGGACGCAAAACAGCGAGTTTCAAGTTTCTTTATGATAGCGAGCGAGCGGCGTGTGGCAGTGGTGTGACAACGGCGCACGACTACGAATACGCACGCACACTAATATCTGTACAGAGTAGGCTGGTGATTTAATTAGAGCAATGTTTCAACCGGTCGTTGTGGAGATCCTTGGGGGAGGCCTTTGTCCAGCAGTGGACGTCTTTTGGCTGAGATGATGATGATGATGATGAATGTTTACTTTCGTAAAATCATAGGCGTTTGGGTAAAAAATAAGAAAAGTCTTAATATATTCATATTTTTTAATTGAAAAATAAGACAACAGTGGCCTGCGGAACAAACATTTTGATGTCGGATCCTTGTTTCATTTGTGCTATATTTACAAAGTAAGTTTTTAGATATCATTACTTTACGTATTGTTTATGCAGTTTTTGGGTATTTGTTTCAAATTCCAAGACAACCATGGCCTTGTGAAAGTATCAAGCTAACCTACACTAGTCCTTTTAATGTATATGACCTATTCAGCGTCTAGCACCAGTGACTTAAAAACACGTAAATTTTCGAAATTCCGCGCGGCATTCCCATAAACTATTTTACATACAAGAATCTTTGCCTATTTAATTTTTTAAGGAAACATAATATGCGAAAGCAAAATCTGGACTTTGCACTTTTACTGATTTTATTTTGAACAAAACTCACAACCTAGGTTAAAAATAATCTGATGTAAAATCATAGATATCGAGTTGCATATTGGCAGGCATGGGTTCGGATGTTGCTAATTCCATGTAACACATATTAAGAAACATCAGACATTTATTAAGCTGTAAATAAAAGTCTAATGAATGAGACAATAACAAAAATCTCCCAGTTGATTTTTTGAGAACCTGTATCGATCTAATAAACCACTTTATTTAAACTACTATGAATATAGTATAACAATTATTTAGAAAAAATGTATAGTATTATATATAATAAAAAAAAAACCAAGGTTTTGAAAAAATTCCAAGAGCGGGATTCGAACTGCACCCTATGACTTGCCAGGTGCCTTTGGCTTACAAAGTAAGAGTAGATAGTGTTGATTATTTACTGCTAGTCGGATTGAGCCACGATAGCATAGTTGGTAGTGCACCTGACCCGGCCCTGACCGAGGCCGACCCTGGGGTGAATCGAAACCCACTCATGGAATTTTTTCATCACTTTGTCGTTGTTTAAATTGTAAATTTATCGCAACAAAATTTGCGCAAAATTATATATATATATATAACCACAATCATAAATATAGTAAGTATAATTTTTGATTATTTTTTTTATATAAGAAGGAGGCAAACGAGCAGGCGGGTCACTTGATGGAGAGTAATCACCGCCGCCCATGGACACCCGCTAAACCAGAGGAATCGTAGACGCGTTGCCGGCCTTTAAGGAAGGAATAGGCTCGTTTCTTGAAGATCCCAAGGTCGTAACGATCCGGAAATACTGCCGCTGAGAGCTGGTTTCAAAACACTGTAGTTCAAGGCAAGAAATTTCGTGAAAAACGCACAGAGTAGACCGCCATCCATCAAGGTGATGCGGATTGTATGACAGTCGATTGCGTGTAGTGCGGTGAAGGAAAGCAGCGGCAGGGATCAAGCCGAACAATTTTTCAGAACACTCCCTATGATATATGCGGTACAATATACAGAGAGACGCAACGTCTCTCCAAAGAGCCAGTGGATCAAGCCGACCTGAAATAACCATGTCGTCGACAATTCAGGCAGCTCTGCGTTATAAAATAACAGCAATTAATTGGATCAAACTATAACAATGATAATTGCAGTTGATAACCTTGTGATTAAGTTTTCCTCGTAAGTTGTATTTATTTATAAAACGCCTTTGTTGTTATGGCTAGTTCTCCACGAGTATTAATTGGATTATTAATTATAAACATTTAAAGAGGGTAATTAGAGTTTCTCGTAAAAAAGTTAAATGTTTTACTAAGAAGTTTCAATGTCGTTACGTTATTTCCGTGTTTGGTTACAGTGACGTCTAATACTATTTTCTTACACCATCAGCTCATTTTATGTCCCTATTGCTGGGGCAGGGCCCTTTCCTATGAATGAAAACACCACAGGAAGAAAGGGCGGGCTCAGTGCGGAATGTTTGTAGCTTACCGACTGCTAATGCAGTCGGGACCAACTACAGCTTTACGTTCATATCGAAGCATACAACCACTTTCAAATAACGGTTAAAAGATGATTAAAAAACTTGGCGGTATGAAATTTGGTCTTTTTTTTACCTAGGGTAATCTGCTCTCAGACCTTCTCAACCGGGCTGTTGCAAGCGCCGGGAGATGTGTGGGGATAGGCGGTGAACTGCACGACCCACTAAAACCCAGGGACATCCGTCTACCGCATTAGCGGAACCACAAGAACCCGGAAGCCATTCGCGTTCCGCGCGGCGGCATCGGGGCCCTCCAACATTAGGCCTTTTGGCCATTCCCGGATGCGAGAGGGGTGCCTTCCACCTTAAGGCTATGGCGCGGGGAGTGTGGGGAAGATTGTGGCCCCCACCCCCGCGCTAAGCTACGATGGGTGCAACAGCCCATGTAGCCACCTCCGAAACTTGGTCTGCCACTATCCTCTCCATCCCTAGGTTGCCTGGAAGATATTGCTTTTAGTGATAAGGCCGCCCTTTGTACGACTCCAATTTATTTATTTTATTTCTTTATAACCTGTATGTGTTTTTTTTATGTGTACAATAAAGTATTTTATTCTGTTCTATTCTATTTTAAAATACGATAATTTGACATCGTATAGTTATAATATCTTTTATAGATAGGTATCGGAACATAACAATTATTATTCATACTACTATTATGGCAATCTGGCATACAGCCTACCTGATGATAGGGGGTTACCGGAGCTTATGGATGTCTGCAACATCAGAGGTATCTCTTACTCGTTGCTTGCTCTAAAGCTAGCTTCACGCCCTTTTTGACTGAGCTGTGTAGTTCTTTATGGACACCATATAATCCCGGAGCTCATGCAACAACCGAAGGGAACGCGGTAGAAAGGTCTCTTCTAAAACCGCACACTATGAGGATATTTCGGTCCAAAGGTATTTATATTTTTTTTTAAATTAAGTAAAATACATTAAAAAATCCTAGGAGTTTTTACGAAGGAACTAGCCGTCTATTTTAAAATTAAGAAACTGAATTCGCTAAGCCGCACATTTTATAATATTACATTCTATGATTCCTCCATTAAAAAGAGGTGATATAATTTTAGTTTAAGGTTTTTTTTCATATTTTTTTAAAATTTTGCAGTATTTGTTCCAATTAGTGTCATTTTACGCAAACTTTGTTGCGAACAAATTAATTTTAATAATTAACAGAGGGTGCCAAAATAATTTGTTTGTATCAGTGCGGGCTAGACAAAGCCACGTTAGCATAGTTGGTAGTGTACTTGACCCGGCATGTCATGTGGTGCAGGTTCGAATCTCACTCGTGAAATTTTTTTCAACATTATAATTAATTATTACACTTTAATTAATTACTTATCATTATTAAGTAGGTATAACTTAATAACTTTTTAATCAAAATCAAAGGTAACTGTTTATTATTGCCATCTAAATATAATAACTAAGAAACTTTTAAGAAAAACTTACTTACAGTTAATATTTTTTTATTAAGTAGGAAAAATCCGTGTTCTCTCTGCCTTGCTTCCGGATCAAATGATGCTCTTGGTCCAGGATTTTGAAGATCAATGTAAAATAAATGTTTCAAAGATTATGTAGGTAGATAGTATACAGAAGCGACAATATAAATTCTTGTGTTAGAATTTATTGCACTTTAAATTATTATAGTGTTAGTTCTCCTCAATCTTCAGATAGTCTGAAATAAATAGGTAAAAAGTGACTTGTAACTTATAGGTATGTTTGTTCAATTCTATAACAGACAGAACATATTTGAATATTTCATCGGTTTCAATCTTATCTCAATCACATAAAGATCATTATGTGGTGTGAACATACATTCCTCTGACTGTAAAAGAGTCAGCATTTTTTTTATTTTTTGTCTTACGGGTAAGCACAGGGCTTTCATCTTACCTGATGTTAAGCGATGATAAAAGGCAATGCTGGAAGCGCACTTTACACGGGATCCTTAACTACTGGGGCACTGGCTATCTTATCTCTGCCGGAACACAACAATGCTACAAACATTGATGTTATGGCGATATATTTAGATAAGAATGTGGTAGCTAGTCAGGCGGACAAACGATTCCTACCACCAACCAATCAATCAATCATATTTTAATCATACCACTGCTGTCCTAAGACTTTTCCCCATGAACAATACCTAGTACTATACGGAAACTGGGTCTCATCCCACCACACTGGTCTAATGCAAGTCGATGGCTTTTTACGATTGCCATTTTACGACAACAACTGGTTCCTATAACGGCTTGACGTATCTTCAAATGAGTTAAGATATTTCCATTCAGTCTCCCTTCCAGTTACCCAGTTTACCAGGTTTACCCGGTTACCCAGCCCTGAAAGCTACTTAACTTGCAAGATTGCAACCCTACTGTAATGTTAAGATTTGTGATGACGCAATGAACGTTATAATTTATTATATCTAGAATATGCCAAAATAAATGTATTTTAAAGAATGTCTCTTCTGCGGAAAACGTTATCACTTAACCTATTTATTTTCTTAGAATAGCGAAGATAATAGTATTGCAATTACTGAGCTATTTAATTGTGAAATAAAGAGGTTTATCGTAAAAAGTGTATAATGCCAACAAGTTTTTTTTGCAAACCAGTTTATTATTGTTTTTTAATGTTAGTTTTACGCAATGTTTTGTTATAATTATTATAACTGACACTTATTTATAAAATGTTCAAATAATTTTTAACGCAAATTTTGTTGCGAACAAATTACAAAAACACAAATGTTGAAAAAATTTCCACGATCAGGATTTGAACCTGCCCCCCTTCGGACATTCCGGGTCAGGTGCTCTTTCAATTGAGCTATCATGGTTCTAAACAGCCCGCCTAAATTATTAAACACTTTTTACTTTGAAAGCCAAAGGCGCCTATTCAATGTCAACAACTACCGTCACTAACATCCGCTCATAATATTTTTACAAATATTAAAGATCAGTTAAGAAGTAAGCAAGCTATTTTTATAAAATGTTCAAATAGTAGGGCCGGCAGACAAAAGCACATAAGTCACAAAAATCGTTTTATTTTTATTTTGCATAAGTCTATTCATAGAACTGTCATAAAGATAAAAATCTAACATAAGCTAAACAGAAGCGTATATCGTTTAAAAAATGGTTGTAATTTTTCAACTTCTTATTTATTTAAGGACTAATTTTGATTCCTGTAAAGTTGCCATTTTTGACTTATGTGCTTTAGTCTGCCGGCCCTATTATTTTTTAACGCAAATTTTGTTGCGAACAAATTACAAAAAACATTCCACGCTTCTGACATTCCGGGTCAGGTGCTCTTCCAATTGAGCTATCGTGGTTCTAACCAGCCCGTTGAAATTATTCGCAGAAGGGTGCAGGTTCAAATCCTGCTCGTGGTCTCGTTTTACGGACAATTGTACTCCTCGCATGCACCGAAGCCCACAACTCACAGCACTGATGACATTGTGCCACACTAACTCGCCACTTCACGGATGAGCTATCGGATATTGATTCTGCCGAAATTAGGATGGCTCTCGGGCAACTTAAAAACGGTAAAGTCCATGGGGATGACGGTATCACATCGGAACTTCTGAAAGCAGGCGTCCAGTCCTCCAGGACGAAAGACAAGAAAAAGAAAGAGAGACAGGAGAGAGAGGACAACAATTTTTAAGCTGCTCCAGCAGCTTAAAAATTGTTCAATACCGTCATGTGTAAGAGGACAACGCCGAAGGTATGGTCCAGAAGTGTCCAGAAATCCACTTTGTTCTTCAAAAAAGGTGACAAGTTGCTGCTTAAGTTGTTGTACAACATTTACAATATGCCGCTATTTTTAATACTATGACACTTTAATGTACACCATATTCTTGGAAATAAACGAATTATTATTTTTATTAAAGAAGCACGATGTACACACTCAGATATACTAAACTACACATGCACACTAGTATAGGCCCAAGGCACCGTACTCGTAGAACAAGAGTACGAAGACCCGGTTCACCCGCGCTCTAAGGTATCAAGTACAGACAAGACCTGGTGCTCTTCATTCTACCACCACTACCACCTGGTGGAGGATGGCTAGGATCTCGGCTCGGGTTCGAGCCCAGGTCCTAGCCGTTAAGGCGCCTCCGGGTTCGGTTCAGTTCAATCCGAATTTCTTGGAGAATCTAGTGGAAAACGGGATTTCTCCCCTGTGTGAAGTCGTTCCTTCTATAAACCCTCTGGAGGTGTTTCAATGAGGAACCCTTTTATTTTCTCGTCGCCCCCAAACAAGTCCTGACATACGCGCCTTGCACACAGTGAACTTTCCAAAATTTTTTTGTTTAGTAAATAAATTAATAAATAAAAGTCTGCAAACAGCAGTCCTTCCTAAAAAAAAAATGTTGGTAAGTAGGTACGGGTTAAAAATTAAACAAACTGTTAAATACAAAATAAAAACTCATTTAATATTATAAATAAATTAATTTCCTTTAAAACACAATTAGGTTACCGACAATACCATGGATGGACGAATTTTTAAGACCAACTCACTATAAGTATTTGACAAGTATAACATCATATTATAAATCAAATTATATCACATTATACCCCCATCATTTTATCTTTATTATAAACAGAATATGTACCTACCTTCTTTGATAAAAAAAGATATATTAAACATAGAGCGTGCATTCCAAAAACCAAGTACTAAATTAAACAATTTAGGTCCAAATCAAAATAGACCCTTGATTGACGAAAATAAGGTTGCTATATATTAATTTTATAATATCATTCGGGCGTATGTAAGGTTGACAACCTTACGAAAGTATAGTGTATTATTTAGCTTTTGTTAAATATGTTATGTGAATAAGAAATACAAATAATATAAATGACTAACTATAATATAATGATAAAGAATATGGCAAGGATTCAAATCAATACCTTCTAGAGTTTAACGTCATAATGGATATGTGACAACGATAACAGACAGTGTTACTGGACGGGTAACACAAAACCGATGCTATATACAACAAGCTAAAGCCCAGTGTCGAACAATCCTTTATGTGTTTTCAGGAGGTAGTTGCTTTGTGAGATCTTGAAACATTGATGGCTGTATGCCTCATAATATATCTATTTCTGCCACACATTGTTCTGCAATTTGTGTAAACTAGAATAAAATATTTTGTTTTGTGTGACTGACCTAAACATTCTTTGATTTTATTTTCATTAACAAATACCTAATTTGAATTATAATTGTATTTTAAACATAGTCTTACCCTAACCAATTCAATGTATAAAAAACATAAGAAAAGGATTGCGCAAACGACGGATTTTGGTACGCGGATTTTCTTGTCCGTCAAAATAGATCGCTTACAACCTTCATCGAATAACGCACACGAGGGACCTAAATGGCTCCGCACACTGGACGACTGTCGCTGCGTCTAGTCGCCGCGTCTAGTCGCGTAGAGCACGCGCACACACGACGATAGTCGTGCGACAGTTGTGAGCGTCAGTTTCGCCACTTCCCTAGCTTGTCGTCGCGACTCTGCGACTGACGCCAAGTGTGCGGAGCTTTGAACAAAATATATGAAAATTGTCGGCCGCAGCCTGTCGTCGCGTCTAGTCGCCGAGCTGTCGCAGTCGCGTGTCGCCTAGTGTGCAGAGCCATTAAAATAATAAATTAAGCGGACTAAAGTCTGTCGTCTGCGCACTCTCTAAGAAGGAAAAACAAGACACGCCAAACTTAACGGAAAAATTGTTTGCCCTAGAGCAGTTAAAAGGTTACTATAATTAGTAAAATTTGGCATATTATATAAAAAAAACGATTCAATACAGACACCACCTAAAAACAATTCTTATTTACAATACATATTTATAACATCGTGGTACTTAATGCAAACAAATAATATACATAATGATAAATAAAACAAATTTGAAAAAATACAAAAATTCATAATTTAGTTACAAACGTAAGAAAAATTTACTTGCCATCCCATGCACCTCCTGATTTTATAAAACAGATGATTTTACAATTTTTTAGATTTTAGATTTTTTTACAATAAAATTAAAAACGAAATAATTGTTTTTAAGTTATTTTCAATGGTAAAAAAAGATGTAGTTAATTTTCGTAAAAGAGTATTTAATGTGTTAATAATATTTTTATATTCGGTCTGTTCTTCTAATAAATGAAACAGAAAAGAGTTTGTATTGCAGAGTTCATTACGTGTAACACTTTGGACACATGATTTTAGCTCAGTGGGCCTATACTAACTTCTATCATATTCGAGTCGATTTCGTCATCGAGTTGAAGTTGGTTGAAGTCGAAATTGGTACAGCGCCGCAACGTCCGTAAATTGTACTAATGACTGAACGTTTACATTAGGATTTCGATAGAAGCTGGTTCAAAGCCCACTGGCCATAACATCTGTTCATAACTCGTGAGTAGAAACAAAAAATTCACCGTTGTTGTGAAAGAGTGTGTAAATTTTAATATATGTAATATTTAATTAATTAAGATGAGTTCTAGTCTACAGTTAACTTTCTAAAGGAGCCCGGCATTCCCATGTATTCCTGGTTGAAGTTAGACGAATGCCGCTTTGATTCGTCCGCGACCAATTTGTCTGTTTCTTTGATGAGTCTTGTTGCTTCTTCAGTCTTTAAAATTTCTTGCCATTGCGCTGAAAGTTAATGTTAATATTAAACTCTTATGTCTTTTTCTTTTCTGATGACTGAAGATTACTAAACTAGTAAATCGCCTATAACTATCTCACTACATAATTGTGATGATGACTCGATTTCAATGCTGTAGGCCTTTGCAAATGTAATGGCCTTGCCAAGCGGGTTGGTAATCACAAACCCGGGCTATGCATCGAATAATCCGAAATACACTTTGCCGGAACTGGGAATTAAACCCGGGACCTTCCAGTATTGGGCTGAGCGCTCACTCACTCGAGTCACTCGGCCACACAGTGTAGGCGATGATTAGAAGAAAAAAAATTAAACTAATAAACAAGCATTCCAAATAAATTTAACGAGGATTAACTCGACAAAACAGGTAGATATGCCTATTTTCGAAGAAAAATTAAAAAGGTGTTGAAAAAATAGGTATGCCTATGATACTAATTACTTTGCGTTATTCCCCGTTAACTTAATTAGTTGATGAGAACAAAGTTTGAAGCATACTTGAGTTGCACCAGTCGTAGACACTGACTGAATAACTGAGCAAGTCAATCAGTTTAACCAACTCAAATATTTTTTTTATAATGGTACCGTCACGAGCGTTATCATGTAAACATTGTATGTAACTCTTAATACAATGGAATAACAGTCAAAATTAATCTACCTACATGTTAATGCTTGAGACTAGGGAATCCAATCCCGCAAACGCGGGATCCTATTGTCTATATTGCATTTTTTTAAATCCACTTAAAACAAAAGAAAATTTTAAAAAATCTTAATCCTGCAGGCTTGCGGGATTGCGATTTTGATGCGGGATTGGATTTCCTACTCGTGACTGTACATGGCAGTTTGAAAATCTTTTATGTGGAAAAACAGTCAGTACATAATACAGTTTAGTAACGTTTTGTAATCAGTGGTTGCTCCCTACACCACCTAAAAGCATACTAATTCAATAACATCTCAATAGTGTCGATAGCCTAATTTTGCTATAAGACCATGGAAAAACTGGTTAAAATCACGCTATCTACAGACGATTATGGACGTTGATCATCATCATCATCATCTCTAGCTCATCTGTGTTTCGGAAGGCACGTATGGCTATTGGTCCCGGCTGCATTAGCAGTCGTTAACAAACAACAATCCGCACTGGGCCCGCGGCCGCGTGGTGGCTTTTGGCCCGTTCTCCCGTAGTATTTCCATCCATAGGGAAAGCTTGTGCCCCAGTGGGGACATAAAATGAGCTGGTGATGATGTGATACAGATCACTGGGTATCACTCCACAAAAGTTACTAACCAGATAGTTTTTCGCAAGATGTCTCATCGCCACCGTAGTCTTTCGGGAGGATTTCTTTAGGGATATGTTTGTGCAGATCCTCGTATGTGCTGTGCACGTGGATCCTATTGGCCACTTTCTCCTTTAGCG
Organism: Eudonia mercurella; assembly: GCA_963082485.1. Classification (NCBI taxonomy): domain Eukaryota; kingdom Metazoa; phylum Arthropoda; class Insecta; order Lepidoptera; family Crambidae; genus Eudonia; species Eudonia mercurella. The sequence goes on along the minus strand of OY720044.1, from coordinate 8,919,655 downwards.
CTTGTTTGAGTAAAAATATTAGTTTGTCGACGAAAGGCGGGGCGTTGAGGAGATGGATGCCTTTGATCTTGGTGCCGTATCCTTCCTGAAACACGATTTTGAACGTTGTTTTTAATGGAGTAATTAGTAGCCCTTTTACAGTTTCTTGCGGCTTCTTCTCGTTGAAAGACCTCTACAGTAGTGATTACGAAGACCCAAAATTATTTAGCTTAGATTTTAAAGTTACAGCATAGCATACCGGAACCGTTATCATAACGATACACGAATTGTGACATTGAGATACATCACCCAGAAATGTTAAACATTACTAAGAATATGGTGTACGGAAGACTTCAGACTCTTCGCTCTTAAGGACGTTGCCAAGCTTATGGCATCTATCTTAACAGAGGAAGAAGAGTGAAAGGATGGGGTTGCGCAAAAGATCCCAATGGGTCGAAGTGCTGCTGCGAGAGGGAAACCTCGGCAGGCCCCACAAAGATAAAATAAGATAAGATAAAAATATGGTGTATGTAGTCAAACAATTGCCTACTTAATGATAAAGAAAAGAAAAAAAGTATTAGTAACTGAGTGCGTAGTGTAAGTTTTGTTTACTATCCGTATTCATTTGATTACGTCTACAAAAACGAAAATTTGTATATATATATATAATTTTAACTCTTCTCGTATGTCACCAGGAGACGCTGCTTCAATGCCATACTAATTAAACTTTATTATTGAAAAAAGTTATTGAATGATAATAGAAATGAGAAATGAGAAATGATATACCCCCCAACCCCTCGAGTATCTCAGTGGGGCTATACTAAGTCCTCGGGCAGACTTCTTGAGAGAATTTGAAAAGTGACGTTGCACTGTTTTGTTTCATTTGCCAACAATCATGCACACTCACGAACGCTTAACGGTAAATAATCCACCATTATTTCACATTAATATTCGACATAACACAAATTTTAGAAAATAAAACAAAAACGCAGACATGACTCATCACTTTCCCGCCAAGAACCTCCTAATTTTAGTTTACGAATGTCAAATGAAACTCACACAGTCACAATAGGCATTCTGACGGTAGCCAACAATGATACTAACATTATATTAATGGCGCCAAACATGTAAGACTGTTTGGTGTGGATGGACTTAAAACAAGCCCTACCCTTTACCAAACAGAGAACATTTGTTTTTCAATGGTTAAAGTGCTTTGCTGTTATTGTGTTGTCTCGTTTTTATTGAGTTAATGTGCTATGCTTGTAATGTATAGAGGATAATTTTTTTACCAGTGCGCAAATTTTCTGGAGCGACTCAGAATCGGTAAATAAACAACTTTCTCATATTAACATGGGTTGAAATATGTCAAAAATTTTTGGACTTCCCATACTTTAGCGAACACTTGATTAGCCTAATTTGTATGAAGAGTCTCAAAATTTTTGACATATTTCAACCCATGTTACTATGAGAAAGTTGTTTTCTTACCGATTTTGAGTCGCTCCAGAAAATTTGCGCACTTGTAAATAAATTATCCTGTATTTTAATTTAATTTTGTTGCTATATGTGAGGACCTGTAATTTTTGTTGCTATTTTTAAGTTTCTACTTTTTTATGGTTTTCCAAATGAATAAATAAATAAATAAACATTTTAATTATAATACTAACATTATAATAACCCTAACTAATGTTGATCGATAGGTTGATCACTAGCTTGTTTTTATCCATTAATAAGTTAGTTTTAAATACTTACAGTACATAAAATTTCAGCTTTCTTTACTAAGATAGGGTTGATTTTAGTTATAATAGTTAGTTGGTTCAAATTTGTCAAATCAATAACGTATCTTTCGGCGATACAGTAATCATAATTAAGTCTGTATTCACCAATCTGAAAAATATATAAAATAATTATAATAACAGTCTAGTAATAAGTGTTTATTTACAAATGCATTTATTTTATAAAAAAAAAAAACAAAAAACCGCTGACAGTGACTAGTGTTAAATTCTCTTTGAGTGACACATCTCATGATCGAGAAAATTTTATAAAATAATATTTTATCATATTGTGGTGGCGCGGGCCGTCGGCCCTGCCGCCGCCGCCACCACCTGCGCGACGTAGTCGACCCCTGCTACTGGCACGCTTAGGGCCTGCGAGGCAACCTGCCTTGCGCCCGGCTCCCGCTACCGGTGGTGTAGTACGTCGTATGCGATGGTCTCAACAAAATAATGATAATTGCATGCGCGCCTATTACGAGACTACAGAGGGAGAAACTAACATGACTGCGTACTGTGATCGGATGTTGGGTTTGTTTCAGATCCTTGAGCCAGCCATCGCCGTCTCCGCATAGCGACTATCGGGTCAAGTGCGAGTCATCAAAAGGTGTAAAAGGCTGGATGACTCTGTGCTTGATCGGCTACGACTGGAGGCGCTATCTTCTCGCACGGTTCCCACCATGGCACGGGACACGCCGGCTGTATTGGCGGGTGCATCTATCAGGACATAGCCGATAAGTGTTGATGTCTTTAATGCCGATGGTGAGAACAGGTCTCTCTCGGAGGCGGAAACTTTCAAATATCTTGGTATGTCACAGTCTCTGAGTATTACGGATGGGGACATAAAGCAGGTGGTGAAAGAGCGCCTCTTCTCTGACAAAAAAAATATAAAAGCCTTTTGTCGGCGGGCAATAAGGTGCGCGCCTTCAACGCTTGGGTGATGCCCCTACTCACGTACTCATTTGGCATACTAAGATGGACTCTGAGTTAGACGTTCTGGATAGGAGAGTCCGTCAACAGCTCACAACGCATCGCAAGCTTCACCCACGCTCATCTGTTATGAGACTGTACATCCCGCGTAAGTGTGGAGGTCGTGGCTTTTTAAACGCTAAGACTCCATAACCACGAGGTGTGCAGTCTTACGGATGACTTCCTTAACAATGAGTGTAGGATGCACCGCGACGTCGTAGCAGTAGATAGGAGCCTCACGCCGCTCTCCTTGGCAAACGAGAATCGGCGTAGAACAACGGTGCTGAGCACTGAAGACCGCAGGAACATATGGAAGAGTAAGGAGCTGCACGGGCGGTATTACCGGGCCTTAACAGGGCCCGATGTGGATCTGCTCGCGTCGATAAACTGGCTACGATTCGGAGACCTCTTTGGGGAAATCGAGGGGTCTGTCTGTGCAGTTGCAGACGAAGTCATGATGATGAATAATTATCGGAAATATATCCTGAAGGACGATACGGTCGACATCTGTCGGGCTAACGGTGAGTACTTGCACAGACATAATCTTGTAGCCAGGATTATCCATCAGCAACTTGCTCTTCGATATGATCTTGTAGAATCTGAGGTGCCGTACTATAAGTACACGCCGGTGCCAGTTCTCGAAAATGGTTATGCAACGCTTTCCTGATATCGATCTGTTATCACGGCCAGGACTATTATTGCAAATAAGTCTGATATCGTGTTGACGAATCGTTTGACGCGCCAGGCAATGCTCATCGATTAATATCGATGGTAATCCATTCCGCATGACGAGAACCTCGTGAAAGCCGAGAAGGTTAAGCTTACTAAGTACCTTGACCTGGCTCACGAGGTGACCGCTATGTGGGATGTGGATTCGACAATCATTGTCCCCAGTCGTATATGCAAACGGCCTTATAGCGAAGAGTCTCGACCAACACCTCAAGGGGATTTCGCTGGATGGCTGGATCAAGGGTCAGATACAGAAGGCAACACTCCTGGAAACGGCACGCATTGTCAGGAGGTTTCTTTCTCTGCAGCCTTAATCGCCGGTAGCTTGAGTCCTCTGCTGCTGGCGGCGTTCTAGGTTAAGGTTTTATAAAAGTTGTATTTTTGTATGATATTTTACATTATATTATATATTATTTTATATTTTTTTTTTTTTTTTTACTTCGCCCGACCTGAGAATTGAACTCTGGACCTTCGGGTATAGGGTCGACCGCTTTGCTACCGGCCACAGAGGCGATAGAACGAAAACAAAGGAAATTTACCAAATCGTACCCATTAATCTACAGATGTTTAATTTTTTTAACGGATTTATTAGGGTAGTTCATAAACTTACCAGGAAGGAATATCTGAAGTAAGACAGCAGTGAGAATTCATCAAGCTTGTCTGTCAAGAACTGTGTTATCATCACCCTGGTTCGGTCTGCTGGAGACAACTTAGGCATTGGAATATAAACCCTAAAATTTTTAAACAATATAATATTAGACATTACCATATTATATACTAGCATATAACCCGCGACATCGTCGATTCGATTTAAGATCTTAATTGAAAAGATACTCTTTTTTATCAAAATCAAATAGAGCCCATTTTACCCGCAGGGAATTATGTAGCATTATAACAGCCAAATATGTTTTGGAATTTGACATAATTATAGTTCCAGAGATTACCCTCCTTTAAAAAGAACAAACAAAGTTATAGTATAGATAAGATAAGATGAGATAAAGATAATTTATTGCTGTATAAAAAACTTAGCCTAGATACAAAAAGATAGATACAGATTTTTGCATCTTGTTGGTATTTTACTTAGTTCTTGCAAAATAACAAAATATAGTCCCATAAAATGACCATGTAAGAATATTACAACAATTTGGAAAAATAAAATTAAGTGACCTCTTACTTTGACCTTTGACTTAAGTGGTTTTTTAACAGCCACTTAACAGTCAAAGGTCAAAGTTGACTTTTGTAATATATATTTTTTAAATTCTTAAATCGGCATACAAGTTTATACTCCTAAAATCAACACTTACTTTTATTTATAGCTGTTGATAATTAATAATCAAAAGTAAAAGTAACACAACGTGTTATTTTGAAAATACACAATGTCCAAATGAGTAAAAGCCCCAAATAAGTACTGGTCAAAAATCATCACTACTTTGCATGGGTGTTGACGTAATTATTGAACTTTGCATCCAAAACACACTTGGCTCGACCTGGAAGTTGAACCCAAAACCTCCGGATTTCGGGCTGAGTGCTTTGCCACTAAGCCAGTGCAGTGCGTTCAAACAAGAAAAAATAAGATATAGAGTATACAAATTAGTATTGATCCCGCCATGAAAATATAAAAAAAATACTTACAAATGAGTCCACATTTTCTCGAACTCCTGAACCGATTTGTTCAGACATATTTCTGGCATCAATCCACGGGATGTGCACATTTTGTCAATTTTCTTCTTAGCGCCTTCTATTGATCCCCTTGCTAATATAAGAACTCTTTCCAAGTAGTTTCGAGCTAAAATAAATAAAATAAAATAAAATGGTTAAATTCAAATTAATAGCTTTTATTTTGTTTATTTTCTGTTATTATTGTTTTTAATATTATCTACATTACCTGTCGTTACATTATTAAAATTAATAATAAAATTATTAAATACTTTTTAAATACATCATTAAAATTAGTTATAAAAAACTTCTGTCACGGTCATATCACGTCAAATGCACTATAAAAGCCGAGGCTTTCGAGGAAAGCGAAATACATTTGTTTTTACAATCTTGCAAAATTGCGTAAAACTAATAACGCTAACATCTTATTTTTTCCAATCTAGTCTATGAATACGGAAATTCTTATCGGTTGTAGATTCGCAGTGTCGTTTTTAAATATTACCGCCAATGCACCACCTATTACCGTGGAAGAAAGTCTTGCTAATCCTTGGTCCGAGGACAATATCCACTAATTTTTCAATTACATTATGTTTTACATAAAGTAATAATTATTAAGAATATAACATTTTAGACAAACAAGTAAAACGGAGAATAAGAAAAGACATTCGGTCATCCAACACAAAACGGGTAAAGGAAGCGATTGAGCCAAACAAGGCAACAAAGGCAGATCATGAATAACCCAACTCACAGACGAGAACGGCGATAAACAGAGAAGCAGAGACAAAATAGTACAAGTTTGCACAAAACTTTATAACGATTTGTATTCCGGCGTCAAAAAATCTGACACTGGCCTATTATATCCCTCTGCCGAAACAAATTGCATTCCCCCCATAACTGGTTTAGAGATCTATGAGCATGAAATATAACAAATGTCCAGGAGATGACGGCATCACCACAGAAGCTCTTAAAGGAGGACCAACTTTACTCCCAAGACTTGTCGACCTATGCAATGCTATTCTCTACACGAACAAACTTTCAGCAAAGTTCTGCCACTCGAACATTATCCTAATCCACAAGAAAGGCGACAAAGGTGACGTAGGAAACTAAAGGCCTATATAACAGTTAGATATACAATAACCACTGGAGCAGGCTGGATTTTGACTAGGATATTCTACCATAGACCATCTTCACACCCTAAACTAATGCTGGAGAAAATCAACGAATACAACAAACTCCTGTATGTTGCATCGTTGACTACTCCAAAGCATTTGACAGTCTCGCTCACTTAACCATCTTCACTTCACTCCATAAACAAAATATTGAACCTGCCTACATAAACATCATAGAAACTATTTACAACAACAGTACAGCAGATATTAAATTAAATATGCCTGGTCCGTCGTTTCATATAAGAAAAGGGGTAAAGCAGGGCGACCCCCTGTCTCCTAAGCTCTATACCAGCACTTTAGAAGAGATCTTCAAAGAGCTAGCGATCCAGTGGGTTAATAAGGGCATTGAAGCCGGCAGCAGCAAAAGGCTTACAAACCTTTGCTTCGCCGATGACATTGTCTTGTTTTCAACAACAGCTCCAGAACTGCAGGAAATGGTACAAGACCTTAGCAGCGCAAGCCTTGTGGTTGGACTGAAAATTAACAGGTTAAAACTCAGTGTATGCGTAACAGTGTGAAACGTAGGGTCGAGGTAGATGGGCAGGAAATACAATACGTCGATGAGTATATATACTTGGGCCAGATAGTCTCCTTCGAAAATAGGCAAGATAAAGAGATTGATCGTCGTATCGACAGCGCCTGGTAGAGCTACTGGTCCATGAAAGAGCTAATGAAAGGTAAGCTTCCGCTTGCCTTGAAACGCAGACTGACTCATCGACATGTGCATCCTGCCTATCCTAACCTACGGCGCTCAGACCTGGTCTTTGACCGAACATCAGTTCATCAGACCAGTTGGATGCCCCAAGTACCTCTGGATGGACGAAGTCGCCAAGGACCTACATGATATCCTGGAAACCAGCGACTGGCAAGAGATCGCGCAAAACAGGGAGCAGTGGCGTCACCTTGAATCGGAGGCCAAGGTTCACTTTAGATCGCTGAGCCATCGGGGTAAGTAAGTAAGTAATACTTACACATGTATTTGCCCGCCTCTGCCAGATGCTCCTGCTTTCTGACCCATTCTTGTATAGCGTCGAGACTTTCATTAATCCTCTTCACGTCACCCAGGCCGAAGAACTGCCTGGAGTTTTCTACATCAGCATAGTTCAACTTGATCAACGCATGCTTTGGTACCTCCTCCATTTTTGTACCTGAAATGTAATATAATATAAATATAAAGCAACATGATTTTATTATTACAAACTTTTATTTAACTTGCAATGCATGTATGTTTTTTTCGGGTGGACTCTTGCAACTCAATTTTGAAGCAGAAATCTTCAACCGATTGAGCTGAAGTTTTGTATACCTACATGTTCAGTTCGGATGACAATGCATGGTTAATTGTGTGACGTCATTCTAAATCCAAGATGGCGGCACACCTAAGATGGCAAACTAATTATTTTTAATGCATTCCTACAATATGGGTATCAAATGAAAGAGCTTGCTGAGAATAACTCAAGTGACTCTCTAAATCCAATATGGCGGACTAAGTTTTTAATGCTTGCCTACAATATGGGTATCAAATGAAAGGACGATAACTAAAAATTAAAAAATAAATTAAATGTAATGTATAAAAGCTTATAAATATATTAAAGCTTGCCGCGAGATTTAAGTACTCGTATTTAAGTACTTAGATTGAACATTTTAATAGTTAAAAACAATCACATCAAGTTATTTAATTTACTTGTTTATCTACACAAGTAAATCTCGCGTTAAGCTTTTATATCATATAAATTGTGTAATGACGTTATAAGTTGATAGTAAAAGTTATTTTTTTTCTTTTTAGCGCATTTAAATAAAAGCTTATTTAAAAAAAGAGTTTCTATAAAAAAAAATGTTATACAGTTTTCATAATATCTAAGCATTTTCTGTGTAAGTGTGGCCACATTCTGCACACACACACATACATAACAACACATCCTGTTAACTATGTGCTTATTAGCACAAAATAATTATTCGGATGAAGGTAAGCTTTATACAAACGCATACATAGACAACCTCTGACGTAGACGGAACCTCGCAACCACATGAGCAAAGATATTTACTCATGTGCTCGCGACAGCAGCGCTCGGACTGTTTCGAGCTCGGGAGCTCTATTTTAGCTCGATTTCTACTAATTTTCGTTTGACATCGTAAATTCCGTATTTTTGAATCGCTCGATTGCAACGAGTGGTCACAACCACTCGTTGTTTGGCGAGCGCTGGCGGCGAGTTGTAGATTAAACGTCAAATATATATATCAAAGTGTCAACCAACTTACAAGGAACTAAAAATAAGAAATTGAATTGAATTGAAATACTTAGGTACTTACATAGCCATAAAGAAATAAAGAATGAGTATTTTACGTTCCGTTTTTTTGCGGTAGTTATTGGTTTTCATTTTTTATGCGTAAAACGGATTAAATTCAACTTATTCAAATATATTGGCAACACCGGAGACGAACGATTCAAAAATACAGAAAATAAGCACCATGCGACTTGGAAGACGACAGTGACTTAAGTCGCATTCGACGATCCAATTTCAGACGAACGATTCATAAATAGAGCTCCTACTCTGTTTCTGCTCCGAGATCCGTGACCGTGCAACGGCTAAAGTGAGTTGCTCGAGCGGTATATAAGGTCACATTTAATCAACTGCAAATATTTTGAGGATTGATTCAACAACATATATAAACTATTTTTATGAAAAAAACCTTAAATTTTTATACGCTAGTTTTCAAGAAAAACGCCAAAAGACATTTCGATTAAAAAGAAAAACAAAGCACTTTCGGTAGTTTCAATTCAAAGCTGAAAATGTCCATGCTTTCAATTTTTTATTTTAAATTTAAATCAATCAGAAGCAATCCTAATAATCAAGTGTTCAAATAAGATTATGACCATAATATGAATGCGATCTGTGAGCGAAGGTCATTATTATTCTAATTAATGCTAATACGAAATGTCTACATCGAAATTGGAATCAACCTTATAACTTTGCATCATAAAGTTCATTTTTATCGTTATACAAATTTGAGGTGACAAAACGTGTTTTGTTTAAAATTTTATTGTGACATCATACTGTCCTACGTCCCGCCAACTTTATTCTATCCGAAATAAAAGTCACAACAATTACAAACTAGGGTAGTGCGGCACCAGTGTTCGACATCAACCAGTGATCAACATTTTTTCGTTTAATCATTAAAAGTAGGAGTCAGCTGATTTTGGTATTTTCAATAAAATACCATGTAATTTTTTGGCGACAAAAACTGTGCCAAGCACCCCCGCCCGATCCTCTAAATGTCATCATGTACCTGGGCGCTTCTCTCCTCCTCCACGGCCCGGTCTACCCGAGCCGAGGTCCGAGCCTTTAGAGGCGCCCTCGGGTGGTTCCGCTCCCCGATCCGATCCGAACCCTTCGGAGTATATAGTAGGGCACGGGGACGCGCACTTGTGCGCGATGCCGTTCCCTCTAAAAAACCTCCGAAGGTGATTCGTTTCACACGGCTTGAGGGACCCTTTACGTTCCTCGCCGCCCCCAAAAAAGCCCGGTGAAGCTGAAAATGCCGTCTGAGCCAATCAGCAATATCAAAAAAAATAAAAAAATGTGCCCAGCACTGGGCTTAATGTGTCGAACACTGGTACTACTACCCTTTTATAATATTACTAGCTGACCGGCGGACTTCGTACCGCTTTGATAGTTTTCATAACAACAAAACAAACAAAACGTAGACAATTTCCATGACAACAAAACAAACAAATCATTCGTCCGCTTAAAAACACCCGTATCCCATGTAGACCCCTATAGCAGCGCCACCTACCGGGTCCAATTGGTAATCTAAACCATTTTCGAATCCTCTTGAACGCACACAGAATATTTCATCCACATCTGTCCAGCCGTTTAGAAAGAGTTCAATAACATACATACGCACAGAAGATTTATATATATGTATAAAGACTACCCTTTTATAATATTATATTAACAAGAGTGTACATATCAAACGTACAAGCGGATATTTGCATTTGCTCTTTAGGTACTATTTCTTGACAAGTTGCAAGCACTTGTAACATTTTACGCAAAACTGAACTTTAATAACATCGCAATAAACGCCTATAAAAGATAACTGACAATTGTTTACGCTCAAACATCATAGTACACTGTGATATAATGTTTAAACAACGCTAAATAACTAAATAAACTTACTTGTATCCTTGAAAGGATTCAAGTGGCTGTCAGTTGTGACGACAGAATTGGAAAAATTGTATCCTAATCAATTGTTTTTAAAACTGCTGACGTAATGTTTTATGAAGCGTTGCCTGTGTACGAGTATCTGTTTTTCGGAACTTTAAAACTTTTGTAAAACTACGAGAAACTACGAGGGTTGTTTGAACTCTCTCCTCTAACATTTTTTTAATTCACCAGCTCATTTTCATGTCCCCACGGCGGGGCACGAGCCTTCTCTATGGATGGATAAGGAGAACGGGTCATATCCACAACGCGGGCCCAGTGCAGATTGGTGGTTGTTAACGACTGCTAATGCAGCCAGGACCAAAACACAGAGGAGCTCGAGGTAATACATTATTGGTCACACATCCGAAGACCAAAACCGCCTTCTTACATACTGGGTCTGTTCTCCAATTTACGTAGAATTATAATTTTAAAAAACATTTTACCTATATTAAAAAAAAAAATTATGTTTGTAGCATTAATTAAGTTTTGATTACAAAGAGACCCTGCTCTATATACTCGCACTAGAGCAACAGTCAAGGAGAAGAAAAATATTACCTCATCAGAATACCTATAGGACAAGCTTTAGTCAAAGGTTTTAATATTTTCTTGACCGATTTCTTTACTTGTTGACATTATCTCAAATGACGAAATATGAATGCAAAAAGAGCGTAATGAAATCGATTTGTACTCTTAGCTACGATGAGACTGAAAATGTATTACACCCGATATTGGGTTAGTTACAAACATAATTACATACAAATAGGTACATACATTTTACTAATCATCATCATCATCATCATCATCGGTCTATCTTAGTCCACTGCTGGACATAGACCTCCCCTAATAAGCGCCATATAGCGCTTATACTATTTGATAATTAATAGACCCAAATTATGGATGTTGTAAAGTGTACTTCTTGATTGATTTTTTAAATTTTAATTCTTTAGATTTTATTGATATATTCTGTTAGTTATATCTACTTAGTTTAATAGTGTTACAGGAAGGAGTTAGTACATAAAAACCGGTATAACGTGCTACATTTATTACCGTCTTTTAACATGTTTAGGCCCTGTTACTACATAATACCAAAAACACAAATGTTGAAAAAAATTTCACGAGCAGGACCTGAATCTGCATCCTTCTGATATACCGGGTCAGGTGCTCTTTCAATTGAGCTATCGTGGTTCTAACCAGCCCGCCGAAATTTTATTTTGAAAGCCAAAGGCGCCCATTCAATGTTAACAGCTACCGTCACTAACATCCGATCATAATATTTTTACAAATATTAAAGATCAGTTAAGAAGTAAGCAAGCTATTTATCAAATGTTCAAATAATTTTTAACGCAAATTTTGTTGCAAACAAATTACAAAAACACAAATGTTGAAAAATTTGCGTTAAAAATTATTTGAACATTTTACATAATACCAGATATAGGTAACGTGCTTCAACGGGTTTTCCCAGTTTAAGTACTAGCTGCACGTACATATTAATGTTCATATCCTAGAATAAGTATGATTTATTACAACATATATTGTAACAAGTGTTTTAAATAAATTTATTATAAACGCAATCTTATGGCTAATTTTACTTAAAGAACCAAAGCATTCAAAACAAAGAATTCTCTGCTGGCACACGTACTAACTATCTATGAGGAGCTCGATGGCGCATGGCGCACTGGTTAACGCGCCCGGTCTGCGAGTGCTGAGGTTAACTTTCGCAAAGGCCGGTCATCGGATGGGTGACCAAAAATTTATCATCTCGAGCTCCTCCGTGCTTCGGAAGGCACATTAAGCCGTTGGTCCCGGCTGCATTAGCAGTCGTTAACAACCACCAATCCGCACTGGGCCCGCGTGGTGGTTCATGGCCCGTTCTCCCTATCCATCCATAGGGAAGGTTCGTGCTTCAGCAGTGAGGACATAAATGAGCTGATGATGATGATGATGACACGTACTATTTCTATTTGTTATCTTATAATAAGAGCATTCGTGATTATTAAATAACGTTAGTTTTTTTTTGTGACTCGACAGTAAAATAATGATTTTGAATCTAAATTTACATTTGATGCAAAGAAGCCTTAATTGGTCCACGTGGTATTTCGGTATTCTATTTATGTTATCTTAAAAAAAGATAATGCATGAATATAAACACGTTTTTCAAAGGATATTTTCTGAGACATGACATTGAAATGGAAATGTAGCTCAATAAAAATTCTGATTCAAACCTGACACACTTATTATTAAAATGGACAATCGTTCAATTGTTTTTAACAATATTTTGCTATATTATTTTAATTTTTTTTGAAAAAAATGACACAACACATTTAAGCCTCTACTAGCCATAAAGAAAGATTATTTTAAAACCAAAAATAACAAACAAGACAAAGACCACAATTTTTTTTTTAATTTGCTTCTGGCTTCCCCTCAAGGTAAATCCAGTATGAAATAACAGCATTAAGTTCTAATCAGAGGTCACAGGTTCAAAACGAGTCTATAATAAATTGTCAATAAAAAATGTTAATGTGTTAAAAAAAACCTGTTTCCTTCGTAACTTATGACTTGATTTATTACGTATTAAATAATAGAATCACATCGCATTAACAATAAAAAATATTATTCATTTATTCATTTTTACTCGTTGTCACCCAACCAGTTTTTTTTAAAGGATTCTTTAAATGATTTATATTTCTGTCAACATTATAATAGATCAAAGGTAAGTCGTTAACCAAGGTTGGACTTTAGATCTTTATTGTTTTTTTATCAATATAATAATGGCAGATGACCCCACCTCACCTGATGTTGTGGAAAGTGAAGTCAAAACATGTAACTTCCTGTATAATTTAATCTAAAACGAATGTTTAGTTCTTCATTACAATTAAATATATTAAATAGGATTTAATGATCTTTTTAAATTTCGGAATCAAATACAAACTTCAAACCAATAAGTAGATTTTAATGAAACTTTCAAGCATAGACAATTTCATTAAAATCGATTTATTAGTTAAACTCAGCCACTTCAGCTCATATCATCATCATCATCATCATCAGATACCCACTGCTGAGTATTTAGTGACCATATCAACATTAAAAATCTTTTATGTTTTAAATAAATAGATTGACTTGCAATCGCAATAAACAATCTAATTTTATTATAACATATATGTGTTACTTGTGAGATACATTGTGTTTTCATGCGATGGCCAAATCAATCTATTTGTTTAACTCTTAAAAGATTTTTAATATTGATATTATGATCACTATAAGATGTTGTTAGGTTAACTAATTACGTAATAGCTTAAGGGGGTGCAGCGCGGAATTTGAAAATTTACGTGTTTTTAAGTCACTGGTGCTAGGCGCTGAATAGGTCTCGTATACATTAAAAGGACTAGTGTAGGTTAGCTTGATCCTTTAACAAGATCATGGTTGTCTTGGAATTTGAAACAAATACCCAGAAACTGCATAAACAATACGTAAAATAATGATATCTGATAGAAGACGGTAGCATAACTGAGTGGCGAGACTTGGTTTTTTTTACAAGTTTGTTTTTGATGGCATTTGTTTGTTTTGTTGTCATAGAAACTGTCAAAGTGGTACGAAGTCCGCCGGGTCAGCTAGTATTATATATTAAAATATTTATAATCCGCAAATAACGTAGTTGGTTATTTAATTATACAAAACAGTACTACATTGTCATACTACCATGCAATGTGTAACTGATGGTTATTCTTAATAATAAATAATTAAATAATATAATATAATTTACAATATAATATATCAAATAATATGATAAATGATTCACGTCAACTACACTATTGTACTCGTGTTAAGAAATTTCCTGTAACAATACAGCTATTGTTGAACGATAAATAAATAAAGAAACCATAATGTTTATTGCTTTTATGTTGTACATTATAAAGGTCTTAAGTATATAAAGGTCCAAACATGAGCCCTGAAAGGGTATTTCAAATATCTTAATCTTAGTAGTTACAAAATAAAAATGAATAATAAAAAAACACAATCAAAGCTAATAATCTAATACTATAACTACTATATTATAATTTTAATTCAAAATATTTATTCATACAGTTAAAAGATTTGGTAATTAATATGTCTTAAAATTGCTTTTCAATATATGTTATATTGGAGGGCTTTTAATTTATTTCATCATCATCAACGGTATCATTTATACATGTACAAAGCTGCATTACAAATAAAATTATTATTTACATTGAAATTACAAATAGTTTATAAATATATTTACTCAATCCTCGGTAATTGAAAATCCCTAATGAAATACACTTCCACCTTATTATCACTTTACATCAGATAAAATTAAGGCCAAGGCTTAACAGCAACCCACCACTCGATACATAGCCCATGTTTGTAATCACCAACCCGCACTTGGCAAGCGTGGTGATTAAGTCAATATAAATCAACTAGCGGCCGCCCACAGTTTCACCCGCGTGGTTCCCGTTCCCGTGAGAATATCGGGATAAAAAGTATCCTATGTGTTAATCTAGGTTATAAACTATCTGTATGCCGAATTTCATCCAAATCCATCCATCCGTTGCAGCGGGAAGAAGCAACAAATATACACACACACACAAACTTTCGCTTTTATAATATTAGTGTGATTGTAGCGTAAACTTTGTTTCTATGATTTGCGCAAGAGTGGGACAGTATATAGGCCATTATTCCATCATCGTCATTATCAGCCTAAATTAGCCCACTGCTGGACCTAAAAATAAAAAATATATATGTATATTTTGTATTGGTGTATATTTTGTTTGCCGTCCTCTAATAAATAAATAAATAAATAAATTAATTAATTAATTAATAACAAATACTGACATAAAACAATTGGTCTCGCAGACTTTCGTTTCTAACTACAGCTAGGGTTGGCTGGAAGAGATCTCTTTTAGAGATAAGCTCACCCTTGTATATGTTTTTTTATAATGTAATTTAGACTGTAATTTTAATGTACAATAAAGAATATTATAATGTTGCGTATTCAAAATACAAGTTGTTGTTCCTTGGGGGAGGCCTTTGTCCAGCAGTGGACGTCTTTTGGCTGAGATGATAATGATAATGATGTTGATGGACCTAGGCTTCTCCATGTGCACGTCACTGGGCACGATCCGCGGCTTCTCTCATCCAGATCTTGCCGGTTAATTACTTACTTATAATTAGCTTTTTATCTGCTAATAGATCTATTAAAATATTACCGTCCGTGGAAAGAAAAAACTGCTTAAGCGCCAAAAGGTCATTAGTGAGAAATATGTACATTTTAGGGTTGAAACTTTAAAATTAATTTTCCACTAAATGATTTTTGGCACTTTAGCTGATTGGCAGTTACAACCAGTTAAGTGTCTAGGCTTCTCGGGTATAACATACAATATACATATATTGTATGTAAGACATAGCTCAAATGCAAATACTAGATCTAATTACGTTCAATTATATATTATTGAGGTTACAGTTGCAAGATTGTTATCGCTCTATATTAAAAGTCAGGAAAACAAGTCATTTAATTATGAATGCAGTTCACATAATTGTGACTTTGAAGTCGCAAATTATGTAGATAGTTGATTCTAATAGTCGACATATGTAGCTTTTGAGTCTTCCTACTTCCTTCGCTTCCTACGTTTGTTAAGATTTAAAATAAGTTCCACTTCTATGTAATTTAATGTTTATTTTATAATAATAATAAAGGCAGTACTCCTTGACACGGATCGTATTGTCAGGAGGTTCCTCACTCTGCAGCCCAACATAAAAACAATGTAACTCTATAATACAATATAATATTTTAGGAATTTTATTAATTTTGTTAATTTGAAAAAAACAGCGTTGAAAAAATCCACGAGCGGGATTCGAACCCGCACCCCATGACATGCCGGGTCAGGTGCACTGCCAATTATAGCCACACTAGAGCCTCGTGGCTAACATACACTTTGTCTTTTTTCAAATTTTAATTTGTCCGCAACAATATTTGCGTAAAATTATATGTAAGTAAATAATCAGAATTTTGTAAATTAATGAAACATTGTTTCATTATTTTTTTTATTTGTGATGGAACGTGTCTTATAATGATAGGGCAATTTCTAATATGTTGACCCTGTAAAGGTGAAAAGAAATGCCCTTGCTTGCCGATTCTTCTCAGTACTAGGTCTCCCGCCCAAAGTAGACTTACGAAGCGATGGCATAATGACGTTCGTTCATAAGATCTATTTGTGGCCTAAACTGAATAAAAGATTTTGAAATTTGAATACAATGGATTAAGATGGAAAACTAGCCTAGTAGGAATCGAACCCGCGATCTTCATTTCTGAGGCTAAACAGCTCTACCATTACAGTACTCGTATTGGATGAGAAATTAGGCAATATTTTTTTATGATACTTATCACGAAGGCTTTTAAACGAAGGTTATTGGCATTCAAAAACTGGTATCAATAAAACCTTAAGCGAATTCAATATCACGTGTTACTGACATACGTAATAGAAATTGGTGGTCAAATTACGATATCAAAGGATTCATGTCACGGCTGAGGACAACTTGTATTTTGAATGCGCAAAATTATTTTATGTCAGTATTTATTATAATTTTTTTTATTTGAGGACGGCCAACAAAATATACACTAATCATCATCATCGTCAGCTCATTTATGTCCCCACTGCTGGGGCCCGAACCTTCCCTATGGATGGATAGGGAGAACGGGCCATGAACCACCACGCGGGCCCAGTGCGGTGGTTGTTAACGACTGCTAATGCAGCCGGGACCAACGGCTTAACGTGCCTTCCGAAGCACGGAGGAGCTCGAGATGATAAATTTTTGGTCACCCATCCGATGACCGGCCTTTGCGAAAGTTGCTTAACCTCAGCACTCGCAGACCGGGCGCGTTAACCACTGCGCTATCGAGCTCCTCATACACCAATACAAAATATATATTATTATATTTTATTATCAGCTATTATAATTAGAATTAATAATAATAATTATTATAATTTATTTCCCTATTGTGAAAAACTTGCACTCTGAAGACTTACTGGACATGGTTCGAAATCGACAGGTTTTACTCCAACGGAACTTTAATAATAACTAGTTTTATTAATTTTATTCATAATGATGATGTTTGGAAGGCGATAATCGCAAAAAAAAAACTATAATACCTATAGTAATTTTTATTTAAAGGTATTTAGTTTATATGCTACTATTAATTTTCCTGCTTTTTTGAGTTAAGTTATGTTTCATTTTGTTGTGTATATCTATACTTAATATTATAAAGAGGAAACCTTTGTATTTTTGTATGTATGTATGTATGTATGTTTGTAACGAATAAACTCAAAAACTACTGGACCGATTTAAAACATTCTTTCACCATTAGAATGCTACATTAGTGCTGAGCAACATAGGCTATATAAAAAAAATGTCCACCCGTGCGAAGCAGGGACGTGCCGCTACGCTAGTACGAAATAAATTTTATTATAAAAGTAGGTGCCTGCAAATCACATCACACTACCTCAAACTGTCAAATTTTCGAAACAGACTTTGAACTTTATGTGTCAAGGCGCTGCACTGCTGTTTAAAAATGTTCACAAACGTTTTCTAACACTAATACATTTACTAACAAATGTTAGGAATTGTGAGATTGAGAGGAGCTCGATGGCGTAGCGGCTAGCGCGTTCGGCTTGCGATCTTGCCGCTAAGTAACTTTCGCAATGCCGGGTCGCCTGATGGGTGACCAATTAAAAACATCTCGAACTCCTCCGTGCTTCGGAAGGCACGTTAAGCCGTTGGTCCCGGTTGTTGTCGTAAGATGGCAGTCGTTAAAACCCACCAACCTGCATTGGGCCAGCGTGGTGGGTTAGGGCCTAATATCCCCACGTGCTACTGATCATGTGGGAGGCCTGTGCCCAGCAGTGGGACGTTTATAGGCTGATGATGATGATGATGATGTTAGGAATTGTTACATTCTGTCATAAATTGTTAAATGTTTTAAGTGCTCCTACACCGATGGAAAATGTTTACAAACATTTATAACATTTGAAAAATCGGCTTGCTCGCAGTTTGCATTTACGTTCCGAGGCGACTACACGAAAATGGAAGAAAATTTTCTCATTGGATTAGCTTTTATATTTTGTTTGAAAAAAAGAAAAACGCCGGGCTCCACACTCCGCATACCCTGCTGTGGCCTGGTATGGATATATATTTACAAACAAATGATAACAAATGTTTTATTTTGCTACATTTGTTTAGAAATGTTTACTAACATTACCTAACATGAAAACATTTTCTCACATTGTGATCGTATGTTTCTTAACAAATGTTTACTAACGTTTGTAAACATTTTTAAACAGCAGCGTGGCAGCACCTTAAGGCATATGGTTCAACAATTATTTTACTGAAGAAATTTGACAGTTACGAACAGATTGATGGTCTGTCTGTACATGACAAAAACTCTCATGAAAAGTAAAGGTTTACAAAACTATTGGAAAATTACAAAAACACAAATGTTGAAAAAAATTTCCACGAGCAGGATTTGTACCTGCACCCTTCTGACATTCCGGGTCAGGTGCTCTTCCAATTGAGGTATCGTGGTTCTAACCAGCCCGCCGAAATTATTCAACACTTTTTACTTTGAAAGCCAAAGGCGGCCATTCAATGTCAACAACTACCGTCACTATTTTTCAACATTTGTGTTTTTGTAATTTGTTCGCAACAAAATTTGCGTTGAAAATTTTATTTGAACATTTTATATTGGAAAATTGTTTCTATGACAGCGCCGTATTGGTATGAATTAAGATTACAATGCAGAGGAATTTTACAAAAATAAATTAAAACTGTATTTTATCACAAAAAAAACCAGCCGAGTTTCTTGCGGCTTCTTCTCGGTCCAAAGTGTCCACCGCAATATACACAAAGAAGCGTGGCTTAAAAATTGTAAATAGCTTTAGCTTTTGAGCTTTGTTTAAAGTATCTTTTATAAAATATTTTATAAATATTTAATTCAGTTTCAGTGCAGCAATTAGCACTTAAAAATAAAAAGTAAAAAATAAGGTATCTTTTTTTAAAAGATTTCTATGATTGTGGTATGGTAGTGGTACCAGTAATCGACACTTTTAAACCCAGTGTTCGACATAGGGTTTTTTTGCCATTTAATTTATTTTACTAGACGACAGCTAGAAAGTAGGTGGTGTAAATTCACTAAAGTCACAAATCAATAATCGGTGACCCCTATATCTAATGATTAAAGGTAATAAGTGTTGATCACTGGTTCCTGTCGAAAATTGGTGCCACTACTCTAAGGTGTTAACAGGATTATATATTTTGTATATAAGTAGGTCAACTAACATTAGCTTGACGATTATATGTGGCATTCGTTTCGTTCCAATGGAGACCAATCGTATCAGGTTTGTTTGAAGGTTATATTGTTATACAACACGTATAAGTATTACTTAACGCTAATTATATGATCTTACTAAAAAAGAGGCGATCGTGTTCTTCAATAAAACAAACTTTTATATTTTGAGGTAGAAATTATGTTAAAGGTCTGAAAAGAAGGCTGTTTGACTTGGTGATATTTTTTTTAATGGCTTTGCACAAGCATGTAGCCAATGAAAAGTCTAACAATACTTAAATAAACAATATTTATTTTTTTCATGTATGATGATGATGAATGATAATAGAAATGAGAAGTGAAAAATGATATACCCCCCAACCCCTCGAGTATCTCAGTAAAGATGTGGGGCTTTACTAAGTCCTCGGGCGGACTCTTGAGAGAATTAGAAAAGTGATGTTGCACTGTTTTGTTTAATTTTCCAACACTCATACACACTCACGAACACTTAACGGTTAATAATCCACCATTATTTCACATTAATATTCGACATAACACAAATTTTAGAAAATAAAACAAAACCGCAGACATGACTCTTCACTTTCCCGCCAAGAACCCTTAGTGACTTATATATTATATATTTTTTTTTATGGCTTTGCACAAGCATTTAGCCAATGAACAAATATAATATTATTATATATAGATGTTACTGTAAATGACATGTAGGTATTAATTTATTTTCGTAATATTTACTTTGTTTTATGATTTTAATTTTAATTATGTTATTCTTTCAAATGACCATGGACCAATGAGCTTACAATTTTGAGTTATTGTTATAATTTTTTTTTATTTGACCTTTTGATAATGTATAATGAATTCTATTGTTCTCCTAATTATTTTATATTTTTCGTATGCCGATAAGGCAGATCGCAGTGAAACCTTATAATCAATATAATTAGACCTATTGACTTACCTGTGAATCACGAATAAATAATTTGAATTTATATAAGTTTTTATAATTTTGTAATCAACGACGTTATTCGCAAAGTAGTAGAGTAATTTTAGTGTTGTTTTTTTTATTGGTATTTTAATTTTAGGTTTTATAATATTTAGCGTCGCACAAAGCCATAAAAAAAGAGAAAAAAAAGTTGTTTAGTGCATGCGTATTGAAGGGACTTCTTGGCGGGAAAGTGAAGAGTCATGTCTGCGGTTTTGTTTTATTTTGAAAATTTGTGTTATATCGAATATTAATGTGAAATAGTGGTGGATTGTTAAATTTATTTATTATGTTAAGTGTTCGTGAGTGTGCATGAGTGTTGGCAAATGAAACAAAACAGTGCAACGTCACTTTTAAAATTTATTTATGTATTACTTGTTAGAAAAATTACTTTGACACTGGCTAAATGTGCTAACCGCACGAAGCCATCAATAAAAAAAAGGTATTAAAGATATTGTGCTTAGTTACCTCAGTTTATTAGACTAGCAAACTAATGCTAATCAGCATAACAGTTTAGGTAAACATTAAACATTTTATCAAGTTACATGTCTGTATACATTCTAGCATCAGATCTTTTCAAAAGTGCAATTGACGTCAGTATAATATTTTGAAACGAGCTATTCTTACCTAAGCTAAGAAATGCTAAGAATTAAAAATAGTTATTTAAATAATTTAAGTCTAAAATTAGATAATGCATATTAATAGTATTGATGTGTAATACCTTAAGTCTTTAATTGCCGTGGTGGTCACCGGTAACCGTCAAACAATAAATTTATATTTTATATAGTTTTGAGGCATCATCATCATCATCATCAACAGCTCATTTATGTCCCCACTGCTGGGGCACGAGCCTTCCCTATGGATGGATAGGGAGAACGGGCCATAAATCACCACGCGGGCCCAATGCGGATTGGTGATTGTTAACGACTGCTAATGCAGCCGGGACCAACGGCTTTACGTGCCTTCCGAAGCACGGAGGAGCTCGAGATGATAAATTTTTGGTCACCCATCCGATGCCCGGCCTCTGCGAAAGTTGCTTGTTTTGAGGCAGTCAACGTGTTAATGTAATGTGGCAGACGAACACTTGCAATTTCTGTTGTGTCTGGGTCTTGTTGCAGTTAACGTTATAAATAGAAATTTCATGAAAATTATGCATATTTCAGGCTATTGTTAGGTATAATTTCTACGCAAATTTTGTTGCGAACAAATTACAATTTGAAAAATGACAGAGTGTTGAAAAAATTCTACGAGCGGGGTTCGAACTGGCACCCTGACATGCCGGGTCAGGTGCACTACCAACTATGCGTATATGGCTCAATCCAACTCGCCAAAATTAATCAACACTATCTACGCTTACTTTGTAAGCAAAAAGAGCCCCTATCGTGGAATTTCTTCAACACTTTGTCTTTTTTCAAATATGAATATTTAAATCAGATTAATATATTTAAACTATTAAGAATATTTAAACCTTTATTAGCTAAGAAGTAAAGTTAAAAAAAAATGTAAAAAAAAAATATTAAATAAATATTTCTAAATTAAAAAAAAATCATTATCATCAACCTTTAAAAGGTTGCAGAAGTGTTTTTTTAACCGGTGACAAATTTTCAAACAACTCTCATTCAAATTCAATGGTAACTAATTATTGACATTGAACATTCTCGAAATTATCATAATAATCAAATTGTAAATAGTGCTAAAAATCTTATGTGTGTGTTTCATGTCTTTTTTACACAATTAAAAATAATAAAAAACATTAAAAAGTTTTTGCTGTCAATTTTTACAATTACTTTTAAATGTATATGGAACTATGGTGCAACCTTATTTAATTAGCCTTAAATTTGAACAGAAACACAAGTTTTAATATTTTTTAATTTGAAAAAAGAACACGTTACTCACCGGTTTTAAGTAACGGACGACACGTTAAGCACAACACAGTCCACACCAATGATTGTTGATATAATATTGTAACAGGCGGCCAACGTCAAGGATCAACGTGACTTGCCATGTCAATTGGCAAAGATTAGAATACGACGAGTAGATGGACAAAACTAAACTTTACTATTAATAAAGAGGTAACGATTGTTTCTTGGCTTGTTTGTAAGTTGGGGCTAATCCCTGGAGCTGCTGGTCCAAGTCCAAAAATACTTTAATTGTTAGAATGCTACATACCTTGCGGGTAACATAAAGCTTTATGTATAGTAATATTATAAAGAGGAAACCTATGTATTTTTGCATGTATGTATGTATGTATGTATGTATGTATGTATGTATGTATGTATGTATGTATGTATGTATGTATGTATGTATGTATGTATGTATGTATGTATGTATGTATGTATGTATGTATGTATGTATGTATGTATGTATGTATGTATGTATGTATGTATGTATGTGTGTATGTGTGTATGTATGTTTGCAACGAATAAACTCAAAAACTGCTGGACCGATTTCAAAAATTCTTTCACCATTAGAATGCTACATTAGCGCTGAGTAACATAGGCTATATTTAAAAAATATATAAAATACTAAAAACGACAATTAATTTTCCAATACAAAATTATTTGTTTGTTTTGTTGTCATGGAAACCATTGATATATAATTAACTCAATAATGGAAACTGTCAAAGCGGTACGAAGTCCGCCGGGTCAGCTAGTTTTATATAAAAAAGGAGTTTCTTTATAAATCTCAAATCCACGCGGACGAAATCGTGAGTAAAGTGCTAGTGGAATATAAAACGATAAATAAAATGTTCAATATAAATTCCTTTTAAAATAGGAAATGTTAATTTAGCTTTTTAACATTATATAATTAAAATTGTACATAGAAATGATTAATTAAAGTGTTACCTTTTTACCAATTGTCATAATTTAGTAATGCAATTAATCTTTCTATTTTTTAATTTTAATTAGTGGTAGGATCGGGTTTCTTCCTCGTCCCTAATAAATAAATATGGTTGTTGTAGATGTTGCTTGTAAGTAGTGATATTACGTCAGAAGGTCATTTTTATGCCGCCGTTATACATTATTTACAAGGATCGTAAAAATTAAGCCAAAAGTTTATTTAATAATTATAAGCTATTTACAATATTGTCTAAAAAACAATAAAAAAACTTCTGAATCTAATTCTAATCAAATCTATCTTAAAATTATACAGAAAAGCGAAAAATTCACAGATACACTAAAGTTTTTTTAATTTTTTTTCCAATAAACTTTTCAATTTGAGATCCTGAGAGCCACTTCTGAAAGGCTTTCGAGGTAAAACAGCGGAGGTTACGTTAACATCGTTGTCACTGAAACACTTAAAAACTTTTCAGGTATTCATTGCAGTAAAGTTTACCGTTTGCTCGCAAAAAGAAAACTAGATGACGTGTACGCAAAGGGTTGTCGCTTCTGCATGCGTACCGTCTTGTTTACTCTATGTCCGAGATCTCGACGCTGATGTATGGCTAAACATTTGTACAACAATTTTCTAGTACATGTCAAACACGTAACGCAGAATTCCATGAAGAGTTCAAAATTACACCAGTCTTAAATAAATGGATCTCGCTGCAGAATAGTGAAGTGTTTTCGTCACTTGTTATAAGTATATAAATATTTTATTAATTTATCAGTTTATCACACTAATATTATAAATGCGAAAGTTTGTGTGTATATGTGTATATTTGTTGCTTCTTCACGCTGCAACGAATGGATGGATTTGGATGAAATTCGGCATACAGATAGTTTATAACCTAGATTAACACATAGGATACTTTTTATCCCGATATTCTTTCGGGAACGAGAACCACGCGGGTGAAACCGAGCTAGTTGTTAATAAATATGCTAAAAAGTTGTATTTTACGTCGGTTTAAAAGTCTCACACATTGTACTGTTATACCATTTTTTTATTGGCAGATAGAGTATTCAATAAGTAAGGTAAAGTAATTAAGTAAAGTAGCCTATAACTGACCCACTGCTGGGATAAGCCCTCCATCATTGAAATCAATCAATCATCACTACAATTGATGGGTAATGGTTTAATCACCACGCTTGCCAAATGCGGGTTGGTGATAACAAACCCGGGCTATGCATCGAAAAATTCGAAACACACTTTGCCTGACCTGGGTATTGAACCCGGTACCTTTGGGAATCGGGCCGAGCACTTTGCTATTTGGGCCACCGCGGAATAAATAAATAAATAAAATAAATAAATGTTTCCCACACTCACACCAATTATGTAGCCCCAACAAGAGCTTCCTTAAGAAACTCGATAAAATAGTTAACTAGACAACGGATAAACATACTTAATATACTTAAATACATACTTATTATACATAGGAAACACCCAGACCCGAAACAATTTAGAAAAACAGGTATTTTTAAATTGACCCGACCGGGGATCGAACCCGGGACCTCAGAGATGGCGACACCATGAAAACTGGTGTGCAAGCCACTCGACCAAGGAGGTCGTCATAATAAGGAATGCGTTTTCGCAGTTCACCGTTAATCTATTTTTAGTCAGCGGTCTCGTGGAGTGACCATGTTGCAATACGTTTATATTGGGTCCTTACTTATGAAATTGACGTTTTTTTCTCACTATTACTTCTAAAAGTCAATACCGGTTGTTAATATTATTGTTTACACCATTAATCAGGACTATGTTACTTAGGCTTCAGTAATAACAATGATAATTCATTTTGTGTCTTTATGGCCCAATTTTTTTTTAATTGACTTCTTTTTTGTTTTGCGGAACTGAATTTTTGTTTCATTGTAGCTTTGAAGGGACTTGATTTTTTTTCTTTTAAATATCTGCTATGTTTAGCTTGTGAAACAAACACACTACTTTTAAATTTTTATAGTGTTTATTTTATAGAAAATTAAAAAAAACGTTAGTACCTATGAAAAATGTAATTTTATAAAAAATCTTCATACAAACGTCAATTTCATAGACCTTAATATTTAGTTGGTTACTTATATTTTATTTTTTTTATTTTAGAAGTAGCCAGTACCAGTTTAATATCATTATTTTTTTTTTATTATTGGCTTTAATAATCTTTTTTATAGACCTAGATTTTTTGCTAGATTTTTTTAATATGTTTAGAAAACGAATATGTTGAATTTTATCTTTTAAATGTAAGTGTTAAATATCTATTCAATCCTTAACTGTTGACAGCACAATCACAATGTGTTATGGAGGCCAATTGTCGGATGTCTAGTTTTTACTGGAGTGGAGATATCGATAGAATTATTTAATTAATATACTAGGTATAGTAAAATTTCCGTGTGTCAAATGTAGGTAGTTTTAAGGGAAAAAATTGAAATATAAAATTTTGTTCGGATATAAAATAAATTATTCTTTAAAAAAACTTAATGTAATATGTAGAACTTTTAATTAACTACCTAAAATATTTATAAAGTAAGTATCTAAAATGGGTCGCCTTTTAGAGTTCTTAGGAATCTCATAACTTGCTTTGTAACAGAAAAAAATATATGTTTATGATTTTTAGTTTTTATTTAATTTCTACGAACTTAGATATTTATATATAAATTATGTTCTTTTATCCTTCTTATTCACCATAAACAATCTATATCCATATCCAGTAGATTATAGATACTATAACGTGCTTTAGTTATAGGTATCCGGTTTTTTTATCAGTAGGGTTATCACACTTTCAAGCCAAACACCCAAAGCACTGGTGTTTGAAGTTTTCACTTATAAGTTTATTTTATAAGTGAAAACTTCAAACACCAGTGCTTTGGGTGTTTGGCTTGAAAGTGTGATAACCCTACTGATAAAAAAACCGGATGTTACGGAATAATAAAAGATAATTATTTTCATAAAAATATTTCTTCCCGAAAAGCGAAGTTCATGAGAAATTAAATAAAAACGAAAAATCATTAACATAATTTTTTTTGGTACAAAACAACTACTTATGTAGTTAATTAATACTACATTAAGTTTTTTTTAAAGAATATTTTTCATTATATCCCAACGATTTTTTTTAAATATTTCAATTTTTCTTTCCCTACATTATTTCATTTCATTTCACGAGTTAAATAAATTTCCTCTTGTTTCTAATCGCCAACAGCTTAGAAAGAAACTTGCTAACGTAATCGCTACTTATTTCGCTTGGCCACCTACATTTTTGCATTCATTTCCGAGATTTTATGTTTCAGCCGAGTTCATTGTTCAAAGCACCTTATTTGAAATTTACACCTCTTTACTAATTAAGATAATGTTTCGAAACAAAGATTCCAACTGAAACATTTCTTCTGGAATAAAAGGGTTAGAAATTTGTATATTTCGTTATTATTGTTGCGCCTGAGAAATTTGGCGTTATCTTCAATGACAATGACTCCTATAAAGCTGACCGTTTTGTTTTTATTATTATTATAGCCTTGGTGGTCGGGTGGACAACGCTTGGCACGATAACCGGAGGTCCAGGCTTCAATTCCTGGTCGGACAAAGTGTTTCGGACTTTTCTTTAATTAAATCTATAGCCTATATAACCTTCCTCAATAAATGGACTATTCAACACAAAAATAATTTTTCAATTCGAACCAATAGTTCCTGAGATTTGCGCGTTCCACCAAACAAACAAACAAACAAACTCTTTAGCTTTATAATATTACATAGTTTAAGATTAGTATAGATAAAAAATTCCATAATTCTGAAGCCGAAAAAGAGTAGAGTAGGTGCAATGTATTTAAACGATAACAAATAATGTTTGTTTATTTGTTTGTACCTATTACCTATAGGATAATTTTAGCCCGTCGACCTGGTAAATGAACTTAGTATCTTCGGGTATCTCCGAACGGATAGTGCTCGGGTGAATACAAGAAATCGGGGTTTAATTCCCATTGCTCCGTTTGACTACTGATGAATAGTAGGAGCATCACATCATCTAGTAGGGTGAACAGGATTATTATAAAAAAAAAAAACTTATTATTATTTTTTTTTATAATAATCCTGTTCACTCAAAAAAGGATTTTTTCAACATTTGTGTTTTTGTAATTTGTTTCGCAACAAAAATTTGCGTTAAAATTATTTAAACATTTTATAATAGCTTGCCTACTTCTTAACTGATCTTTAGTATTTGTAAAAATATTATGATCGGATGTTAATGACGGTAGTTGTTGACATTGAAAGGGCGCCTTTGGCTTTCAAAGTAAAAAGTAAATAGTGTTGAATAATTTCGGCGGGCTGGTTAGAACCACGATAGCTCCTTTGGAAGAGCACCTGACCCGGTATGTCAGAAGGGTGCAGGTTCAAATCCTGCTCGTGACAATTTTTTCAACATTTTTTTTTTAAATTCTTCTCCCCCGACCTGGGTCATGTCGGAGACGTTATTTTTGCTAGGTTTCGTACCCTATCTACTTATGCCCTATATTACTTATTTATCTATTCTTATTATTAATCTCTGATTTCTCGGTTCCATTTACATTATACTGCCCTATATCTTATTTGCTAGACTTATTTACTTATTACATACTATTTCTCTGTATCTTAATTCTACTACATAGCATTCATGCTTATTCTATTTTTATTTTTCTTACATTTTCTTTCATTATCGAATACAAATTTTTGCTTATAATTATTTACCTTACTTATTCCTATTCCTACAATTCTGTCTATTTTACATTTTGTTTCTTAATATAGTATGTTACTTATGGTATATTCAATATACGGGTAAGAACATACATTTTGCTGGATCCCCTACGCTATATCGAATACCAATTCATCGAATATCAATTAATTGACAACGATGTATCAACCATTCAAATAATCGAATGTTCATTTTATCAAAAGCTCAAAATATCGAAATGTCAATACATCGAGTCTTCAAAACATCGAAAGTTTAAATGATCGAACGTTCATAATATCAAATATTTATTATATCGAACATTTATGTAATCGAAAGTTCGTAATCTATCGGTTAGTATCTATTATCATCAAGTTTGTTTTTTTAAAAGCTTTTATTGCATAAACATTACGTACTAAATAAAAATTACATAATTTCAAAAATTTTTTGCCTTCCGCTAATAAAAAAACTGTTCAAATTATATATACTTTTATTAAAATTATACACTTTTTTGCGACTTACAATATTTTTCGCTAATCATTCCAAAAAAAATGTGAACAAAACAAATCTTTTGTTTTTTAAATAAATAACAATTTTAATCATTTAAAGAAATTGAAAATAAATATATTATTTTCTTTTAGTAAGGTTTTACTACTTTTTGCACAACACAATAATATAAAATAACATTGAACAAAGTAAATCTTTTTTATAAAGATTTAATAATTTTAATCATATAAAAACAGTTAATAAATTAAATTTTCCTTTTATGTTATATCTTATTTAAAAAACAAAAGATTTGTTTTGTTCACAGTTTTTTAAAATTATAATTTTAATAAAAGTAAATATTTAATTTGAACAGTTATTTTTATAAGCAGAAGGCAAAAAAAATTTTAAATGATGTAATTTTTATTTAGTACCTAATGTTTATGCAATAAAAGCCTTTAAAAAAACAAACTTGATGATAATAGATAGTAACCGATAGATTACGAACTTTCGATTGCATAAATGTTCGATATAATGAATATTCGATATTATGAACGTTCGATCATTTAAACTTTCGATGTTTTGAAGACTCGATGTATTGACATTTCGATATTTTGAGCTTTTGATAAAATGAACGTTCGATTATTTGAATGTTCGATACATCGTTGTCGATTAATTGATATTCGATGAATTGGTATTCGATATGGCGTAGGGGATCCCATTTTGCTACGTCTTGTTTCTTTTTATTACTTGCCTGGCAATATAAGTGCAGAGTTCCAGAAATGACGTTCTTGTGTATTTGTTGGCAAGTATTTATTTTTATTTTTAGAACATTCTACCTCTTATTATAAATAAGATAGTCAGCCAGTTCCTTATTAGCTGAGAATTCAGTTTGAAGTGTGATTCTTCTTCAACAAAGATTCCAACAGAAACTTATCATTATCAACTATTACCATGTAGACCAATCGACCTTACACAACTTTTTAAATATTTGATTATATTTTTAAGGATTTGTGCTTCGGAATCTTTTATGCTGTACCTACATGACACGTAAAGCTGTTGGCCCCAGCTGCATTGGAAGTCGTTAACAACCACCAATCCGCACTGGACCCGCGTGGTGGTTTATGGCCCGTTCTCCCTTAGGTTCCCGGTCGATCCGTAGAGAAGGCTTGTAGGTACACTAAGATATGGACATTAAATGAGCTGAGTCTGTAGCAAGGGTGTCCAATAATAAAACTTAATCCTACTACAATATCGAAACTAGAAAACTGGATCCTCCAAGTTTGATGTTACAAAGTTGGCAACAGTTTGAGATGCTACAGCGAGTGATTAATGGTATGGCAACATGTGTGTTCTAAGTCTCATTAAAGCGGAGTGAAGGCTTGCTTCGAGAAAGAGTGTGGTGGTATAACAGCAGTTCTGAAAATTTTAGACATTAAAAAGTTTGTAAAATATAATAATATGTATTTATTTCATTATCATCATCATCAGCTCATTTATGTCCCCACTGCTGGGGCACGAGCCTTCCCTATGGATGGATAGGGAGAACGGGCCATAAACCACCACGCGGGCCCAGTGCGGATTGGTGGTTGTTAACGACTGCTAATGCAGCCGGGACCAACGGCTTAACGTGCCTTCCGAAGCACGGAGGAGCTCGAGATGATCAATTTTTGGTCACCCATCCGATGACCGGCCTTTGCCAAAGTTGCTTAACCTCAGCACTCGCAGACCGGGCGCGTAAACCACTGCGCCATCGAGCTCCTCATGTATTTATTTAAAGATTCATTATTAATGCACTTGTTGTAACATTTT
Source organism: Eudonia mercurella (assembly GCA_963082485.1). Classification (NCBI taxonomy): domain Eukaryota; kingdom Metazoa; phylum Arthropoda; class Insecta; order Lepidoptera; family Crambidae; genus Eudonia; species Eudonia mercurella. The sequence continues at coordinate 8,888,998 of OY720044.1, read as the reverse complement.
AATAACAGTCCTATTTGCCCACTTAGAAATTTGTATGTCAAAAAAAGCATATTTTTTTTTTGTAAAAATCAAATGAATACCACGTATTTTATAATACCGCGAAACAGTGTACCCAATATAATGACTACTTGTGTTCATTAAACATATATTTTTTAGTCTACATCAGTTTCTTTACTTTTGAAAACCTCGTAACCACGTACATACTAGCTTTTGATCGCGGCTTCGCTCACGTGGGCTACACGACTTATGTTTATTCGTAATAAAAGGCAAACTTATTAAACTTATTATAAGTAACAAGGGTTAGGCAACTAAACATGTCACGTCATTTAAACATTAACATTTTCATTTCTTATCATTAAAAAACCCATCCATGCGAGCTATACTTAATAAAAGTGTCTAATACAAAACAACGTAATAAAGGTCACTCTGTATAAGTAATTTTGACACAAAATTAAAAGTCTTTGTTATTAGTAACATAGTCTTAATGAAATGTGTATAAAAATATTAACATTCGGTATTGAGTTTTAGAATTGATACAGTTATTAATGAGTGAGAAAAAAACGTCAATTTCATAGATAAGGGTACCCAATATACACACAAGAATTGCTCGTTTAAAGGTACTAGATAATTTCCTATTCTTCTAAGGTTTATGGGCTCTCCGAAAACCATTGTAAAGTTTTTGTGCAGTGACAAAAAAAAATCAATTAATATTAATCGTAACATAACAGTAGAAACTATTTCAAAACAAAAATGTACTGTGTGAAGTTTCTTCAAAAAAGAATTTGCATATTCCACTGCAAAGACTTTATTAAACAAGCACTTAATACGAGTATTAAATTCAAAGTCTTTCGCCGTTCAAAAATATTGCCGTAATAAAAATTAACACCCCAACCCTTTAGCTTGATTAGGTACTATAAACCGTATAATAATTCCAAGAAAAAAGCTGTTTCGGCATTAAGGTTGATGCTATTATAACAATTAAATGTTTTCAGTCGGTAAAGCTAAAGTTCATTACATCCTTTCCAACGATAAAAAAGTTAAGCTAACTTCGGTGTGGTGTGTAGTTGGATGGGTAACCAAAACTTTGATCTTCCAAAAAGGCTAATTGACCCTTGAGGTTGCTATACTAATTATAGGATCTTTTCGTTGTAAAAAAGTAAAGAGAATGAGGGTGCTAAGTACCCTATCTATATATTAATACGTGAAGCAAAAACTTTGTACCCCTTTTTACGAAAATTGCGCGGACGGAGGAGTATGAAATTTCGCACACTTATAGTTTATATAGAGGAGGATTGCAGAATGTATGTTATAATATTTTTTTAATTATGCATAAAAAATACATTAAATCAATAAAACAAACATTACACACATTACCATGTATTTGACACACGCATATTTATTTGACACACACGTCTGATACTCTTTTCAAAAATTTAAAAAATGGAAGAGGAGCGGCCGAAATCTGTCAATGCCAATCCAAACTCACATTCTATCTTTTTAATTTTTCATTGCCTAAGATACAATCCGTGCAGCCTTAATAAAATTACGGTCGAATTTCGACCACTGGGCGACCACTAGTTTATTTTATTCTTTAATTTACTCAAATGTTTCGCAAATTGGATTTGAACGTATTCGTATTTTATTATAACTTTTCTGTTGCAATGCCCTGTTTAGGGCATTATGTTTGAATCTAATTATTAATTTTAGACCAATGTACACAACATAGAGCAATAAAAGAATTACAATTAGAATTTTAATCAGACCATCTAACTATGCCGGAATGCTTTAACTGTAAATAATGATTACTCGTTCTAAATAAATACCTATTATATTATATTTAATAGTCTATTATAACATATATTTTTCTTAGCGTCGTATGTTGTATACTTTTTACAGAAAACATGAATAAAGAAGCGCATTACAAGGTGCTCAGCGTCTCAATGTAAATTAGTACAAAGTCAAATTTCTCCAATGAATATTGATCCTTATAACCAAACAATAGAGTTCAAAATTGATTGTAGAAATTTGACAGTTTTGGGTAGGTTAATCTGCTGCCGTGTGTACAAGCAGATCTCTTACTCAGAAATTTTGTTATATCACTGGCAGCCTAACAAAGTCATTCCCTAGTTGGCCCGAAAAAAATAATACGCAAGCATTAGAGCCGTCCCTTAATAAAGGTCGAAGGTTTTTATGCTAATTGTTGTACACCAAACGTTATGAAGGGATAAAAAGTTAATTTATCGTCCAACTCCGTGTTAAATGGTGTACAGGTAGAAAAAAAATATTATTTGCTTATCTCTTTTTCTTCCTAAAAGGCACCAAGCCCCGGCTTTTAATTATTTTGTAGCGAGCCAAGCCTTTTGGGTTGTAAATTAATCAGGACGTGGTAAATATTTTCAGATGTATGCCGTATGTTTGCGTTTCAATGCTTTTAAAGTTTACATTTTTCACTTTGTATTTAAGTTTATTTATAATAATCATCTTCACCTGATGGTGATGGTGATCCATCACCAGTTTATTTTATGTCCTCACAGCTGGGGCACGATCCTTCCCTATGGATGAATATGGAGAACATAAACCACCACGCGGATCTAGTGGGGACCGGTGGTTGTCAACGACTGCTAATGCAGCTGGGACCAATGGCTTCACGTGCCTTCCGAAGCAAGGATGAGGTTGAGATGATAGGTTTTGCTCACCCATAAGATAACCGGCCTTTACGAAAATTACTTAACCTTAACAATCGCAGACCTGGCACATTAATCAAGCTTTTCGTGTTATTCTAAGATCACAAAAGAAAAAGTAATAAAAGCATAGCAAGAAGGGTTGGAGTTAACTTCCAAAATAACCTTCCACTAGGTGGGGTATATATGACACACCCCAAATCTTACCTATTAATGTTTAAACAATAAAGCCGTGCGAGTTCGTTTTCTTAGTAACTGTAAAGGCGACGTTGCAATGCTGATCGGTGTAGTTAATTCGATTGGGAGTATGTCTCCAAGCGTAACTCGCTTATAAAATGCACTGGGGTATTACACACCCCACCTTGTACGGCGCGTGGCCAAAAAGGTACGTTATATTTTTTATGTCTTTGTTGTCTTTTGTTGTATTTTATATTTATTTTAGTACTTATCTTATGTTAAAATATTTATTTTCAGATAATAACTTCATTAAAACATGTATCTGTTAACGGAAACTTTAAAAATGTTTTTAGAGGAAAATGATGAGTTTGACTCGGAATATACAGATCTAGCTATCTGATAATGATTCTGATCATATGAGCGTGAAAGTGACACAGGCAGTGAATGGTGGTGGAATGGATACCATACATACAATCTTCCGATTTGGATAAGGAAGACATACCACTCTTAGAGCTGCGTACAAAATATGTTTGGAGCATGCAGATTTTTTTTGCCAAGATTACTATAACTTTGACACTGATGATCTTAACAAATTCTTGTATTGTTATGGTTTTTTTATTACTTTATAAGCAGATATGATAGTATTCTCAAAAAATTAAAAATAACTGTGATTGTAACATGTGCTATTTGATTTTAGATCTTAAGTTAAGATTTAATTGTTTTTAAAAATATAGAAACGTGGTGTTTTAGTTTTCTTTCTTATTAAAAGTCAATTATCATGTAAAATAACATAAGTGTTTTTGATAAGTAAACCCATTCATTGTTAGTTATTCTTATATATTTTCTATAAATAACTTGCAAATACGCTTTATTTGCTGATTTTACTTAGATTTATTTTCTGGGTATTTCAAACCCCACCTAGTATGGGATGGGAGATTTGGTCACCTCGTATACGAAAGGTTAACAACTTATATGAGATAAGAGTTATTTCGTGATTCTTAATTTGAGGCAAGGAATCTCCTTAGACAGATGCCTTTTCAGGAATTTCAAGAGCTTGAAGCCGCAGTGATAAAACGCGCTCGGTCTGCGTTTGCTGAAGTTAAGCTTTCGCAAAAGCCGATGGGTGACCAAAAATCATGACGAACTCGTCTATGCTTCGGAAAGCAGATAAATCCGTTAGTACCGCCTGTATTAGCAGTGGATAACAACTAATGGGCCCGCGAGCTAGTGAAAGTCTGCCCCAGCAGTGCTTTTGTGTGAGAAACCTCCTTTGACACATATTAAGTCACATTTTCTAAAACTGCAACCTCTAGTAAATATCTGAAGTGTTGTATCTTGCAAAAAACTAAAACTAAAAGTAGCTAAGAGGTTACCTTCAAAGAGTTCAAAGGCTTTTGTCACGTCACTATCGTTTTAAACACTCGAAAATCCGAGTTTATATAACCCACATTCTTGAAAGCTCATGCGTTCCAGTTTATAAAGGCTCCTTAATATCGCCCACTTGCAACCTTAAACTTCAACCTTACGCTAATAAACTTACGTTTTAAATTCCTCGAGCGGCATCCAAAATTTTTAATATTCATACTGGGAGAGACATCTTGCCTCGTGCGAGACTCAAAGTAATTTAAAGTCTATTGTCGTATAATTGTATTACGTGTCTAGAATGCGGGAGTAGACAGTAAGAAATTATATTTCCTAATAAACATCAGCATTAATTACACTGTGCTTCGCTGAGGCCCAAAAATATGCAAGAATCGTGATCTTTGGTTCAACGCAGTTTGGTAAAGATAAAAGTTAATTGGATATTATTTTGTTTACACAATTTGGGCAATCACAATCCTTTCTAGGATTTTTTAAAATCTTTCGTTAGCACGCTATTTTGCCTTTAACTTTCCTAAAAACTACACTGCTGATTTGTGCACCCAATTTTGAAAAATTTTTAATGCTAAAAATAATTTATTTCACATAGAATCTTCATCTTGTTCTATTATTGTGTAGTGTTAGAAGATAAAATAGTTAATATAAAAATTTCAAGAGAAGCATACATTGGTAATTTTAGACTTTCTTACGATAAATTTGAAATCATCAATTTGTATTGTATCAATGTCTTCCATAATATTTTAGTTCTGTAGTCAACTTAGATTCATCTTGCTTAATAGAAATAAAAGTTTCAGATGCTAATTACACTTGAATTACAGAAGTTTCTATAATATGTCTTAAGTTATATCTAAAATCAGAGAGAGCCATAGCCATACATAATGCAATATGATTGGCTTGCATTTATCACCCAAGGATAGATTCTAATACTATAATTGAGATTCCTATATTAACAAAATCGTGTTTTAATTAAGTACGTATAGTTCGTCTATTTATTTATTCAACTGTATTTTTTCATCACTCTACGCTTAAATCCACAAAACCGAATGACAACCCCAAAACTTTAACGTCAAAAACAGAATCATAACTTCCCCATTCTATGCAGCGACTACGTTTAATTTCCACGCTACTGCACGACAAGCAAGTTACCAAGTGTGAAATTAATATAAGACTCGAAACTTAAGAGTAACTTTGTCAGCACAATATCGACTTGTCCGCCGTCGAGCTAGTTAACAATAACTTGTATTAGAGCCGTGTGATCAAAGGAGGTGAACGCTTTTATGCTGAAAGTGCATAGGTGTTTATGATAGTGGGTGTATGCATGAGTGGAGCATATATTTTCATAGGAAAGTTCAGCGTTCGTGTATATTCTGGAATACTAGTGACTTACCTTGAATAGATGATAAAATTAAAGAAAAGCTTCATAAAAAAAATATAAGGTGTTAATTACACAGATGACGAAATTGCTTGCGTTTGAAATGCTCAAACCTCATGATTATATAAATCCGTGGATTTTCAGTAGTGGCTTCCTGAAAACATGGTTTCGATAAAATCGATGCGACATCTACGATACTACTTGAAAAATTGCTGAAGAACAGGGATACAATCAAAGCTCAAACCTCTCCCATTTCGGTCTGACACGTAAAAAGATTGTTTCTCCTGTCTAACTTTCAGTGCATTTCGTAAGAGCCGACTAAGGGTCAAGGGATCCAAGATACTCGCACATCAGGCGATTGGCTAGCATTCTGTCACTGATGGTATCTATTCCACCTCGGAACCTTACGCTGATTAATGTGGCGTTGAGGTATGAATTCTACACTCTTGAGACAGGTATAAGTCGCACAGTCGCTTGGTCTCTTTCTAAGGAGAAGTCAAATGTGTATTGCTTAGTCCCTTTTTATATCTTGGGATGACTGTCCTAATGGGATCTTTTGTCTATTAATACTTGTGCGTTGAGGTCACTAATGGCGAGTTTACTCAAAGTTGGTAAGTTCGATGCTTTGTCTAACCTACCCCTTTTTGAGAGAAGGATGTTAGAGTGTATATTTTTGTCAAACCTATCCAACAGATACCTATTGCAATATTAAAACAACTTTATAGAATTTTGTTAACGTATTTAAAAGTAACTTTATCAGCACAATATAGACTTGTCCGCCGTCGAGACAGTTAATAACAATAACTTGCATTAGATCCGTGTGATCAAAGGAGGTGAACGCCTTTATGCTGAAAGTGCATAGGTCAACACCTTTATGCTATATGTGCATAGGTCCAACCACTCCATTAGATATTTTAAATTATGAACATTTTTGTATAATTGTATATCAGAAATTGCATAATTTGGTAGCGATATACGTTTTTGGATTGTTCTATATAAAGAAATTCAGTTTTTTGCGCCTCTTATTCTCCACACTTAAAAAACACCCTGAATCCTGAAGCAGGTAAGCAGCCCCTATTCTGTGGTATCTACCGTGGGAGTTTGTAAAAAACTCATACCTCTTGTAGGGCTACATCTAGAAATGAATCTGTCTGTTTATTAACTATGCAATATACATATGGTTCTTTAGTTCAACTCGGAGAATTTCTGATAACTTAGAAATCCAGCTCCAGGGCCATTAGGATCGCAGGTCACTCTTCCAATTCGAAAAGCGAGCCAGAGATACCTTGCACCTCACCTTTGCCTTGGTCGCAAAAAGCTTCAGTATCTACCACTGTTACCCCAAGTAGACTCTGGTTCCTCCTCAACTAACACCCCCAATGAAAGGTTTTAGCTTCCTGAATAAAGATTCCCCGGAAAAAGTCCAGAAAAAGAGGTCCCATCCATCTCTATCGTTCTTGCCTCAAAAGGGTAATTTTTCATTCCGTTCTCGCGAGACCTTTAAAAACCCCCACAGCTTCAAGGAACCTCAGTAGTTCTGAACCCTGAATGTCTCTCTTCAAACCTCTGGATCAGAGACAACTTAGTAATGTTACTACTACTACTAAGTAAATACTAGATCAAAAAGATCTATTCGTATTTGTTGGTGGTGGTCTTTAAATATAAAATTTATCTTTGTTATCTCGTGTAAAATGTTGTGATGTGTTTTTGTGTATGGTTGCGCTCCCTCCCACACTAAGGTGTTCGCAGAAGACCAGCGTCAGTTTCTCCTATAATCTAGGAGACCTGACATCATGCTGAGCAAGCACCTTTTAGTGCCACTTACTTATTGTTAAAATTTTACGTAGTAATGTCATTTGTGTTGTGTTGTGTCACTAATATTGTTTTACTAATTGTTTTGACTTTTACTATAGTACTGTAGTGGCACATATTTACTCATGTGGTAGTGGTACTGTATGACATTGTGGAAATTGAAACTTTTACCTGATGTAAATTTGTTAACCTAGATTTTTAATTTTTTGTTCTTTTTTACATGTTGTGGTTGTCTTCTAAAGTATGTTTTGTGTTTATTTGTAATAGAAAGTGTCCTGGTATGATGGGACATTTCCCAATATTTTTGACGCTGTAAGGGAGAAAAGAACTGGACACTTGCTGAGTTTCTTGCCGGTTCTTCTCAGTACAAGATCTCCCGCCCAGAGTAGACTTACGAACCGATGGCATTAGCCTAAACTGAGTAAATTATTTTGAATTTGAATTTGAATAAATGTTTCTATTTTATTCTATTGTTAATTTTTTTGGCAAAAAAATTTGGTAATCATTAATAAAAAATAATCTTTTAGTAGTTAAGGGGGTGTAGCGCGGACGCAAAACTGCGAGTTTCAAGTTTCTTTATGATAGCGAGCGAGCGGCGCGTGGCAGTGGTGTGACAACGGCGCACGACTACGAATACGCACGCACACTAATATCTGTACAGAGTAGGCTGGTGATTTAATTAGAGCAATGTTTACTTTCGTAAAATCATAGGCGTTTGGGTAAAAAATAAGAAAAGTTTTAATATTTTTATATTCATGTTTTTTAATGGAAAAATAAGACAACAGTGACCTGCGGAATATCAATACAAACATTTTGATGTCGGATCATTGTTTCATTTGGGCTATATTTACAAAGTTTCTGAAGAAATAAGTTTTTAGATATCATTATTTTACGCAATGTTTATGCAGTTTCTGGGTATTTGTTTCAAATTCCAAGACAACCATGACCTTGTGAAAGGATCAAGCTAACCTACACTAATCCTTTTAATGTATAAGACCTATTCAGCGCCTAACACCAGTGACTTAAAAACACGTAAATTTTCAAATTCCGCGCTGCACCACCTTAAGGTGTTTGATAGCACGGAAGAGAAAAATTCAAAGTATGGTTATTTTGTGTCCCTAGCAGAAATATAGACTGTAGCTAATAAAAATCGGCCGTAACCCACCCCGTTGGCCCAATGCGGGCTGGTGTATGTTGACGACGGCTTTTTTACGATAATAGACGGGACCGACGGTTTAACGGGCCTCCCGAAGCATGAAGCTCTAAATAATTAAATTTGGTCATTCGTCCAGGGACAAGGCATTTCAAATGTACACGTCCTTGGTTTTTGAATCAGAATGGTCCATTTTTATGTTCGTACACAGGCTTTAAAAATGAACATTAAGTGCAGTGGCATAAAGTTTAATGTATATATGATAGTCTACTCTTATATGTAAATATAAAGTCTGTTAAGAAGCTGCTAAGGTTTATAAAAAATAATAATATAAAAATAAAATAAGAAAGGTCTATATTGCATTATAGGCTAATGAAGATATGAAACAAAATATGACTACATGAGGAGCTTAAAAAAATTACGTGTTGCTTCGAAGGACCACTATACAATGTAAGTATATTTAATAGGACTTTTAATAAATAAGACTTTTGGTTTAGTCGTCAACTCCTGTAATCATCAGAAATATAATAACTAAACTTTTTTTGACAAGACAGCAAACGAGCATGCTATGCACCTAATGAAAAGTGATCATCACCGCCTCCATCATGTACATCTGCAGTATCCGGGAAGCTATCTTTGCGTTACTTACCTTGAGTGGCCTATTTACACGTTTCTTGAATAGCCTTATGTTATAACGCACAGAAAATACCTCTGATAGAAGCCCGTTCTAGTAGGTTCAAGAAACGAACGAAACTGTTCAAAAAGCAAAAGTAAAATAATACATTTATTTTTACTATGGCTACACTAAGGAGAATAGGTACAACACTACATTCATAATACAAAAAAATGTTTCGAAGTACACAACACATTAACACAAGAATACACAGACCATTAACAGTTGCTAAGAGTCGTTGTAACGGGCAATTATAACGCATTTTAGAGTTAACGGAGCTAGGCTCATTCTACTGGAACGCTGTGGAGATAAGAAGTATTTATTTTGTACTGGAGTTTTTTGTTTTTGCCAGCAAATGTTGTACTAGATCATTAAACTGACTTTAATATTTTTGAATTTCGCCGACCGACATAGCCGAAAGATTTGCTAAGCTCAATTGGCAATGGGTAAGTCACATGGCTCGCAGGACTGATAGACGCTGGGGCGGAAAAGTTCTCGAGTGGCGACCGCACACCAGAAGACGCAGTGTAAGCAGGCCTCCAACAAGGTGAAACGACGATCTAGTAAAGGTCGCGGGTAGGCGCTGGATGCGACTCGATGCGAGTAGCACAAAACCAGTCGTGGTGGAGATACTTGGGGGAGGCTTTTGTCCAGCAGCGGACGTCTTTGGGCTGCGGTGATGTTTTTTTTCCTTCTCCAGCTCAGCCTGTCGTCGATCACCGGTCCGGCATACATATTATGTTTATTAACATTCTCAATTGATGATGGTGATGAATGAGATTATTAGACTAGACTCCAGTCTGTTTTGTTCCAGTCCACTAGAAAAGTTAAGTTATGTTTACCTTCCGTCACAAATAAGACGGTCACGTCCAATTGCAGTGTTCATCTCGTTTGTCAATAGGAGGTGCTGCTACAACAAAACAAATACTTGTTTTCGTAAACGTGAACAAATGATGAAAAAAACTCTCAATCAGTACTTAGTTGTAACAGTTTTACCACCAAACCAAGTACAAGTGCAGGAGTGACTAAAAGTGTATCAAATCGAGCTTCGTCGTGATTCAAAAGGCACGCAAAGTCATAAGCCTGCGGCTGCATTAGCAGTCGTTAACAACTACAAATCCGAACTGGGCCCACGTGTTGGTTCTTGGCTCTTGCCCCAACAGCGGGGTTCAAAAATGACCTAGTGATGGTGATGATTTGGAAAGATCTAGAAGCAATCAAAATTGTTGGCATCCTATTATAAATTTGGAAGAGCTTGTAGATAAACAAAACAGTGTAAATACAATGAGGCATGGTGGTTTACGGCTCGCTCTTCCTATCCATCCATAGGGAAGGCTCGTGCCTCAGCAATGGGGTCAAAAATGACGAGGTGAGGCAAGAACGACATTAAAGCCTCTGTGGAGTACCATAAGTTTTAGGTAGCAAAAGCTTAAAGGGAACATCTACTGTCAATGAAAATCACCAGTGTGGTATAACGAAATCATTTAAAGCGCTTACAGCGAGACGAGCGCAGACCCACTCCGTCGGAAACTGTTAGCACCGTGGAAATGCTCAACGCTTCTTTTTTATTGTAGAGATATCTTTTTAACGACATGTGACATCTTCAAGGTGAAAATGAGCACAGTGGTGTACTGTCGCGACTAATACAATAAAATTATTTAAAAAAAAGTTGGATACTTGAATTAGTTTTTTTGTTACCATCATCATCATCATCATCATTATCATCATCAGCCTATGAATTTCCCACTGCTGGGCTAAAGCAGGACATGGGGTGGTCGGGCCATAACCCCCTACGCTTTTTCGATGCGAGTCGAGGGATTAAAGTTATGTGGGTACATTTTTTGGTCACCCATCCAGCGTCGCTGAAGTTCGGGAGTTGCTTAACTAGTTATATCGTTTACAGAATGTGCAAGGCTACCGTACTCGTCTGTTTATCTGTCTTTCCTAGTCAAAGTTTCTTTTATTAAAAAAGAAATAGATATTTTTGATTGTAGTTTCAGAGGTAACAGCTGTTGTCCTCTTCCTCATTCACGGTTGGAAAACTATCGGTAGCAATTATTTTTATGCAAATAATATTGCATATAAATAATAATATGTACACTCACGAGCATCGTAGTTATACACTTTGACTCTTATTACATTGTTCTAAGAGTTATTATTGTATACACATTTTTGCTCGTGACTGTACAGTCTACAATGACATTGCTTTATCACCTTAAAAATCACCGTAGGTATGTTTATGCTTAAAACACCTTATTTATTAAAAAGGAAGTTTTTTTTCTAAAATGGTAAAGCAATTTCATAGTCAACTATATCTATAAAATACAAAATTTGTATTTCTTCATCATCTTCGTCATCATCTCATTTTATGTCCCCACTGCTGGGGCACGAGCCTTTCCTTATGGATGGATAAGGAGAACGGGCCATAAACCACCACGCGGGCCCAGTGCGGATTGTCGGTTGTTAACGACTGCTATTGCAGCCGGGACCAACGGCTTTACGTGCCTTCCGAAGCACGGAGGAGCTCGAGATGATATATTTTTGGTCACCCATCCGATGACCGGCCTTTGCGAAAGTTGTTTGACCTCAGCACTCGCGGACCGGGCGCGTTAACCACTGCGCCATCGAGCTCCTCTTGTATTTCTTATTATATCTAATTATTAGTTAATTACAAACTCTTTCATTCTCTAATTATCCAAAGTAACTACGATTTCTTAAGGGGGTGCAGCGCGGACGCAAAACTGCGAGTTTCAAGTTTTTTTATGATAGCGAGCGCGCGGCGCGTGGCAGTGGTATGACAACGGCGCACGACTACGAATACGCACGCACACTAATATCTGTACAGAGTAGGCTGGTGATTTAATTAGAGCAATGTTTACTTTCGTAAAATCATAGGCATTTGGGTTAAAAATAATAAAAGTCTTAATATTTTCATACTCATGTTTTTTAATTGAAAAATAAGACAACAGTGACCTGCGAAATATCAATACAACCATTTTGATGTCGGATCATTGTTTCATTTGTGCTATATTTACAAAGTTTCTGAAGAAATAAGTTTTTAAATATCATTGCTTTTACTTATTGTTTATGCAGTTTCTGGGTATTTGTTTCAAATTCCAAGACAACCATGACCTTGTCAAAGGATCAAGCTAACCTACACTAGTTCTTTTAATGTATATGACCTATTCAGCGCCCAGCACCAGTGACTTAAAAACACGTAAATTTTCGAAATTCCGCGCTGCACCCCCTTAAATTGACAATCTAGATATTTCTCAACATTGGCCTGTATTTAGCTCCCCCTTTTGTATAGCGGATACTTAGGTCGTACTTTCTGAAGTATCTCAAGGCCATTCTGTAAAGCTGTAGCTCCACGAACAACCTTGAAATTGTTTCTATACAAAACTCGACTCAAGGCCACTTCAGTTGACCCTTTGCTATAAAGCCGTCAGCATAGGGTAAAGCCACCAAAGAGCATTACCAAATAGTACGTATTCATATTCTATTTTTCCTATTGGCAAAAACACATTCATTATTACTTTTATTTTTTTAAGTGTTAATTGCTACACTTAAGCTGAATTAAATATTTATATAAAATACAGTGAAAAAATTAAACGCCCACCCGACCCAGCCAGGAATCGAACCTGGGTCTTCCGCAATCCGGGCGGCTGCACTGACTATTATGCTACCGGGAATCCTTTCCGGTAATATTTTCACTGTATTTTATATAAATATTTAACACACTCATTGGATTAATAAATACTATGTACCATATTGACTCAATGCACACGTTATGGCACAGGCAAGTAGTATCTAACAAATTTAATATTAGGTCCTTACCTATGAAATTGACGTTATGTATGAAGATTTTTTATAAAATTATATTTTTATACTAACGTTTTTTTTAAAATTTTCTTAACATCTATTTATGTTAACACTATAAAAATTTAAGGATAGTGTGTTTGTTTCACTAGCTAAATATAGCAGACATTAAAATAAAAAAATCAAGTCCTTTCAAAGCTACAATAAAACAAAAAGTCAATTCCGCAAAACAAAAAAAAGGAAGTCAATTAAAAAAAAGAATTAGCCATAAAGACACAAAATGAATAATCATTGTTATTACAAAAGCCTAAGTAACATAGTCCTAATTAAAGGTGTATAATAATATTAACAGCCGGTATTGACTTTTAGAAGTAATATACCTATTAATAAGTGAGAAAAAAACGTCAATTTCATAGGTAAGGACCCAATATTATTCAATTAGTAGCACTGCGGTACTCTTTGGTAGTGCGTGCTCTTTGGTGCTTTACCCTACCACCCTTTTTGTGCTTAAAACACCCTGTACTAACTTAGACCATACAAAAACTATACGTTACACTGTACCGTACACACGCCCGCACATCAGACCATTACAAACTGTCCAATTTCCTGAATAAACTTTGAACTTTATTTATATGGCTTAAGGTTGAAAAGGAGATTGACCGGTCTGGACCAAATGCTGCCCAAGCATGGGAATACTTTTAATTTTTTTTCTTACACGAAGAGATATTAATAAAATGTAAAAAAACATCCACGGGGTTGTATTGTACCCAAAATTTATCTTATGGCTTTTTAGTGCTTTAACTTTTGATATATTTTTTTAACGTTGTCGTTTAAGTTAAATATAAGGATGACGATTGATTTGGTATTTTTTTAAATGTTTACATGAGGCCTAACATAGAGGATCATTTATTATGTTGTAAACCTATGTAACGAATACATGATTGATTGATTGAATGACTATCCTTAACTAAGTGTTGTTCTATTAATAAAATCCATTGTTTATAATATACCTTCTTTTATTTTAAAAATAAGCCGTTGGTTTTTATTTTTCGGTAATGTAAAACCTATACAATAGATTATTTTTTTCTCAATACTCCTCGGATAGATTCTGAAGCGCTTTGGGTTACAGACTAGTATTAGTCTAAGGAATATTATGCACTATGATTCAATGTTGGACAGCACTTGGTCCAACGCACACTGGGGCAAGGTATATGGAGGTAATGCGTAAAATATAATTTTTAAAATGAGGGTATTTTATGAAAGTTATGACAAATCATTAATTTTTAACATATTTCACGTCAGTTAACATCGATCATATCCATTATAAGGTTACCGTTTTGCTACAATAGTGCTCTTAAGTTCATCGTATGCATTTGCAATAATGTATTTTACGCAATCAAAGTGTTATTGCTTTTGATAGGTGACAGTTATATTAAAACTAAATTATGACGAGTGAAGATCAAGGCCAGTACATTATAAAATAGAAATATAACTAGCTTAGTGTGTTGATTAAATTAGTTTTTTTTATTTTTTAATAAATTTACCTACTTATGGGCATTTTATAAGTTTGCAGAAAGCTCTTTTGAAATAACTTGCTGTTTTATATACACTAAACTTTCCTTAACAAGAAACTGTAAGCAAAAATGAACGAGCTTTCTGCAATCTTGTAAAATGTCCATAAGTAGGTAAAATTCAACGTCCATACAAAAATGGTGAATCTCCTTTATTGAAGAAATTTGACAGTTTTGGGTAAGTTGATGTGCTGCCGTCTGTACCACCGAAATTGTACACAGTTTGCGTATTATACTGAGTGTCAACTTTTTGCCTTCGTCTTACGAGATGACGAACTTATCTCGTTAAATGCACCAAGAGTTTGCGGTAGAGGTGACGATGCTGAAGTTTGTCGCGACCAACCAGCAAACTTCGACCCTTGCTACATGTTACAGTTAGTGATGCAAGAAACAGCCTTATAAAAAAGAATAGACTTAATTTTTAAGACAAATATTTTTAAATGTTGGAGTCGAAAGACTGAAGACTAATTTATTAGCCAAAGTATTTTATTATAACCGCAGGTCTAAAAACTAAGTCTAGGCTTAGAAAGCTAAAAGGACTCGTCTCTTAAGGCGAAGGGTAAGGCACAATAGCGCCGCTAATGGATTTAATTTGATAACTGCTGAACTGGATTTTTTTTCAAACATTGCGGACCTTCAGACACTAGGCAAAAATCTATTATTTAATAATTGTGCACTACTTTTAGGTTTGTTTTTGTATTCATTCGCTAACACCAGAAGTGGCCATTGTTTGTGAATAAATGCGATAGCCCGTTTTGTGAATAAATCACGCAACAAAAAGTAGTGCACAATTATTAAATAAATACTATGGATGCTTTCCTGTTGTCGGACGGTACGCAATGTTTAAAAAAAGATCCGGTCCGTTAGTAATTGTCAAATTATCAATTGGTGGCGCTAGTGCGCCTTACCCTTCGCCTTAAAGCAGTTATAATTGTAGTTCAAGCCTGATTATATATTTTGTTTTTTCAATTTACAGATTAATACAGGATTTATAAGATACAAATAAAATACAAATATACAAATAATAAATAATAATATAATAATACAATTTCAAATACAGACCTTACGATAAATCAATTTTCAAATTTTTTTGCTTAAAAGTTGAGTTGTATTGAATATTGAGAGCAAATCAGGCGCTCCTTTGAAAAAACTGGCGGTGTTAAAGGCCTTAAAGGACTGATACCTCGCATCACTAGTTACTGTAGGTTGGAACTTATAATTTTCGGTGTGGCAACGTATATCGTAGGAGTCCCGCTTATAGTGGACGAAGATTTGTTATCTCATTGCAACATTTAAAGTGATTCATCATATTTGTCTAGGTTAGAACAAGGCAGACGTTGACATCACTTGTTCTGTTAGGTAAGAGTAGAACGTTGTTTTTTAATCAAAACACAAAATAAAAAATATTGTTTTCCGTTTTTTTAAGTCAATATTTATTGCTTATGAAAAAATATCGAATGTCTGTAGTGTTGGTATAACAGATGAAACATAATATATAAATATATTTGTTTCTGTTGTATTCGAAGAGTACCTAAGTTTATATCAATTTGATTTCTGATACACTTTGTACTAAAAATATATCATTGTGTTCTGTGCTGTTGTTAATTTATTTACTAGAATATACTATGTGGTTGAGAAAAAGAACGGTACCAAAGAACATTCTGGCATATAGGTGAAAATAGGTACTACGCTCATATACACTTCTCATGAGAAAAATCGAAACACCTTGCAAGTTTATGTTTTGTAAGGACTATCAAATGTGTATATTTAGGAATATATGTCAAATGTCGTTTAATAGTATATAATATAAGGTTTTCAAATCCTAATGTTAATTTCTAAATTCAAATTAAATTTTCATAGGTTTCGTATTTTGTTCAACAAGTCAAAGGCCAGCAACGTGTCTGCGATTCCTCTGGTTTTGCGGGTGTCCATGGGCGGCGGTGATTACTCTCCATCAGGTGACCCGCCTGCTCGTCTGCCTCCTTCTTATATTAAAAAAAAATTTAACCCTGTATGGAGTATGAAAGAAATTGATAAAACAACACACTCTTCATCGATTAGAATTTTCGCTTGTCATGTAATGGCCAAACTGCCAGCTATACAATCATGTGATTTTTTTCATAGAATGAAAACTCTTTTGTGTAAAATTAGGACAGAAACCATAAAAACGGGGAAGTGTTTCGATTTTTCTGATGAGAAGTGTATATTACTTACATTAACTTTTGGGCGAATATTACATATTTGTAACTATATATTGAGAATACCTATTTATTTTTAGCAAAAAGAATTGCGTCTTAAACTTTGTGCCAGTAGTCCGACAAATGCGAATATTTTCGTCACAAATGTTTTTCAACACCCAACACACGTAAGGGTTTGCAAAAAACAATATCATCAACGCCATTTTGCTTGCTGACACTGAATCGCTACAATAACAAATAAACAGAGAGAGCCCCAATAAGCTCACACAAATTTGTGCCATAAAAACATCCGATTTCAAATAAGCTGAGTCGTAGGTTCAATCCATTGATGTTTCAGCAATACTTACTAAAAAACAAACTCGAATAATAGAGATAGTCAGCACATACCTTGGGCCAGTAAAGAAGCAAAGTGGTAAATAGCCATTGACAGTCCCACTGCTGGGCAAAGGCCACTATCATTAAAATCAAGTCATCGCTACAATTGATGGGTGATGGCCAATCACCGCGCTTGCCAAATGCGAGTTGATGATCACAAACCCGGGCTAAGCATCGAAGAAATCCGAAACACTGTACCTGACCTGGGAAATGAACCTGGGACTATCCGGTATCGGGCCAAGCACTTGGCTACTATGTCACCGAGGCGTTAAAGAAGCAAATCCTTACAAAACTGCAGCGACAGGCTATAATAGTAGTTTATGCAACTGTCATATAATGAAGGGTATTAAAACACGAGTGTGAGTTTATGAAACGAGCGCAGCGAGTTTCATAATAGTAACGAGTGTTTTAATACCCGTGTTATATGCAGTTGCATACACTACTTTATCTTCACTAATGCAATTAGTCAAACAACAAGAGTAAAAGCTGACAATAGTTTATTTATAATAATTGTTCAAATTTTGGATGGTACAATTTTGAAAGTTAATGTTAATTACCAACCAAACCAATCCATCCACCATCCAATAACCAATGAGAGCGCAGCTGCGCGCGCAGGGCCAATCAGGAGCGAGCGCGCGCTGTTCTTTTTTTATTCAATTGGCACAAGATCTTACCAAAGAGTTTTGTGTATGTAAGTTTAGTAGTTTCGACGAAGTTTTCACGTATAACCCAACTGTTTTCAAAAGCCAGCCTAATATCAAAATTTTATACAACTTGTATGATGATTTTGACATAAGGCTCGCCAGGTTAATTGGTCGCGTTTTATTGATGTTATAATGAGATTTTACGATATCGATGTGGATATTATACCATCATTTGAAATTGCTTAAATTGAGTGTTTTGTTGTCTGCGCTATAACAGTAGTAATTATAAGTCAAGTATTGGAAACATAAGTAGAATGTTACAACATTAGTGTAGATAAAAAGAATTAAGCTATTTTTGAAACAAATATACACATACACCGTCACTTTTTGGTCGTTTTAATACCGCAGATGGGTTGATCAGACCATGAAACTGAACAACTTTTCCCAAGAAACATAAGTCAAAAAACGAGATTTTACAAACCATGCTCGGTCAATAGAGGCATTGTATGGAAAAGTTTAAAAAAATCTCGTTTTAAAGTTGTTCAGTTTCATGGTCTGATCAACACACCTGCGGGATTAAAACGATCAAAAAGTGACGGTGTATATACACAGATAAGCTTGTATGAGCTTGGAACTAATAGTTAGTGCTGGAACTAACTATTAGTTCCAAGCTCATACACAGTTCCATTTAGTTATATAACTTTTGTATACCTCGACGAAGGTGGAAATGTGGAAGATATACCAAAATGACATGAACATAATATGTATATGTAAAACTAACCCACATTTCATAAATAAACACATTCTATTTTATTATATTTTATTCATTTTTTATTTATTTATTTTACAAGTTTATGTACACACATTAGGAGGGTAACAAAATAAGTTCTACGGGTGAGTGAGTGATTGGGTACAAGGGCAGTTTCAGTTCTGAAATATCTTCCAGCAGGCCCGTATTAACATTGTGATTTTAAAAACAGCTTTTCTTTTTTAATATTGCACGATCTATCAACGTTTTTAACCTCAGACTATATTAGTTTTGAGAATTCCAATCAGTTACGATTTCTAAATAATAAAAGATGGTGGTTTATTCATTAAGTTACAAAAAATATTATTGAAACCTGTAAAACTAAAACAGGCTAAACAGGCAGGCGTTGCTGTAATATTTATTATTATTGATACCTGAAGACAGATGGTGGTGTAGGGGCCGCCGAGAAAGCATTTAAGAAACGATCTCGATATCTTGAAAAGTTATTGGTGGAAGATCGTCAAAGATCGAGATGTGCAAAGATGGACAGGGGACGAAATGACAATTTTCAATGTTTTATTTATACAAATAAAAATGTATAGATATTTACAAAATATTTTAATATTATTACTGAATATGAATATGAATATTTATAGGTAGAAATTTTATTTGAAAAACAAGTGTTGCAAAAAATTCCACAAGCGAGATTCCAACCGCACCCCTTGACATGCCGCGTCAAGTGCACTGTCAACTATGCTATCGTTGTATAGTTGTACAACACTTGTTTTTCAACAACAAAATTTGCGTTAATTTATATAATTGACATATAAATTTTATCTCACAATTTTCATAAAAACACACCAAGTTATATCTTGTTATGCTGTAGGCCGCGACAATGAATCAAACAGTTGAATATCATTAAGAATGGACGTCTGCTTAATGCTGCGTCACGCTGGATACAAATTGCTGCTGCGACAGCGTGTACCTGCCATTTTAACGTGACAAGAGTTCACTGAACTTTACATAAAAGTTTTTTTTATATGCCACTGATTCGACTGACTGATGGGAAGAGGCTAGCGCAACCAAAAGCTTGCGACAGCAAGAATAAATACGTGGTACTGAAAGTCCAGATTTTTTTTTATAAAACGCAGCAAAGGGCTCTACTTCACTTGATGTTAAGTAGAAATGGACTCCAGACGTGAAGACTATTGGTGCAGTGTGAAAAAAGGTAGCATCAGTCACCCTCACACTCCGCGGGTCCACAATTATATCTACAATGTTCACGTAAATTTTTGAATATTTTTAAATAATCTACACAGTTTTAATATTTAAAAAAACCTAAGAACACTAGGTTTTTTGTTTATTGATAGTTGTTTTTAACAAAAAACATTAAAAGGCAGCATGGCCCACTAAACTTGTTTGCCAGCTTAACGAAAAAAGTTTTTACCTGCACAGCACAGGGGTGGAACGCAGCAATATTAATTTCATATCGTTACCATTGGTAACACATTATCGCTCTATAACAAAAGTTTCATATTTTTCTATGTATATTCATATTCTTTTTACAACCCTGTCGTGGGACTTCTTCCATCTATTTCGATCTCCGACTGTCTCCCGCCAGCTTGGGCAGAACGAATCCAAATTGTTGTACCAACGCTTTCGTAGTCTTCCTCGGCGTTTTGGCCCTAAAGATCGCCAATCGGTACAAGTCTTGGCCCCCCTTCAGGGTGCATACGTTCGAGATATCCTGATCCGGTCTCAGACCCAGAGGTCCCAGGATTCCCAGCGGTGGGGTACAGTTTGTGTACTCGATTTGGTCGAGCGATTTTGCTTATGATTATTACCGCTAGGTAAGGCTTGTTTGTGCCCCTGGTTAGCTACCACCATCTTATCTAAATATGTCGCCATATCATCAATGTTTGTAGCATTGTTGTGTTCTGGCAGCCAGATAAGATACCCAGTGCCTCAGTAGTTGAGAATCCCGGGTGAAGTACATTTCCACCGCTGGCCTTATCATCTCTTTTCATGGGGTTAGATGAAGGTACTATGTTTACCCGCATTTTATTTATTTGTTCTTTTTTTTTATTTTATTATATGATGGGCTTGCTCTTGGCCTCATTCAAATCCCAAGGGCTAAGAAGAGGCCGACGATGGAACGAGCTTGCCCAGAAACAACCTATTTACTCGGGCTTTAAAATCTTTAGGGTTATATGCACTCGGGAATACAGACGCTGGTAGGGAATTCCACTCTTTGGCTGTACGCATTATAAATGTAGAAGCAAAACGCTTGGTGCGCAAAAGTGGAATGTCAACCAGGTAAGGGTGGTAGCCAGCCGTGCGTCTGGATTCCAGATGGTAAAATGGGGAAGGTGGAATGAGCTCATGCAGCTCAACAGCACACTCTCCGAAGTATAGCCTGTAAAAGACCGACAAGCAGGCAACTGTGCGGCGATGAGCGAGACTGTAAAGCTTGGTTTTTACAAGCTTATCGTCGCCTATAATTTTCCTGGTTCTGCGTTCCACCGAATCAAGCGCGGCGAGCTGGTATTTTGCTGAACCGTCCCAAAGGTGACAACAATACTCCATGCACGATCGGACTTGCGCTTTATATATAGTTAGAAGCTGTCCCGGCGTGAAGTATCGCTTAACCCAGCTTTTTGGCCGCTGTTTGAGCTTTAATTTCGATGGTGTCACCGAAGTTCAGACTGGAAGTCAACTTCATGCCAGGGAGATTTAGGTTGTCGATAATCGGTACAGTCATACCTCGGAAAGCAGGAGTTAGGTTAAAAGGACTCCTTTTGGCGGTGAACAGACATGCGGCGTGGCGTTAAAACTGTCCAAATTGTTGTCACCCTATTGGGAGACAAGACTTAGAGTCAAGTTTGTCCGTTCTACCATGGCCTCTCTTAGGGAACACAATTATTTCATGCTGACTCTTCCGCTGGACAAATATCTTTATGTGACCGTGCTGTCGTCTGCATAACCAATATATCCGGGCATGAGCAGATCATTAATGTGCAGCAAAAAGAGGGTCGCAGAAAGGACAGATCCCTGAGGAACCCAGGCATCGATAGCCATGAGGTCAATTCAGTTCAATTCCGGTCCTGGAGAATATTTATGTACATATTTATCATCAGCTCATTTTATGTCCCCACTGCTGGGACACGAGCCTTCCTTATGGATGGATCTGGAGAACGGGCCATAAACCACCACGCGGGCCCAGTGCGGATTGTTTTTTTTAACGACTGCTAATGCAACCGTGACTAACGGCTTTACGTGCTTTCCGAAGCACGGAGGAACTCGAGATGATACATTTTTGGTGGGTGACCATCCGAAGACCGGCCTTTGTGAAAGTTGCTTAACTTTAGCAATCGCACACCGACCGCGTTAACCATTGCGCCATCGAGCTCCTCATGTTCATATTATATTTTATCTATTTTAAGAAAATAAATAACTAAAACTCCAAATTACATTGAAACCTTCGATTATTCGCCTTTATACATAAATTAATTCACAGAATTGTACTATAAGTAGCACTTTATATTTCGCCTCTAAGCTTTTCCTAGGGAAAATGATAATCCGAGCTGATAGTAGGGCCTCGGTCCATTTCGTGTTAGATATATTTTTTCCACTCTACTGACGCCTTTGTAGAGTTCTTAACATGAAAACGATCGAGTGTTAAGGTAAAAATTTATAAAAATATAAAAAAACGATTTTGTCATACCTTCGAGATGTAATGAGAAGGAGAGATATAAAGAAATATATACTGCAAAATACGGGCTCAACAACATTTACATTTAAAGAAGAGTATTTTTTTGTGAACCAAGTTCAGAAAATCAAATAGATAGACCATTCTTGTAAAATAAATAGTTGTCAGTCATCGTTTTATTATAACAGGGGTTGCAGCTAAACATAGCTAAATAACAATTCAAATAAGAGAAACTCTTTATGGTAGAAAATGGACAGTTACTTTAAGTACTAGACACAACCAAATTCGTACCGATGAACTCACATATATGCCGGTGTATATATTTTGCTTGCTTTTAGATCTTTTTCGAACTAATCTTAAATCTCTGCCAGTGTATGAAAGTTATCAAGGGAATAAACATCTGTTTGACTACAAATATCTGGTTACTTCAATATTATTATTATTATTATTATTATTAGCCCTCGCTGTCCCACTGCTGGGCAAAGGCCTCCCTCCATTTCTTCCACCCATTGCGGTCCCCTGCTATTTGACTCCAATCCTGATTAAATTCATCAATTAAATACTTCAATATAAGAAATATTTTTTCTACCGATTCACTTTTTCAATATTAGTAATAATATTTTCTACCGATTCACATATACGTCGTTTGGGAAAATGGTGGCAAATATGGGAGAGCACGGATAGTGGCCAAAATCATCTAAGTAGAAAAGTGAGGCTGGAATATTAATATTTCGGGGAATATATCGCTAGGTAACAACTTGGCTAAGGGAAGCAAATAAATTTTATTTAGTGATGCATTATTTACAATGCTTTTTGTAACGTTCAATGTGAGTTATTTCAATTTTAGTAATGGTTTCTGGAGTGAATATAGAAATGTTATTTATTTGCCTTTTTTATCTTGAATAAATTGTGGTTAAGTATATATAATTACATAAATAAACAATTAAATATATATCTCAATACAAATAAAAAGTGTAAAGTACTACTCAAAGAGTGGCTTAAGAATAAAGATTACATGGAAATAGAAAATCTTTTAAAATAACACACGCACACCCACACACACACATTCGCATTCTCACACACACACACACACACACACAAACACACCCCCACACACATACACTCAAATTTTCTTTCTTTTTATTTTTTTCTTTTATTGTCACCTACTGGTACTCTATAAATTTTAATTTATATTCATGTAACATGCATAGTAAGTACGATCAAGGAAGAGCGAGGTGTCCAGTAACAAGTATTTATTAATACTTAAAAGACCTAAGGACCTAGGACCTCTATTTGCTGGTAATTAATTGTAAAATTGTTACTGAATAAACATTTTAGATTTTTTTGATTTTTGATATATAATTTACGAAAATATTATTGCGAACAAATTACAATTTGAAAAAAGACGAAAAAGTGTTGAAAAAATTCCACGAGCGGGATCCACGAGTTGCATTGAGCCACGATAGCATTAATAGTACACCTGACCCAGCATGTCATGGGGTGCGGGTTCGAATCCCGCTCGTAGAATTTTTTCAACACTTTGTCTTTTTTTCAAATAAATACCAATATTTTTTGTTGTTGTGTTTTTGGTTTGGTAATCATATCTGTTATATGATGGTGCAACAAACTTGATATAAGTTACACAAAATTTACTTTCCGCGACGAAGTAGTAACCAACGTGATCTACTATGACACCGAAGATCAGTATTACATTATTTTCAACCATATCATAATTATATATATTGGGTCCTTACCTATGAAATTGACGTTTTGTATGAAGATTTTTTATAAAATTATATTTTTCATACTAACGTTTTTTTAATTTTCTTAGCATCTATTTATGTTAACACTATAAAAATTGTAGAGTAGTGTGTTTGTTTCACTAGCTAAATATAGCAGACATTAAAAGAAAAAAAATCAAGTCCCTTCAAAGCTATAATAAATCAAAAGGTCAATTCCTCGAACAAAAAAAAGAGTCAATTTAAAAAAAATTAGGCGTTATAGACACAAAATGAATAATCATTGTTATTACTAAAGCCTAAGTAACATAGTCCTAATTAAAGGTGTATAATAATATTAACAACCGGTATTGACTTTTAGAAGTAATACACCTATTAATAAGTGAGAAAATAACGTCAATTTACCCTATACTACCAATGCATTGTTTGTTGATCGTGGATAAAACTAGCAGCCGCAAAACAATTATCTCAGCCTAAGCCTTTGCTGTGATTGATTTCACAGGCACCAACGACCTCCTAATACCTAAAGCCTCATAACTGTCTACAATCCGGCATGTCACAAATTCCAAAACATTTAGACTCCGTGCCCCCAATGTAATTTCCCACGAGATACTGCGAAGGTTGGGAGAGCCCTCAGATGTAATTTAATCAAGGCAATGCTTATGTGGATGGAGATTATGCCTTATTGCATTAAGTCGTCCCACGTTGATAAGTGTCGTTGAAGGATTTTTCCGTGAGGCGTTTCACTCTATACTTATGTCGCAGTAATATTATTAAAGGAGGGAAACCTTATTAAACTTTTGCCAAATTAACTTTGAGATAAATGGTTTTAATAGGTTAATGATACCACCTACAAACGTCCCACTGCTGGACCTAATTGACCAATAGGGCACCTATAGGGCATTGGGCCTGCGTGGTGGTTTATTGTCCATTCTCCCTGTCCATCCATAAAGAAGGCTCATGCCTCAGCAGTGGGGATGTAAAAATGAGCTGGCGATGATGATACCTATTGGAAAATTGGGATTTAACGACCTGCAGGCCTAGACAAGTGGCATAACGCTAATAGAATAGGAAAAAAAAAGGAAGGGATTGCCATAAGGCAATTCATTATCATCATCATCAGCTTATTTAATGCTGGGGCACGAGCCTTCCCTATGGACGGACAGGGAGAATAGGCCATAAACCACCACGTGGGTCCAGTGCGGATTTGTGGTTGTTAACGATTGCTAATGCAGCTGCCCCCCTAGACAGGTGGCATAACGCTAATATAATAGAAATTACTTAAAGAATGATTATTACGCCATTTTTTTTCTTCTTTAGTTGATGGCTTCGTGCGAATAGCACATTTAGCTAGTGTCAAAGTAATTTTTCTTACAAGTAATACATAAATTAGCATTATATCCTTCTTGTATGATGATGATGAATAATAATAATAGAAATGAGAAGTAAGAAATGATATACCCTCCACTCGATCGAGTATCTCAGTAAAGATGTGGCGCTTTACTAAGTCCTCGGGCGGACTTCTTGAGAAAAACGCTTTTAATACCTACGTATCGTTGACGTATGTCAATCCTACACAATACCTAATTATTTTAACTAGTGGTCGCCCAGTGGTCTAAATTCGAATAGTTTTATTAAGGCTGCACGGATTGTATCCTAAGCAATGAAAAATTTAAAAAGATAGAATGTGGTTTTGGATTGGCATTGACAGATGTCGGCCGCCTTAAAGACGAACAATACGTGTGTGTCAAATACATGGTAGTGTGTGTAATGTTGTTTTTGTTGATTTAATGTATTTTTATGCATAATTTAATAAAAATATTAACATTCGGATAATCTTCTCTAAATAAACTATAAGTGTGCGAAATTTCATACTCCTCCGTTCGCGAAATTTTCGTAAAAACGGGTGCAAAGTTTTTGCTTCACGTATTAATATATAGATATTTCATTTTTATTCTATTAGCGTTAGCATAACGCTAGCATAACACTTGTCTAGGGGGCTGTAGAGACTCACTACTCGATTTCCTACAGCCCGCCACTCGCGGTTGCGTAGTTGATTTTGAACCCCCCTTTGCTAAGTAAATATGTTCCTCCCTTTGATCTCTGAATGCTATTTTCTTATGTATCAGACAGTAAAAAGAGGTTGGAAGAACCGCCACATAACTTGGGCATCTCAGTAAGGAGGATTTGCAGGGTCAAAAAAGGTCCTTTGCTCTTATGTGGGTTGGTGGGTTGGTTAATTAATTACAGCAGTCGTTAGACTACTATCTTATTAATAATAACGTTCTAGAACAAAGTTTTATCTCCCGAAGCATGGAGGAGCTCGAGGTATTGTAATTGGCTCGAAACGCGCATGTCACTTCGCCAAAGAGCTATTCTAGGAACGTTAGTTTACTAATAAATCTAGGTAATTGAAATCTAAAGCATTTGTGCCAAGAATATTATATAATTTGCCATACTTTACAATAGTATTTAAAAATGGAAGCGCATTTCAAACTACTAACTACTCTATCTATGCTAATGTTATAAAATGGAAACCTTTGTATTTATGTACGTATGTATGTATGTTTGCAACGAATAAACTCAAAAACTACTGGACCGATTTTACCATTGTAATGCTACATAAACGCTGAGTAACATAGGCTGCATTTAAAAAAAATGCCCACCCGTGCGAAACAGGGACGGGCCGTTAGTCACTGATAACTTAATGTCTGAGTAAAATTATCTGTAAGATTATTTATCTATTGATTAATATATTTATCAATCCAATCAATGTTCAAACACAACAGGACCGTCACAGTACAATTCTAGATCACTCGAATCTGAGTTTTTTTTGGAAATATATTAAAATTTATTTTGATGACCTACGTAGCTGAGTGGCTTGCATGCCGGATTTTCCACAACTCTGAGGTCCCGGGTTCGAAAACGAACTTTTCGATATTGAGTTGGGTCTGTGGTAGGTACCGTTGTGTTTCTGATATCCATAAAACGAGTGCTTTAGCTACTTAACTTGGGATCAGAACAATGTATGTGATGTTGACATCAATCAACATCATCATCAGCCCCTCCCGACCCACTGCTGGGCATATGCCTCTCTTTGTTGTGCCATTCGCCTCGATCCTGCGCTAGTCTGGGCCACGTGCAACTTAGGTCTTGGTTATATCATCGACCCATCTCGCCGGTGGACGACCCCTTTTTCTATAACCGTCTCTCGGCCACCACTCAGTCAGCTTTCTTGTCCACCTGTCGTCACTTCGTCTGGCCATGTGTCCTGCCCAACTCCACTTGAGCCTCAATATCCGCTCGCTGGCATCTTGGACCTTAGTCCGCTTGCGGATTTCGGTGTTGGGGACGCGGTCCAAAAGTGTGATGCCAAGCATGGCGCGCTCCATGGCCCTCTGTGCAACACTAATTTTGTGCATAGCCTCCCTAGTCAGGCGCCATGTCTCAGCACCGTACGTCATAGTTGGCAGGACACATTGATTGAAAAGACGTGTTTTAAGACATTGTGGAATGTGGGTGGACTTAAAGATGTCGACTAATTTGCCGAAAGATGTTGTCTAATATTTATTTATTTATTTATTTATTTATTATATTTATTGTACACAGCGTTAATATTAAAATACTATTATTTATTGCCATTAATAAAAAAATACATACCACAAATACGAACTATAATATAACACTTGCTGCTTGCAATAGACTTGTTTATATGACTAAAATAGTCACTTATTTTTTTATTTTACAAAAGTTTCATATTTCTGTCCTGTAGACCAGACACAGTACATAACAATTCATTTAACCATTGTTACATTTTTGTATACTTATTACGAATCGAAGTCATGCTTAATAACAGTTTTGCTTATTCAACAATATCTCAAATATTATTACATTCATAATACCATTCCGGCGATAACAAATTATTGGGACAACACAAAAGGATTTATACGAAATGCTATATTCGACTCAGCTGTCCTAAATGAGACCGTTGGAGGCTTTATTGTCGGGTAATCAAGAGTAATATTGCGTATCACAATGATTCGGTCCAGGCGGATATGTTTGTATACCGCATAATATTAAATTTGAAAAAAAACAATAACAAGAGGCAGCTTTGATATAAAACTCTTTTTACGAATCTAACTCGGGTTTACCAAAGTCGCGGCTTGTGTAAAACGGAACGCATCTGATAAAAATCTTTGACGGTGTACAAGTTACACTTGTATATCATATTTTTCTTGAGCAATTTTGGATGCTGTTGGCTATTGGATGTTATTGGTTATAGCAAAAGGGGCTATATACGCAGCTACTGAGAAATAAACTTTTTCGTTTAATACTTAACAATACAGTTATATGTTGGTCAATGCGAAAATACGGTTTTTATTGTATGTTTGAGACAAATAATTTATTCAGTGTCTGACATCGGTAAACACTAATTATTTACTGATGATTTTAAAATTAAATAAACTTGAATTATTTTTCAAAAACTACGTAAATGTCGTACTAGAATTCGTACGACACAACGTGTCAAAGAGCTTACAACTTTTACGTTCCCAACTACGAGTTTACGTTATAAATATGATGTATATTCTGCAGAATATTATGGTTCACGCTATATAAACGCCAGTACGATTACATTAATAAGCCCTAGCCTCGAGTGTACGATTAGTTTTATTTTGAAAATATTGACGATATCGCGCTAAGGAGTCAGTTTTTTTGTCTATTAGAAAATCAACAGCTTATTTACGTTAGAAACTTAAAACTACCATGATAAAGCTACTAAAAACTACTAAAAACTACCATGATAATTATGCGTTCTCAAGTTAGAATATATAGTTTTTTTTTCTCTATGTATTTAGGGGACTTTTAACACGATAGGGTTATGGCAGCCCCATTACAATATAGTTCATGTAGGAGTAATTGCAGTCTTCACTGTTGTCCACGTTCTACTGCTGAATTCAGGGCATGCATTTGATGAAGACGATGATGATGATGATGATAAATGTGTCATTATTGCTATGCGACATATTAACGTGGAAACGAAAACCGATGGTAGTTACTATACCTACTTACTATGTCACCGGACTGTCGTTGGTGGCATTGTGCATATTTATTCGGTCGCTTGCCGCCTCCCAAATCCGCATGAATTTTACATAAAACTTTATTGTGGAATGTACCGGCACTAGACCGTTTTGCGTTTGAGTTATTTAGTACCTACAAGTGAATAACTTTGCAACTGACTTTGGACAAGCTTTTTTTATAATACACAACATGTAACGTAAAAAACTCGATGGGGCAGTGGTTGACGCGCCCAGTTTGCGATCGCTAATGTTAAGCAACTTTCGCACGGTCGCTTCATTGGATGGGTGACCAAAAATGTTTCATCTCGACCTTCCCCGTGCTTCGGAAGGCACGTAACGCCATAAGTTACGGCTGCATCAGCAGTCGTTAACAACCACCAATTCCGACTTGGCGCTCGTGGTGGCTTTTTTTCTTCTTCTACCTTCCACAGACTTAGAGACGTCCGTGCCCTTTGTTAATTTACATTACTAGTATCTTACATTTTTATATTTTCAGTGCTAAGGCTTATAGCACTTTGAGACCTTTGTGGTGTTTGCATTTTGTGCTCTCACCCGTCCAACATTTAGGGTGTTGTTTTTTTTTTTTGCTCGCGGTGGTTTATGGCCAGTTCATCAATTGGAATGGCTCGTGACCCAGCAGTGGGAACCTAAAATGAGCTGGTGATAAGTAGATAGTGATAAATTGAAATAAATGTTTACCCTACAAATAGTTTGAGTCGGTTACCGAATCGATTATAAATAGACATTTGTTATGTACACTATTTACACTTACATTTAATTAACAAACAAGCAAATACCTTTAAATAAATAGCTGAAATCGACTCGGTAACAAAATATTAAAAAGTGTTGGCTATGTAGCCAGGTGGACTAAAAACAGCCCTTAACCTAGGACCTTACCTTACCTTATGTACCTTAGGACCTCTGGGTCTAACCTCTAGAACATTTGTGCAGTTGATTTTGTTTTGTTTTGTTTTATTTTTGGGTGTTGTGATTGTCCTTTTTTTGTGTGTTTGTTTGTGATGGAAAGTGTCCTTTTATGATAGGGCATTTTCCAATATGTTTGACCCTGTAAGGGAGAAAAGAGCTTGCTGAGTTTCTTGCCGGTTCTTCTCAGTACAAGGTCTCCCGCCCAGAGTAGACTTACGAACCGATGGCATAATGACGTTCATAAGAGCTATTTGTAGCCTAAACTGAATAAATGATTTTGAATTTTGAATTTTGATAAAGAAACACAATTTTATTAGTATACTAGCTGATCCGGCGGAATTCGTACCGCATTTTTTTTTCTTTTTTTTTAAAATATAGCCTATGTTACTCAGCGCTAGTGTAGCATTCTAATGGTGAAAGAATTTTTTAAATTGGTCCAGTAGTTTTTGAGTTTATTCGTTGCAAACATACATACATACAAAAATACACAGGTTTCTTCTTTATAATATTAGTATAGATTAGAAGCATTCAACAACAACAACAGCAACAGCAAGATGAACTTCCGCCACTGTACCAACTTCTAACATCAAAAAACACTCAGGGTTACTATTGCACAAACATCCATACAAATTCTCTCCACATAACAATACACTCACCACACCACACACTCACACCACACACACACACTCACACACTCACACCACACACACACACCACACACTCACTGCGACATACCATAATACACACATTTGAAAACATAATAACTAGCCTTAAATGGTAATTTTGCATTTTAGTTTAAGATTATAAATTTCTCAATGGAAGAGCGGTGCTTCCCAAAACGAGTAATTATCTGCTCAAACGGAAGCTCCGGCCACAGTAAAAGTTTATGTAGACTGAGTTGATGAATAAAGATTTTTGATTTTTTGATTTGAATGGTGAAATATTTTTTTAAATTGGTCCAGTAGTTTTTGAGTTTATTCGTTGCGAACATACATACATACTAAAATACAAAGGTTTCCTCTTTATAATATTAGTATAGATTAGAAGCATTCAAGAAAAACATAGCTAATATCAGATTTTATAGTTTCTGAAATAGCACTTTTACCATGGATGAAATAGTGGTTACAGGAAAATATAAACCAAACAGTGATTCACAATAATGGTAGAGGAAAATCTTGCTTCACTATTATAAATAGCTAACGGGCAGCTTTTGTTAAAACGGTCTAATAACGCTAAACTATAAATAGTCAGTACCTCACTTTCGCTTATCTAAATCAAATAAAAAATATTATATTCAAAACAAAATAAACATTTAACTAATCATTGCATTTTCGTAAATCCTACATCGTAAGCCTTTTTCTGGCTTTTACTGGTTTTAGAGCCTTTTAACCACTTCTTTGGTTAACTGGTTAAGTCCACAGGTCTAAGAACCAGAGGTCCCGGATTCAATTCCCAGCGGAAGTACATGTCGGTGCTCAGCTGGTGCTAAGCTCGCCTGGCTAGGTACCACCATCTCTCACCCCTCCCCAATTCCTACTTCCTCCTCAAGATCCAACTCCTTCCTCATGGCCGGCAACGCATCTGTGATTAGTTTAGTTTTGCGGTGTCCATGGGCGGCGGCGATTATTTTCCATCAGGTGACCCGCCTGTTCGTTTGCCTGTTTTTAATATTAAAAGAAAAAAATAAAGTTTCAAACCTGTCTGTGTATCTGCTGGTCTGTGGCAATGTGTTTATTTGAGCTTTGAACGCTTTCCTATTAGGTGCCAGTGCCAATCTATTAAATAGATTTTATTTAAGTAACCTATTATTTGTCATGTAATATACTACATGTTGAGGAGCTCGATGGCGCAGTAGATAACGCGCCCGGTCTGTGAGTGCTGAGGTTAAGCAACTTTCGCAAAGGCCGGTCATCGGATGGGTGACCAAAAATGTATCATCTCGAGCTCCTCCGTGCTTCGGAAGGCACGTAAAGCCGTTGGTCCCGGCTGCATTAACAGTCGTCAACAACCACCATTACGCACTGGGCCCGCGTGGTGGTTTATGACTTGTTCTCTCTATCTATCCATAGGGAAGGCTCGTGCCCTAGCAGTGGGGACATAAAATGAGCTGATGATGATGATGATGATGATTTGTCACTCGGCCACCGAGGCGTTGGGTTACACGATAGATGATCAAACTTAAATAATATCTTGAGATATAGCTCAAATCATAAATACAATATAGCTATTGTTCAAATTTTTAATTTTTAATTTTGCTCTACACAAAAGGATGACGTCTAACTAGTCGGTGTATAAGAAACCGAAACCTGGTCCATTAAAAATGAAAAAACACCACCTTAATGTTTTACTGTTTTCCTAACTAAAATGGTTTTTCTGCTTATTTACAATTTACTACGCGGGCGAGCGAAGCGAATAGCGAGGCGTTGTCCGCGCGTGCGGTTGACCTTACTCGTGTGTTTAGTACATGCGAAATGCCGATAGTTCACTTTTTTATAAACGCGTAATAACTCGCGTGTTTTAAAATTTGCTATAACCTTTTTTAACTAAAAGGGATGTAGTTAAGTCCTTAAACGCGTCTGTCGTCTAACCTGTCACGGTTTATTTACACCTTACACGTTTTATTACAAAGAACGATAGTAGGTAATATTGTGTACTAATAATAACGTGAGTGCTTTACGCATACATAGTAATAACTAAGTAAGTAATAATTATGCCGATAATAAAATAAATTATAAAGTTACATACTGCGTATCCAATATTTATCATGTCTCATTGAAATTGATGAAGCTATTAGTTTCCTGCAAGGATTCATTGTAAATGACCCGGTTCAATTTAATAGGTATTATAAAGGAATAGTTTATAAATAGAAAACGCGAATAATTCTTTAGTAAATATATGTTTTGTATGTGCGTCAGTAGCTCTATCGAAAGATCGAAAGAGCGAGAGAAGTTGCGAACGGTCATGTTGTCGTTGTGAAACTTTTATTGAAATTCGGTACCACTTGCGTTTTAGTATTTGAGTATCTTAGATGATTTCACATGTAGGCGAAGGGTAAGGCACACTAGCACCACCAATTGATAATTTGACAATTACTAACGGACCGGACCTTTTTTTAAACATCGCGTACCGTCCGACAACAGGAAAGCATCCATAGTATTTATTTAATAATGCACTACTTTTTGTTGCGTGGTTTATTAACAAAACGGGCAATCGCATTTTTTCACAAACAATGGCCACTTCTGGTATTAGCGAATGAATACAAAAACAAACCTAAAAGTAGTGCACAATTATTAAATAATAAATGTTTGCCTAGTGTCGGAAGGTCCGCAATGTTTGAAAAAAAATCCAGTTCAGCAGTTATCAAATTAAATCATTAGCGGCGCTAGTGTGCCTTACCCTTTCATAAATCATAAATAGTTATTGTTTCTCATGTAGCATTTCCAGATGTTATGTTATGATGTTAAAAGTGCCATACATATTTTATGACTCATACATTCTTAATGCCTCGCTGGCCGAGTGGCAAAGGGCTTAGACCGAAACCCAAAGGTCCCGGGTTCAATTCCCAGGCCGGGCAAAGAGTGTTTCGGATTTCTCGATGCTTAGCCCGGGTATGTGATCACCAACCCGCAATGAGGGTGGGAACGGATTTTTTTATTTTTTTTCTGTTCTATTAGTTTCAACTTAAAATAATACAAAAACACAAATGTTGAAAAAATTTCCACGAGCAGGATTTGAACCTGCACCCTTCTGACATTCCGGGTCAGGTGCTCCTCCAATTGAGCTGAACCACGATAGCTCAATTGGAGGAGCACCTGACCCGGAATGTCAGAAGGGTGCAGGTTCAAATCCTGCTCGTGGAAATTTTTTCAACATTTGTGTTTTTGTAATTTGTTCGCAACAAAATTTGCTTTAACAATCATTTTGAACATTTTATAAAATAGCTTGCTTATTTCTTAACTGATCTTTAATATTTGTAAAAATATTATGATCGGATGTTAATGACGGTAGTTGTTGACATTGAATGGGCGCCTTTGGCTTACAAAGTAAAAAAGTGTTGAATAATTTCGGCGGGCTGGTTAGAACCACGATAGCTCAATTGGAGGAGCACCTGACCCGGAATGTCAGAAGGGTGCAGGTTCAAATCCTGCTCGTAGAAATTTTTTCAACATTTGTGTTTTTGTAATTTGTTCGCAACAAAATTTGCTTTAAAAATCATTTTGAACATTTTATAAAATAGCTTGCTTATTTCTTAACTGATCTTTAATATTTGTAAAAATATTATGATCGGATGTTAATGACGGTAGTTGTTGACATTGAATGGGCGCCTTTGGCTTACAAAGTAAAAAAGTGTTGAATAATTTCGGCGGGCTGGTTAGAACCACGATAGCTCAATTGGAGGAGCACCTGACCCGGAATGTCAGAAGGGTGCAGGTTCAAATCCTGCTCGTGGAAATTTTTTCAACATTTGTGTTTTTGTAATTTGTTCGCAACAAAATTTGCTTTAAAAATCATTTTGAACATTTTATAAAATAGCTTGCTTATTTCTTAACTGATCTTTAATATTTGTAAAAATATTATGATCGGATGTTAATGACGGTAGTTGTTGACATTGAATGGGCGCCTTTGGCTTACAAAGTAAAAAAGTGTTGAATAATTTCGGCGGGCTGGTTAGAACCACGATAGCTCAATTGGAGGAGCACCTGACCCGGAATGTCAGAAGGGTGCAGGTTCAAATCCTGCTCGTGGAAATTTTTTCAACATTTGTGTTTTTGTAATTTGTTCGCAACAAAATTTGCTTTAAAAATCATTTTGAACATTTTAAAATAATACGTTCAAATAATTTTTAACGCAAATTTTGTTGCGAACAAATTGCAAAAACACAAATGTTGAAAAAACTTCCACGAGCAAGATTTTAACCTGCACCCTTCTGACATACCGGGTCAGGTGCTCTTCCAATTGAGCTATCGTGGTTCTAATCAGCCCGCCGAAACTATTCAACACTTTTTACTTTGAAAGCCAAAGGCGCCAATTCAATGTCAACAACTACCGTCACTAACATCCGATCATAATATTTTTATAAATATTGAAGATCAGTTAAGAACTAGGCAAGCTTTTTATAAAATGTTCAGATAATTTTTAAAGCAAATTTTGTTGCGAACAAATTACAAAAACACAAATGTTGAAAAAATCTCCACGAGCAGGATTTGAACCTGCACCCTTCTGACATACCGGGTCAGGTGCTCTTCCAATTGAGCTATCGTGGTTCTAATCAGCCCGCCGAAATTCATCATCATCATCATCAGCTCATTTATGTCCCCACTGCTGGGGCACGAGCCTTCCCTATGGATGGATAGGGAGAACGGGCCATGAACCACCATGCGGGCCCAGTGCGGATTGGTGGTTGTTAACGACTGCTAATGCAGCCGGGACCAACGGCTTAACGTGCCTTCCGAAGCACGGAGGAGCTCGAGATGATACATTTTTGGTCACCCATCCGATGACCGGCCTTTGCGAAAGTTGCTTAACTTCAGCACTCGCAGACCGGGCCACTGCGCCTTCGAGCTCCTAGCCGAAATTATTCAACACTTTTTACTTTGAACTTTTTTCAACATTTGTGTTTTTTTTTTAAATATGACAATATTTTTTTCTGTATTACTGCTAATTACATTACAATTTTTTTTCAAAAAATTTAAAAATCACCGTTTTTCCGTAAAGATCACAATGCGCCTGGCGGGCGGCGTGACGTCACGGCTGCCGGTCACAGTAAAGATATACACACATAAGTCGATGCGACTAATTTGTACTGATCTACTTGCTTAATAATTATATTTTGACATACAATTTATTCAGGTTTATTGTTATATATATTATAAAAAAAAGCAAATCAAAATAGAATAATTTAAGCAACCAAAAATAGCACAATATAGTCTTAAACAGCATTTTGCCATAGTTTACTTGTATTTTAATAAATCGTAAGTAACATATCGTTCGTCACTGCGGCCCATTCACGACTGTTGTGTTTGTGTACCATACTTCGAGCTGTGTATAAAATTAAATGACACGCGGCCGGCGCGGGCTGTCGGATACGGTGACGTCACGTCATCACGTGATATAAGCCGACTGCCAACGAACTAAGAGTATGTTCCGATATGCACTGCGAGCACTGTAAGGTGTGCCGTCAATTTAGTATACTGCGAAGCCGTTCCTTTATAGTTAGCTATACTGGTTACTGTTTAAAACGAAACTCAGTCCAATATACTGTCATCCATGCTGTCATCCATGTCATTTCTAGTCGCTGTTGATCACGTGATCAAAGCACTGAGAGCACCTTACCTCGAAAATGCCAGTGCTTACAGTACAAAAATGGCGACGATTTATGACGTCACATATTTCCATAGGATACTGCGGCAGTATACTGTCAGTCCATAACGGAACAAATTTCTCACCAGTAAGAGCACTGGACAGTGCTCGCAGTGTATATCGGAACATACCCTAAACGTGTTTTAAGCAAATTAATCATGTACAATAAATTTGTACTTAAATACTTATGGTATCAAAGTGAAACAAAAACTTTTTTCTTTTTTTCTTTATGTTGATGGCTTCGTGCGATTATGATATGATATGATGATGAATGATAATAGAAATGAGAAGTGAGAAATGATATACCCCCCAACCCCTCGAGTATCTCAGTAAAGATGTGGGGCCTTAATAAGTCCTCGGGCGGACTTCTTGAGAGAATTTGAAAAGTGACGTTGCACTGTTTTGTTTCATTTGCCAACACTCATGCACACTCACGAACACTTAACGGTTAATAATCCACCATTATTTCACATTCATATTCTTAACACAAATTTTCGATATACTTAACACAAATTTTCGAAAATAAAACAAAACCGCAGACATGACTTCACTTTCCCGCCAAGAAATTAAACGCCCACCCGACCCAGCCAGGAAACGAATCTGGGTCTTCCGCAATCCGGGTGGCTGCACTGACCATTATGCTACCGGGAAGGCTGACGTAACGCCGAATTTTGTTACTGCTTTTTGATTTTTGAAATGCTTTAAACGACATTAGTGCCATCTATCCAAACGTATTTACAACCGATGGACATGCAGATTCATCTTTGCAGATGAATACCACAAACTGATAACACAACGCTATAGTAAATTTTTACTTTTATTTTTAAGTGCTAATTGCTACACTTAAGCTGAATTTTAATTCATATAAAGTTAATATAAAATGAATTAATGTATTTATATAAAATACAGTGAAAAAATTTAACGCCCACCTGGCTGGGTCGGGTAGGCGTTTATTTTTTTTTTAAGTGTAGCAATGAACACTTTAAAATAAAAGTAAAAAAAAAAAATTGGGTAAGTTGGGTAGGTATTAGATCTTCTCTATAACACACTAACTTAGTCAGTCTCGTGGGGGCCACGTTCACCTCGACTTCTCTCTAATTCTCTCTCCTCCATCTCTAGATCACCACTCCGATTAATCAATTTCATCATCATCATCATCATCATCAGCTCATTTTATGTCCCCACTGCTGGGGCACGAGCCTTCCCTATGGATGGATATAGGGAGAACGGATAACGATAAACCACCACGCGGGCCCAGTGCGGATTGGTGGTTGTTAACGACTGCTAAAGCAGCCGGGACCAACGGCTTTACGTGCCTTCCGAAGCACGGAGGAGCTCGAGATGAAAAATATTTGGTCACCCATCCGATGACCGGCCTTTGCGAAAGTTGCTTAACCTCAGCATTCGCAGACCGGGCGCGTTAACCACTGCGCCATCGAGCTCATCGAATCAATTTAATAGTTACCAAATAAAAATTGACTTCGTACAACTTCATACAACAAAAATCAGTATAAATATCACTGATTCCTTAAATTAATCTTCCGAAGAGGTTTATTGATATTGAGAGAGATAGATACCACTTTTATACGGTTCATGTTTAATGTATAAGCCTCATTTTTGCCAGAAACTGAGTTTCCCCGTTTCAAGTAGAGACCCCCATAATTTTCAATCGACACCCTAAATATGTTATATATCCAATACCGCTCTTCATGAATAAAAATAAGGTTTTATACGCATAGAGTTTTCTCTCCCTGAAAAAAGGTTCGTTTTATGATTTTTAATAGAAAACCGAGAAGGCTCATTTCGACTCTGTTAACGTTCGCGTTCAACTTTAAGAGTGATTATTAAGAATGATTCTGGCTATTGCGAACCTGAGCCGAGGTGAGTCGAGTTCGTAGGACTGATTAAGCCGTAAAAAAGGTTTACAATTTGAATGACTGGTAATATTTCACTGGGGTGAGAGTAACGAAGTTATTAAAGCAACTTAAGTACCTAAGCAAACTTAAACCAAACAACAACTTTAATAATATTTACAATAATTTTTTTTCAATTAAATAAGTTTTTGCATTTATATTACAATCAATATCATGACAAAATTTAAATTATTTTTTTTGGGTCAGTCTTATTACCTACCACGAATTGGACAGCAACATATTAAATGACGCTTAGATAAATAATTTATTTACTAAAGCACTATAGTTTGGGAGATAATCTATAGTGACAGATTATTCCGACCAAATCTAGCAAGCATCAAGCTCTAACCGAGTAAGACATCTGTTCGACCATTTTGCTATGGTAGGTACGTTACGGAGCGGTTAGTAAGTGTGAATAGGGCCTGCTTTGGCAGTTTGCGCTCCCCGATCCGATCCTAACCCCTCGGAGAATCTAGTAGGGTACGGAGACACGCACTAGTGCGTGATGCCGTTTCCTCTAGAAAACCTCCGAAGGTGCACTGCAAAAAAGCCCGTTGAAGCTGAAAATGCTGTCTGAGGCAATCAGCAAACTCTCTCCTCAGCGTGGCATGCTATAGCCTGTACCAACCTTTAATATGAGGGTTGAATTTATCGTCCCTCGTTGTCAATTTTCTTCGGGACAATGGGGCAACGGGCCCGGAGTAGATTTCATGTGTCTCAATTATTTTTTCGTGGCCGGCTACACAAGAAGATTGCGTTATGTTTTGTTTGAGATGTTTCGTTACTGATTCTCACTGGTGATTGATTTGCAATTAAATGGCGTTTTTTTAAAAGACAAAGTGTTAAAAAGTTTTAACGGGCGGAATTATTTGTTCTTGTCAAACTAGCCACCAAAGAAATTGGTAAAGGTTTAGGATATATGTTTGTTTTTTACGTTAGTACGGATTGAAATCATGATTATTTATTTTATACAGGGTTACTGGAAACTCGACAACTTCCTTGCGGGAGGTGATAGACGGCCTAAAATGTGACAAATGTAACCCCATATGTATGGCCGAAAATTAATAGTTTCCGAGATAATTTAAATTTTTGTGTTTTTTAAAAATGTCCCAAATTTTAGCAGTTAACTTTAAATTAAAAAAAGCCTCATTGATGCATGGATTAATTTTAATTTTAATAATAATAATAATAATAATAATAATTAAATAATTGTCAGAAGGTTCCTCACTTTGCAGCCCTGACCACCGGTAGCTTGGGCCCTGCCCCGCTGCTGGTGGTACTCTAGGATTAGGTTTTTATAATGTTTTATTGTTTTTATATTAAAAGATTGTAAAAATCTAGTTTTAAGAAAGAAAATAAATAAAGGAGATAATAATAATAAAATGGTCATGCAACGCTTTACTGGGATCGCTCTATCATTACGAACAGGACTATTGTCGCCAATAAACCTGATATCGTGGTGGTCGACCGATCCCAGCGCCGGGTAATACTGGTAGATATCACCATACCTCATGATGAGAACCTTGTGAAAGCCGAGAAGGACAAGCTCAGTAAGTACCTTGACTTGGCTCACGAAGTTACCGCCATGTGGGATGTGGATTCTACCATTATTGTACCGATAGTCGTTTGGGCAAACGGTCTGATAGCGAAGAGCCTCGATCAACACCTAGAGAGGCTCTCGCTGAAAAGTTGGGTTAAGGGTCAGATGCAAAAGGCAGTACTCCTAGACACGGCACGTATTGTCAGAAGGTTCCTCACTTTGCAGCCCTGACCACCGGTAGCTTGGGCCCTGCCCCGCTGCTGGTGGTACTCTAGGATTAGGTTTTTATAATGTTTTATTGTTTTTATATTATAATATTGTAAAAATCTAGTTTTAAGAAAGAAAATAAATAAAGGAGATAATTATAATATGTCATGTTCATAATATCGATTTTAAATTTACAAAATGGCGCGCGCTTGCGCGTTTCCCCGACTTCCTGTTACACTGTTACACATACTTCCGTCTCATTTCACGAATTCACTCCCACAGATTGCTAGAAAGCGAGCGGAAAGATGTTACACATCAAAAACCGGTCGTCGTGGAATCGTCATTAAACACTAACAATAGGTGAACCACTACCAGTATTAAGTAAAATTTTGTTTCTGAATTATTAGTTAAAGTTAATGCTGACTTTTATATTTTTTTGGATACGTTATTAGTTGAGGAAGTTTTGTTAATAATTTGTACGACTAGTCGCATAGTATTTTTTTGAGCTAGGCAACACTTTATGAAAAGAAATGTAAAAAAATTATTAATTTATTTTAAAGTTTTAGTTGTGATTTCAAAATGTTTAGTATTTTGACATGTTTTAGTGCTACCTCAGCTGTGTTAGGATGTCAGCTACAAATTAAATTTAAATTAATCCATGCATCAATGAGACTTTTTTTTAATTTGAAGTTAAGTGCTAAAATTTGGAAAAATTTAAAAAAACAAAAATTTGAATTGTCTCGAAAACCATTAGTTTTTTCAGCCATACATATGGGGTTAAATTTGTCACATTTTAGGCCGCCTATCATTTCCTGCAAGGAAGTTGTCGAGTTTCCAGTAACCCTGTATAGGTACCGTTAACATTTTAAATTCAAAGATTATAAATGAAATAATGTAATTATTAGTTTGTTATTTTCAACAATTAATATTGGCTGCTGACTTCTCCTTCAAATTATAATCTTCTAATCTTTTAAATTAAAGATCGCTCATGACTAACTGTTAATTTAATAATAATAGTAAGCAAATACTTTACCTAACGTTTAGCCGAACTACGCTATTGGCCGCCCGATAGTGACTTATTTCTTATAACATATAAAAAATATGTAAAATTTCTCTTATATGGACTAAAAGTAAAGTAGGTAGTAGTCAATAACCTAATACTGTCCCCCTATTGAAATCAAGACGTCATCGCTATAATTGATAGGATTGGCTGAATCACCACGCATACCTAATGCGGATTGGTAATCACAAATTCGGGCAAAACATCGAAATGGACTTATAAATGGCTGTAATAACCTATGACATTCTAGAAAGAGTACTCTTACTATCTTATAATCCTATTATCTATGTTATCTACACAGCTCACTTAGTCATTATTGTAACAATAGATCCTTTGACATGAAATTGGGTGAATCGACTTTTTAGACACTCTCTTTACGTCCTCACTGATAATATTGAAAAAAAAAGACCACAAAAAACTTTGAACTTAAAAGAACTTAGGTTAATTAAAAAGCTATTCCAATACTGTTCTCAATATCTTATAAATGTTTTTTTTATTATTATTTGTCAGTTTCGTAGTAACGCAGTTGAGGAAAAATACTCCACATAGTAATAAACGTTGTCCCTGATGGTACCCTTGATGATACTTCTCTACATAACTTTAATAAGTTACTTATGAAGCTTGTATTTTTACATTGTATTTTGAAAAAAAAACAATCACACTCTTATGTAACCCGCCTAAACACTGAATTTTTAATTATTCAATTTTTAACAAATTTTTATTTGTTTGTCCCTAACACTGAGTAAAAAATCACATCCACTGCGTTACCGCTATAATTCACAAATTTAGACAAAGATGGCGTTATAC
The DNA here is from genome assembly GCA_963082485.1 of Eudonia mercurella. Classification (NCBI taxonomy): domain Eukaryota; kingdom Metazoa; phylum Arthropoda; class Insecta; order Lepidoptera; family Crambidae; genus Eudonia; species Eudonia mercurella. The sequence continues at coordinate 8,847,055 of OY720044.1, read as the reverse complement.
GCGTCGCCAACACTAGCTCGTGTATCTAGCCACAGAGGGCTCATTATTCGACACGGTCAACGTCGCTCCGATTGGTCACCAGTGTGGCTTGAGCTCTCAAGTGGTGCGCGTGGGTTAATTGTTAGTGTACTGCGTTACCGCTAATTTAAACGTTACTTGTATATAAAATGAAATTAGATTTTGTGACGTTTCTAAGAACAAAGTAATTGCTAAGTAATGACTTGTTTATAAATAAGGGTGTTAAAGTGTCAGTAGGATGTGGCCTTTGATCAATTATGCACTATATAAAGGATCCGGAACAAAAATGCATTTCGAAAGTGGTCCTGCTTGCTCATACCTATCATTAAAATTTCGAATATCGAAATCTGAAAAAATATTTGAGAGCATCAACAATTTCAGCTTACTGTGAACCTTAATTCTTAAGAATAAAGATTAAATTAAGGTTACCAAATATTTGTACTTAATATTTACTGTCATCGTCACAAATGTCAATGTAGCTTCGTGGCCCCAAAGTCGCCTACCGTTTTTGAATCGCTCATCGGGAATCGACTACATAATGTGGTCACAAAACAAAATAATAGAAAGAAATGTAAATAACTATAAATTTAACAACACAAAAGGAAAAAAAAATTACCAAATCATTTTGTTTAAGGGGGTGCAGCGCGGACGCAAAATTGCGAGTCTCAAGTATATTTATGATAGCGAGCGAGCGGCGCGTGGCAGCAGTGGTGTGACAACGGCGTACGACTACGAATACGCACGCACACTAATATCTGTACAGAGTAGGCTGGTGATTTAATTAGAGCAATGTTTACTTTCGTAAAATCATAAGCGTTTGGGTAAAAATAAATAAAAGTCTTAATATTTTCATATTCATATTTTTAAATTGAAAAATAAGACAACAGTGGCCTGCGGAATATCAATACAAACATTTTGATGTCGGATCATTGTTTCATTTGTGCTACGTTTACAAAGTTTCTGAAGAAATAAGTTTATCATTACTTTTACGTATTGTTTATGCAGTTTCCGGGTATTTGTTTCAAATTCCAATACAACCATGGCCTTGTGAAAGGATCAAGCTAACCTACACTAGTTCTTTTAATGTATATCGACGGTAGAAAGCAATCTTGTCGTATCTCGAAAAATGCGGTTTTTTTTTATTACCCTTTTGGAGTAAGAAAAAAATACTGCATCGAACAGTCTGGGTCTCGTTTTCCTACGATGATTTTTTTTCGTGTTACGACGTTGAATTTTTGTAGGAAAAAAACCAAAAACATATGTGAAATTGTGGTAAATAGGGATAAATCTGTAACTTTTTACTAAGAAAGAGATACATCAAAATTATTTTTAAAGTTTGTTAACTACAAGAGATACATCGACCGTTTTTTAATGGCTCAAAAAAGATACAACGTTTTGTTCTAATCACAAAATAAGTATAATGGTACATACAGCAATTTTGCAGCCCGTGTTAAAACAAATTTGCTTAACTGTTATAGATACAACAAAATTGCCGCCCAAGACTATTACAAGATGTAGAGTTACAACGTTTGTTCCCAATACATATTTTAAAGTAAAATCATACTTACAGCATAATGCATAGAGTTCAGAATGACACTTATTTATTTACGTAAAATTTTAACACCCCCTCTCCTCCTGTCGCACTGGGATACGCATCATCCGATCGTATAGCCAGTCGAAGCGCGAGCGCCGAAGAGAGAAAGCGAAATCGGTGTAGTGTGTTTTAAGCATGTTTTAAGTGAACAAAGTAAATAAATAGGTAAGTAAAATTGTAATTAGCTGTACAGTGAAATGTAACTAACGTTATAATTTGTTTAATTATTTAGTACCCACTCACTTATTAATAGTTACGTTGAATTAGAAATAATAACATTCAAAATCTACCATTTCATGTATTTCATTCGTACCATAAAAACTCGACACCACCGGTGGGAATCGACGACTTTGGCGCCGTAGCGCAGTAGTTAGAGCAGTCGCCCGGAAAACGAAAAGTCGTAGGTTCGATTCCTATCAGTGGTGTTGCGAGGTGGTGTTTTCCTTTACTTTACAGTCTGGCAGATCTAAGAAATACAGTTTGACGTTTAGTTATTTCTTTGTCGTAAAGCTCAAATTTGAATGACGCTGTCTATTTTCTATGAGTTTGACAAACTGTACCTACTTCTTAGATTTGCCCGACTAGTATTTTTATTATAGTACTAATATTGCATTGTGAATGAAATGTAAAACTAATCTAACCAATACTTACTTATTAATGACAACTGCCATTCTGCTAGGTTTTTAACTTGTAAACTACCTAAATAATCCAATAGTTTTAATTTTGTGTTTTATTTACTTTTCAGCTTATTGAGGCCTAACTACCTATTTACCAATTTGTCATTGAGCAAATTTACGGGACAGGAACCAATTATTTAGGAAAGGTAACTTATAAATACAATATTAACTATACTACTAATGAATCTACTAAATCTACTCTACTCGTCGTTGTCGTAGTGTTGTCCGAGCCTTAGGGCCCTGACAGAATAACAGCGCTTCTGGGTCATTCTGACCATCTACGGATGACTCAGGAGTTTTATTTTGCTGAGTCAGGGCCCTTTACTTTAGCCTCACACCATACAGCTTTTTGTTCTTTTTTCTCTCTTCTAATATTCATTATTTTTTATGTTATTTTTATTTGTTTTATTGTATTATGTTTCTCTCCGCTAATGCTGTATTTATGTTTTCTTCCATTGTTATTTTTGTGTAAGTTTTGCTTTGTGGTGTCTATGTCTAATAAATCTTTTACTTACTTACTTACGTACTCTAAATTCTATCTACTTTGTTTGTTTGAGCGGGCTAATCTCGAAAACTACTAGGCCGATTTGAATAATTTTTTCACCGTTTGAAGGCTATATTGTATCTCGATAATAACGCAGGCAAAGTCACGGGCAACAGCTAGTAATAAATAAATATTGGACAACATCACATACCAATGTTCCAATACCAATTTTAGTTACTTGAAACCCGAGAAAATATTAAAAAAAGTTGGTTTTTCAATATTTACCCGACCGGGGATTGAACCCAGAACCTCTAGAGATAGCGGCACCTCGAAAACCGGCGCAAACACCACTCCACCGTGGAGGCCGTCAAAGTACAAATTGTTACTAACATATTTTAATTAATGGGGATTAAGTCTGAAATTAAAAATAAATACTTACCTACAGTTTAAAACGTCTTGCGTTTCGTTGTATATTTAATAAAATAAAATAAGAAGGTCTCCATTGTTTTCTTTTAGATGACGAAACGTCGGCAATGGATGGATGACCTAAAACTACAGCAAGATGAAGTAAACCTAAATAAAGAAAATAAGAAAGCTAAGGTGGAAGTATTAAGTGAAATTATCTTCAAGGATGGGAAAAAGGTTCGATCTTTCAGACGCAGTAGTGAAGGTACAAGTTCCAATTATTACTTGCCAGAACACACTTCATTTTCACCGCCCATTTCCCGACGTCAAGAGGTTGCTGTAATAGGAGATGTACGGAAACTCACACCTACCTTCCGGAATCCAAAAAAATACCTGTCCGAGACAAAAAAACTGGTTGACAACATCTCTTCACCTCCAGAAAACTCACAATCTGCTGGCATGGCGGCTGATGATGTCGACGGTATTAACCTAGAGAGAATTGCCCAGATTATACAGCCTATTTCACCTACAAGTGATTTAGTCGAAACCCTCCCTGATATAAGCTCAACAGATGCAATCAAAAACGTCTCTACTGAAAAATATTACGATGTTGAAGTAACTGTTGAATCTAATCATAGTAATATTACGGAGAGTCCTGGAGTACCTGAAATAAATAATTACAATGTCATCGATTCTTTTGAAACTGCTGTAGATGCTGTTAATGAAAACAATAATATACTAGACACTAAAGATAATCCAATTTTAGAAATACATGCATGTTCAGGTGCAACCAAAACAGATTCTGAAATAAACAATATCGCGTCCAAAGACCAAATCTGTGCTGTTGAGGTTGTAGCAAATTGTAAAACAAATGTTAAACTAAATCCTAATGACCCTGCAATAAATATTGCTGTGGAACTAGTTGAAAACCCATCAGATGATTACGTATCACCAAATTTTCCTGAAGAACTTGTCGAAGGAAATAGCGGCATCTTCTATACTGAAAAGAAAAACTCTACAGCCCAGGTCGAAAATGATCCTATTGTAAATAAAAAGCCTGAAACGTCCAATGAATCTCAAATCCGTGACCGAAAATGCAAAAAAAAAATTAATTTTGACAAAATATACCTAGATTTTATTGATCAAGAAGACGCTGATACGCTGTTGCTGAATGAAGCTTTTCCTTCTGAAGATTCAAGTTGGAGCGGCGATGTTTCTTCTGATGAATCATCATCGAAAGGGAAAAAGAAACAATGTAAACTAACCCAAAAGAAAAAGAAGAAGCAGAAAAAAAGTAAAACGCTGAAAATAGCTACAGAAGAACAAAACAAAACCGAAGGCGTTCTGACTCAAAAACCTAAAAATAAGAAGAAAATTAGTAGAGACAACCAAAGAAAACGTAATTCGGGACAGTCCTATACCAACAAGAAAGGTGAACAGGTTGTGGCTAAGACCATGAAACCTAACCCATGTATTAACATCGATTGTAAACGGAAGTGTGGAGAAATAACAGAAGAAAGGCGGAAAGGCCTTTTTAATTACTTTTGGAATCTTAGTAGCGCTCAACGCCAAAAAGATTGGATCTCACAATGTGCCATAAAAAAACAAATAAAAACTCATACTACTGACAAAGGTGAATCATCTAGAAGAAATGTCACTTACGCTTATTATATAAATGAAGGGGATGGTAGAAGGCAAGTCTGTCAGAAATTCCTGATAAATACAATAGACATAACGCAACGGTTTCTATTATATACATTAGATAATGCAGTTGAGGGATTTGCTAAATCTGACGGAAGAAAACTTAACGGTGGTACCAACAAAACTACAGAAGATGTCTTAAGTCACGCTAAAACATTTTTGGCATCTTTACCACTCGTACCATCGCATTATTGCAGGAAAGATTCATCTCGCCTTTACTTACCTGAAGAATTTAAAAACATTTCAAATTTATATCGCATTTATGCATCAAATTGTGACACTAATAACATAAAGAGTATGTCATTTAAAGTATTTTCAAATTGGTTTAAAGCTAATTATAATATTGGATTTCATATCCCTAAAAAAGATAAGTGCATGACATGCATGGCGAGATCGTTTGACGTGAGAAATGAACAAGAAATTATAAAAATGGAGCAACATCTACAAGAAAAGGAAGAATCTTACAAAAGATTTAAATGCCACCAGGACCTTAATGGCATAGATCCCAGTGTGATATGCGCAAGTTTTGACATGCAAAAGGTGTTAAATACACCGTATGGTGATAATATGGCATTGTATTATTCCAGAAAAATTGCAGTTTATAATCTAACAATTTACGAAAGTAAAACACAAGCAGGGTTTTGTAATTTATGGACCGAATCTGATGCTCATCGTGGAGCAAACGAAATTGCAACGTGTTTATATAATTTTATTCAAGAAGTAGACGCCCGGGAAAGTATTCAAAAAGTTTTGCTTTACTCTGACTCATGCTTCGGGCAAAACAAAAATAAAACAATTCTGGCCATGTTAAGGTATATTTTGTCGAAGTGCCAAAACGTAAATACAATACAAATGAATTACTTGATACCAGGGCATACTTATATGCCGGTAGACAGTATGCACGCGACGATTGAGCGTGCTGTTAAGAAGACGACGATATGGGCGCCATCATCATGGCCGACGGTAATCCAGATGGCTCGTAAAAATCCGGGCCCGTATAAAGTTACTGTTTTGGAGGGTCATGACTTTTTGGGCTTTGAAGACATTTTAAACAAAACCTTCAAAAAAAACCAAAAAAATTTTCAAATATCTAAATTATGTATTGCTACATTTAGAAAGTCACACCCCAACATAATGTTTATAAAAAATTCTATGTTGCCGAATGCCGAAACTGTAGAAATCAATTTGTGTAGCTTAAATGACGCTCAACCCAAGGTTTGTCTTTATCCTGAAAAACTTCCTGTTTCGATACAAAAATACAATGATTAAAAAAAACTGGTAGACAAATTAATTATACCTAGAGTACATGCGCATGAATATCTAGGTCTAAAACGAGATAAAAAAACTCAAGATATATTAATAGACACTGACGAAGAAGAATAAAAGGCTTCTTTTATAATAAAATTATTATAAGTATAATTTTCTTCTATTATCTCCATAATAGGTACAGATTGTCATAAAAGAACTTTTTTTATTAATAAATAAAATTTAATAAAATACCTATTTTTTATTTCATTATAATATTTGATTTATACCTTGCTTTGTACCTACATAAGAAAATTAATGTAATGTTTACTAACCTTCTTTATTCATTGCTGTTTGTTACATTTTTACTCCTTATCCTCCTGTTAATGGTATTTTCTAATAAATCTGTTGAGTATTTCAATTGCAACACAAAAGCTGCTTAAGTTTTAAACTTTTTTATCATTGATGTTGGGGTTAATGGTTACTAAAAACAACATTTAGTTTTCTTTATTTACATACAGCATTTCCTTATAAGTTTCATTTTATTTGTTTCAAAGATACATTGAAATTCAACACTTCAACTTAAAATTATAATGAATTACATCAAATTTTAAATGGTCTTCTTTTTAAATTCATTACATACATCACAATAGCTGCCTTTTTATTTATTGACATTTTGCCGAGTCCTATGTTTTTACTCTATAGATACAGCAAAATTGCGGTGTATGTTTGAAAATTCAATTGCTGTAACTAGTGAAAAACATAGGTTATAGTAACCTCAGATAGTAAACTCTAATCGCATATAATAAGTTATCATTTAAAACAATATTTAGCCACACAAAGACATTTCTCTGCATGTTCATTTAAGAGGTATGAATTTTTTAAATATGATTTAGCCTCCCACGTAAACCTCGTTTTTCGTTATACTACAAGATTGCTTTCCAGCGTCGAATTATGACCTATTCAGCGCCTAGCACCAGTGACTTAAAAACACGTAAATTTTCGAAATTCCGCGCGACACCCCCTTAATAACTAATTATAAAACTGATCAAGCGTAACCTTTAACTAAATAAGTTATTGAAAAAATATTTTTTCAACGCAAGTGTCGAGTTGCCCCTTTTTTGTATTGCCTAGATTTCTAGTAGCTTGTTTCCACAAAACAAAAGCCAAATCCAATTTAGAACAAAAACACCATTAAAATTCGACAAACAAACCAAACACTGTGCCCAACAAGCCCAGACAAAGTGTAACCTGACAGCAAGTAATTCGATCTTCGCATAAATAACGGGAAATGATCCAAAACGGCATAGCGCAAATTCAAACTAAATTCCGTCCAATTATAATAGCGCGAAAGTCAATTCTGTACAGACTATAAAACAAAACCGGAGTCGGGGGCCGGTCAGACCCCGAAACTGGGAAATAATGAAAATCAAATAGCCTTTGTTCGAGAAGTTTTCGTATAAATCGGACTTCAACGTGTACCAAGGAAACTGGATGATGCCACAGTGCACACAGAGCAGAAAGCTAACCCTTGCTATCCATAGCTCCTTGATCTGTGCTTTCTACAATCATCCACCTTATTGTCTAACTCCAAATACCTACCTATCATAATAACTTTCATTTATTACTTTAATAGACCTACTATAATTTTTATTTATTATTGAAAATTACAAAATTAAAATCTGAGATTATAATAATCTAAAGTAACTAAAACTAATAGAAAACTAAAATACGGCGTCAAAAAATTCCTCCGCATCGCAGTCGACTGGTAAAGTACCCAAGAGACTGGCGGCATTTCCACGTTGAATGGCAATGCTTAGTCTCTGGCCAAGGAAAAAGCCAGCCTTTGGGTCATGGGAAGTGTCAACCAGCCGTTTGGAGATGTCATTAAACAAAACATGAGCATTCGGACCCCACGGCCCGAGGGTTTCAACCCCAAACGGCTCGAAAATATAATTACCGATAAGGTTATTATACTTTCGCCGCTTGAGGTTTTCTGCAGCCGCAGCAGCAGCACCAGCACAGCACGCAGTGCTAGGAAAATGGGATGGCGCAAGAGTATCGACACAAGTTGCATCCCACACTAAAGGCCTACCCAACTTCCAAGGAAATAAAGACATGCCGTCCGGTCTCTTGCCATCGTCGCGTGCCAAGCCATTGGGTTCTAATACAGCTGGAACGCCGACGGTGACAAGAGCTCGTCGGATGATGTCATTAATGTTCGCGTGCCGGCCCGCACTACGGCTGCAAGATAGGCCGTGATGTCTGAGGCCGTTGACAACTTCGCCACAGTGACAGCGATGGGGAGAACAACAAGGAGCTCCTAAACGCAGGGAAGCAGCGAGGCGGAAAGTAGTGTCGTCGAACAAAGTACCTAAGTTCGACGACGGTAGTGCATGAAGCCAAAGACCCGACTCCCACTTGCCCACAGCCAGCAGGCGCGCACGCTCCGCAGTAGTAGCAGACGTGACAAGTAAATTATTCTGTACTACTCTGCAAATTTGAAAGCTATTCAAGAACTTCAAACTAATTCACAAGTAGTAATGATTGCAATTACGACGCGTTTTTAAATGATGTTGAAAAAACAACATCGTCAACTTGACATTTATTTGGAATCGTCTATGCAAAATGACAAGCGTAAATACCTTTGGAAGGTATCGTGATAGAGGTTGAAATTAAACAATAAGCCCCCAGTTTGAGCGATATTGCGGAACTGAGCGACTAGTTAACATTACCAAAAAGTTACTGAATGATTGAAAAGATGAATTGTAATCTATCATACAGGCATTATTGTGGAATGTTTAAAAAACTAAAATATTTTAATAAAGAATAACCTTTTTATCATATTTTTTACTGCAATTTTTTTTATGGCGGGCCTGCATCAATACTCACTACCGTTAAACATGTTTAAAGTTGTTGTCTCTTTCAACTTCCAACAAAATGACAGTAATGTAATGCCATTTTAAACGTGTTTAGCGCTAAACGCATTTAGTGAGTTTTGGTGCAAGCCAGCCTTCATTTAGAATCTATGTTAAAAAGATTTTGTTTTATACAGAATATATTTTTTTGTTAATTCTTTTTTCATCTCAGTTTTTCATGTGGCGATTAGAACGAAGCTGGAAGCGCACTTCACTCGCAATTTCAAACTAGATACTTCGGAACTATGGCTATCGTATTTCTTAACTGTCAGGACACGACCATGCTACTAACATTATTGTTATGGCGTCAGACCCAGATAGCATTGTGGTAAACGAGCCACACTGCCCTTACGTTGACTGTTGCCCATTATTTCGACAAACATCAGTTTATGAGATCAAAACGACCACTGAAAGCTATAAAACTCAATGATATTGCGGACGTATGAATCTATATTAAGTATATAGATTTATAAATATATAAAAAAAATACCACTTTCCAACTAGCAAATTATGAACCGAAATTTTAGAACCAAGAAAGCTACAAACCTGAATTTAGATTATTAGTAGTAAATATTTTTTCACCTACGAAAGATTTGGAGTGTTTCATACCCGGCTGCTCTTTCCATTCGAAGGGTCGAGTCTAGTTCGGGCCTAGTTCGAGTTTCATTCGCCATTCGATAACATGAGAATTTGTATGGCAAAATTTTAACTCTTCTAGTATGTCGCCAGGAGGCGCTGCTTTAATGCCATACTAATTTTCGTTTTCGTTAACGTAATCGAATGATTACGGATAGTAAACAAAACTCACACTATATGCACCGAGGTGTCTGTACCTAAGAACTTGTTCGTGTGTACTAGAATCCGCACTATTATATTACTAATTCCTTACACAAGCAATTAAAACAACAAAACATGAAAAAAAGAAACAAGTATAAGTTAGCTCTGTTTTTATTTGAACTAGGTATTTATTAAATCTTTGAACCTAGCAAACTAATGTCATATGGTATGCTTGATATTATGTTACTTTATTAAGCTTAATTGCAACATAATATCCTATGTTGGAGTTAAGATCATTACTGTACTTTTTCTTTCGTACTGGTTATTTTTCAGATTCTGATGTTATTTCTGTTTGTGACTTAACGAATTTAACGTAGTAGTTTTGACGTAATTGTCGACATTGAATAGGGCTTTTTTTAGCTTACATAGTAAGAGTAGATAGTGTTGACTAATTTCGGCGAGTTGAATTGATCCACGGTAGCATAGTTGGTAGTTGGTCATAGGGTGCGGGTTGGAATCCTGCTCGTGGAATTTTTTCAACACTTTGTCTTTTTTCGAATTCAGAAACTTAAGAAAACGGAAATTTTTGAGGATGTATACGTAGGCGAACACTAGTCAGTCTATATTTGTTTAAAAATGTCTAAGTATCACAGGATAAGTGTGTCCAAGTGGGGACAGTCATGAACGATCGCTAGTTTAACATAATGTGGCTGTTTAGGTCCTCATAAAAAAGTGCCTGCTATAATAGAATGCACATTAGAAATAAAGTCCATAATAAAACTTCTTTGATAGCTTTAATAGAGAAAAAGTGTTAAATTAATGGGCTATTATTGCCGTTAACTGAGCCTAAAAGCTCTACTCAATATTACTTTATTTATTTTGTTTTAGTTTGTGGACCAATTGACAAGTCAAACACAAATAAAAGCATAAAATAGGTAAAAGCTGTGATATTTTTTAACTAATGGTCACTTACATTAGCGGATTTTTTTTTTATTAACGGAATTATGACCATGTATTTTTGTATGTGAGTATCCGATATATGAACACTATATTTACTGTATCTTGGCGTAAAGACTATCGTGTCGAGCTAAAACATTGTAAATTGAGTTACAGTGTTTACTTTGCTTTCTAACATTTAGTGTAAGCACTGTAACTTATATTGTTTTCTAAAGTTTACGCGAACACTACACATTTAAATGAAACAACTTATACGGATCTACTCGCGTTTATTTTACTTTACACATTATTTAATGTTTATCCTGACGTTTCGAATCCTTTGCAGGGTCCGTGGTCACAGGGAGACTGAGGTGTTGGTCATCTCATAATTAGTTAGTAGCTTGAATCATTTAAATCTAATCAGGTGCGTTCCGTTTTACGCAGAAAGAGCTTACAGTATCTTTTGGTCTGGCAGTATGTACATTATTTATAACATTAAATAATATGTAAAGTAAAATAAACGCGCGTAGATCCGTAAAAGTTGTTTCATTTAAACACTGTAACTTAGTTACAATTTTTACATTAACACAATATCTTAGTTCTAATGGAAACATGTCAAAATTAGGCAACCGACGCACTATTGTGGACGTTTCCAAATACCTAACAGACGGTCCAAATCGCGAAACTGCATTGTTGTTGTTTTTTATGCGATTCTTGAGAAACAATGGTACGAGTATCGAGCATAAAATCGATTAAGGACGAGGGTAGATCGTTTTGTTGGCTCTATTCACTGTCTATCAATGCTCTAATTATCTAAATCATGCGAATGGGAGATGCTAAGATTGGACGCATTAATGTCTTTGTTCAACCCCCATAGCAATATAGACTACTGAAGTGAACTCAGCTCTACTGGAATTGCATTTATTATAAGACAATTCGGTGGGCAAGTAAAATTGTACTAGGTAGATTAATAACGGGATTCTTACCGTTTTTATTGTTATTGCGTATTAGATATTTTGGCACAGTTGCATTCGCCATAAATACGGATGTACCTACCGATTTTTTTAAAGTTACTTGCAAAACATTTACACTGCCCTTTCTTTGCGGTTGCAGATTTGGTCATATTTATTTTTTTTAATAAAATTTTTAATCAAATGTTGACAGTATGATTATTTAACGATTAACATTATTTTGATTTTTAATCTTAGGTAATTCATTTTGGCCAAATTAGTAAAACTATAAAAATATGAAGTGGATAACCTCTCATTTGCGGCGAGTACTGATCAGTGCCCTAAACAATTAAAATTCTATTGTATCTGCGTCAAAAACTTTTAACTGCTGATAAAAAACACGGCAATAAGATGAAGTATCGTCAACAAAAAAAATCTGTCGTTTCTCATCGACGTCAAACTTACTTTACAAGTGGTTTCTTTTCAAACTTATTTATTAAAACCGCCTTCGCCCCCTCAACTTTAACGAGCTTCGTTCTCTTTATCCGATAATAATTTAATGAATGTCAAACTCAACCAACTAGCTTAAAGTTTTTTGAGCCGTCTTAGGCCACAGTTACAAGCATCGTGAGCGTTTTACGACGCGGTAGGCGGATTTCTAGTTCATTGCGCGTCATTTAACGGCAGATTTTGAGATGAAAAAATTTTTTCATCTCAAAATTAGCAGAGTAATGCCGACTTATTTTTTTGTTTTTCAAAAATTATCTCTTCGAAAATGAAAGTGCATAACATTTTTCGTTACATCGTAATTTGTAAAATACTGTATACCTACTCGCTTTTGAGTGGGTGACCTAACCTACGGCTTATCTATTTGTTTGTGATCGCACGACGGCGGCTCGGACACTGTCGGCAATGTTCGTCTAGCTAGATGCGCGTGAGATTTTGGTTATTGTATCTATGCCTAGTTGTTTTTCTGATTTTTCTGTGTTTACCGCCTTCAAGACAATACTGTACTTACCTACAAACCAATTAAGTTTTTGCGTACGAAATGTGTAAAGGCGATCTTAGTGTACGAATAAACCTTTCTGGTTTCTGTTGCACTAATAATTTGTAACATTGTGATAAGATTTGTTTAATAAATAAAAAAATAAAAAAAAGATAAAGTCAATGGTGATAAACTATAAATCCGCTCGTCGCGTCGTCGCTAGGGCGAATGTTAAGGCACACTAGCGCCACCAAGAGATAAGTATCTTGATAATTACTAACGGACCGGATCTATTTTTAAACATTGCGTACCGTCTGATAACAGGAAAGCATCCATAGTATTTATTTAATTATTGTGCACTGCTTTTTGTTGCGTGACTTATTCATAAAACGGGCTATCGCATTTATTCACAAACAATGGCCACATTTGGTGTTACCGAATAAATACAAAAACAAACCTAAAAGTAGTGCACAATTATTAAATAATAGATGTTTGCCTAGTGTCGAAAGGTCTGCAATGTTTGAAAAAAAAATCAGTAAGTATAGCTGTTATCAAATTAAATCCATTAGCGGCGCTAGCTCGAAACTAGCGGTTAGCGGCGCGTTTAATTACGATGTATATTGTTTTGTTTTCATGACCGTTGTGTAAAAGTTACGTGGCCGAGGCCTTATTGGGTATTTAGAGAAAGTGAAGTTTTGTTTTTTACTTTTATAAAATATTCATGTTACGTACAAAGTGGGCTATTCTGTTTCTAACTTGATGGAGTTACCTGGAGATAGACGACGCTGCCGAGGTTATCCCAGAATGAGGTGGCGAGTTGAACTGGACATACAGAAAGGAGTAGGGGGTTGCCCAGCATAAGGACAGCAATAGGCTAAAGAAAATTTCGTGTTAGTGTGAACCATCAATCGAGTTGTATATAAACTTGTAACACCTGCTAGTAACAGATTTTTGACGTGACAACGTCTTATAATTCGATAGAGCCGGCTGCACGCACGAAAAAGTTCCGCGTTACATCGCTCGCTAATGCCGCGTTATATCGCTCGCTAATGCCGCGTTATATCGCTCGCTAATGCCGCGTTACCTCGCTCGCTAATGCCGCGTTACCTCGCTATGCCTTATGTAAAATTAATATGGGTATCATTTCCATGGTTTTCGGGGGTGCCGATTTCGAATACAACATTTATTTCGAGATCCAAGATGGCGGACGCAACTTTTATGTAAAATCAATATGGGTATCATTTCCATGGTTTTCGGGGGTGCAATATGGGTATCATTTCCATGGTTTTGGGGGGTGCCGATTTCGAATACAACATTTATTTCGAGATCCAAGATGGCGGACGTGACTTTTTTGACGTTAACACCTCCCGACACCTTCTTAAGATGTTGTCACGTTCAACTATCGTCAGTAAACCGACTTTACAGACAACCAATTTTTTTACCCTTATTTTAAATTACATTGTCTTCCATTTGTTACCATTCGTTAAGGGTTTCTAATAGTTTCCAGGAGATAATAAGGATATTAGTGGATTGAGTGTTACGTCAGCTAAATAGTTTAGGAACCTTAGACTACAGACACGGTTGAAAGGTATTTCATTGTATTTTAACTGCCGCTCTAGTCTAGTGATCCACCAGTCTCAGACCCAGAGGTCCCGGGTTTGATTCCCAGCAGGGGTAGGTACATGTTTGTGTACATAAAAAAAATATTTTTCATTTTATATATTTTATAAATGATAATGTTTGTTAAAATAGAATAATAAAACAGTGATTCCATGATTGCAACTATAGCCCCCTAGACATGTAGCATAACGCTAATAGGATAAAAATGAAATAGAATGATTAATGTACGGGATTGATTTAAGTCAACGACACATATAAATGAAGTATTTAGCTCAAAATGTTACGACGTAATAATTTAATTCAAAGTTTAATGTATTATTAATTTTATTACAAAATTTAATTTGATTTAATATTAGACTTTAATATTATTCTGAACCTAAAACTAAAAACCTTAAAAAATATAATAAAATAACTAAAATAAATTATTAAAAGGAGTCCCTTTAGGCAAGGTTCCGAAGATACTGGCAGCGTCCCCCCTTTGAATAGCTAGACTAATTCTTTGTCCGAGGTAGCTGCCAGCTCTTCGGTCTCCTGTGATGTCGACTAACCTTTATTAAAAAAAAACAAATGAATTTATGTCAATCCCATACAATAATCATTCTTTTTAACTTCTATTCTATAAGCGTTATGCCACTTGTCTAGGGGGGCTGCTCAATAAATCAAAACGACTCCAAACAATCGGCTCGTGAATATTGCATTGCCTGTGTCTAGACGATTTATTTTCGATTTCAGGGTCAACGTTGAACAGGGTAACCGAATTAGGATGGCCGTGAATTTAACGAAGACAAACAACAGTGATTGATAGTATATTATTTTCCTCCATTCTTTCGTTATGAAGCCTTGTTGAGAATTGAAACCTATGAAATTGACGTTTTGTTAAAAAAAAATTTATAAAATTATATTTTTCATACTAACGTTTTTTTTTTTTTATTTTCTTAGCATCTATGTTAACACTATAAAAATTTAAGGGTAGTGTTTTTGTTTCACTAGTTAAATATAGCAGACATTAAAAAGAAAAAATCAAATACCTTCAAAGCTATAATGAAACAAAAAGTCAATTCCGCGAAACAAAAAAGAAGTCAATTTGAAAAAAAAATTAGGCCATAAAGACTCAAAATTAATAATCATTGTTATTACTGAAGCCTAAGTAACATAGTCCACCTGTGTGGGCTGTGTGGTGCCGGTGCACCACCCCATTTCTTTCCGTGGATGTCGTAAAAGCCGACTAAGGGACCATTCCAGAGGATGGGCAGCAGCATCTCTCTGAGGTTAACTCTCAACTTACTGCGAACGCCAACCCGCCTGCCAAGCGTGGCGATTACGGCAAATCACCTCATGATACCTTGGAGGAGGCCTTTGTCCAGCAGCTTTGTCTTTTGGCTGAGATGAAGTAAGATAGTTCTAATTAAAGGTGCATAATAATATTAACAACCTGTATTGAGTTTTAGAAGTAATACATTTATTAATGAGTGAGAAAAAACGTTAATTTCATAGGTAAGGACCCAGTATATTGCAAATAAGATATACTGACGCATAAGATGTGTCCCACAGCACAGAGGAGCTCGATGGCGCAGTGGTTAACGCTCCCGGTCTGCGAGTGCCGAGGTTAAGCAATTTTCGCAAAGGCCAGTCATCGGATGGGTGACCAAAAATGTATGATCTCGAGCTCCTCCATGCTTCGGCACGTAAAGGCGTTGGTTCCAGCTGCATTAGCAGCCGTTTATAACCACCCATCCGCACTGGACCCGTGTGGTGGTTTATTGCCGTTTTCCCTATCCATCCATTGGGGAAGGCTCGTGCCCCAGCAGTGGGGACGTTAAATGAGTTGGTGAAGATCTCACACGAAGGACTAACTACTGAGGCATTGCATTCGGATGTAGTCGAGACACACCTTTTTTATGGTAACAGACAGAACGGTGGTAGCTAGTCAAGCAGACTTATAACTAACCTTACTACCAACCAAAGCGATTACGCACGGGTCACTCACTGTATAAGATTTAATATAAGATAACATTGATAAGGTATTACATAGATAATCTAGGATAACGGCATTTAATTCTTTAGTAGCGCTTAATCGGATAAAACTTAGTGACAGCCCAGATTAATGGGATGCAATTCATTATCCCTTCAGTTATCCTGTTTAGTAAGCGCGGGACAAATGACTAACTTTTGGCACTGTTGACTAATGTTACAATAATAATTATAATAATATAAGTACCTAAGTGAGTAAGTATGCGAGTTTGTGATCACGTATCTGGGCTATGCAAACATACCTCTAAAACTCTGGATACAGGTAACATTAGGGCTTTGTTTAATAAAAAAATAAATAATTATTTGAACTAACAATACTAACGTAAATGTTCAAATAATTTTTGACGCAAATTTTGTTGCGAACAAATTACAAAAACACAAATGTTGAAAAAGTTTCCACGAGCAGGATTTAAACCTGCACTCTTCTGACATTCCGGGTCAGGTGCTTTTCCAATTGAGCCATCGTGGTTCTAACCAGCCCGCCGAAATTATTCAACACCTTTTACTAACGTAGCATAATAAATATCATTGTTACTAACATACTTACAAAAATATGGATAGTTTATATGAATGAAAGTTTTCCTTTATTTATTTTTTCTAATATAAATTTACATTTTTAAATATTTTCTAAAAACAAAATAAGTAAAACATTTAAAAATATAAAAAAATATATTGTTATTATTATTATGCATCGGAATATCCGAAACACACTTTGGCTGACCTGGGAATTGAACCCAGGACCTTCGGATGTCGGACCGAGCGCTATGCCACTCTGCCACCGAGGCGTAATAATATACATATTTAAATAAATATTTTGTCGGTAATTAATATAATAAATTATATTGTAACATGATAGTTTTAATTATCCGTTTGTATTGAAAAGAGTTTAACAGAGATAACCTAAGATAACGGCATTAAATTCTTTAGTAGCGCGTAAACGGATAAAAGTTAGTGACAGCCCAGATTAATGGGATGCAATTCATCATCCCTTCAGCTATCCTGTTCAGTAATCGGGACGCGATGCCAACTCTATCGGAAAGGATTCACAGCAAAAACTCTTTGGGAACAACTATGAGAGTCGTTTGTGATTTGTGACAAACTTATTATATTCACGTCAATCGTTGCGGGGGAAAGAGTAATAGATCGCTTCGTTTTTATCTTAGTTTTATTATTAATGTACAATGAATCTAATGGTCGGGTTGCGTACAAAATTATATAAAAAATATTGTTATCAAAACTTTTCTTTTTAATTTTTTCAGATTTTGGTTTAATAATGCCAAATGAATAATGTTTTACTGACTTACAATTTGGATTTTTTTTATAGGTAGAACGGGCCATAAACCACCACGCGGATCCAGTGTGTTTGTTAACGACAATTAATGCCGGCGGGACCAACGGCTTTACGTGCCTTCCGAAGCACGGAGAAGCTCGCTTTGGTCACTCAACCGATGACCGGCCTTTGCGAAAACCGTTTAATTTTAGCAATCGCAAACCAGGCGCGTTAGCCACTGCATCATCAAGCTTTATAAGCCTGCTAGACATAGGTCTGTCCTAATGCATGCCACTGATCCCGATTCGTCTCTTCTGTTTACAATATTTGACCATTACATGTTTCAAACTGTAAACAAAAATCAGCCGCCGCTACAATTTCTGTGATAAATTAATTTACTTTGGGGCTTACGAAACGAGGGCATGATGTGATTACGCTGAGATTTCCTTTTTCTCCAAATGCCATTATTATTTGTGACTTTTTAAGGGTGATGTAGGGATAAAATGGGATTTCGCTTCTCACCTTTTGTAGTATTTAAAAGGATTTACCACAATTTACTTCGTTATTAAACCTCTTTTCTTGTAATGTAAGCTGTTTAGCCAAGCCTTAGCCTTTTTTTTTTGGTCTTGTTCTTTCTGACGTTATTACGGTCAGTAAGTAACTGTAATATTTTACTTAAATTACTTTTATAATTTTGAAAACGATGTTCTTAACAAGCTTAAGTGATGACCATAATATCAAAGGTACCTAATTAATAGTACTTACTTACTTACTATCGTGCTGTATGTAGCCCCAAGCAAGTTTTGTAAATAATAAGTCATTTAAATAACAGGCCTATTGATTATGCCTTTTTGACTAACATTTATACCATTATAAACAAATTTGTTAGTATTTACAACTTATATACAACACTAGCTGACCCGGCGGACTTCGTACCGCTTTGACAGTTTCCATCATTGAGTTAAATATATATCAATGGTTTCCATGATAAAAAAACAAACAAATCATTTTATATTGGAAAATTAAATTGTCGTTTTTAATATTTTATTTAATACATTTTTTAATATATCCTATGTTACTCAGCGCTAATGTAGCATTCTAATGGTGAAAGAATTTTTAAATCGGTCCAGTAGTTTTCGAGTTTATTCGTTGCAAACATACATACATACATACATACATACAAAAATACAAAGGTTTCCTCTTTATAATATTAGTATAGCCGTCATCCGCCCGCTTCGCTGTGCGAAAATAATTGATCAATGAATGCTAAATAAAATAGTGATTATGTTTACCAACATCATATATAGCCTATCATTTGCACAATCTCATATTCTATAGATAGTATCTACAAATTTTCATCAAGATCGGTCAAGCCGATCAGCCAGACAGACAGACAGACAGACAACTCTCTCAACAGACAGTAACTCTCTCTCTTTTTTTACTTTTATCCAAATTTAGGACCAAACTTTCAATTGAGAATATTATTTGCCTTGTAGAAAATCTGTAGTATAACTAAATTACAATCAAGTAACTTCTGCCAACCTAAAAGCTATAACTAATTTGTTTGTTCGAAAATATAAGTCGGTTTTTACAAGTTTGGTAATATAAAGTAAACGTAGTAGTGTAACTATCTCTCTTTTTTTACTTTTATTCAAATCTAGGCATAAACCTTGACCTGTGGCCTTTATTAGGCCAACATTATCATACGAAAGCAATATTACGCGTGAATGGGCACAAAATCAAAGATCGTACCGTTCCAATATAAATCACTATTTGTCTTCCTCACGAGCCTCAACCCTTTTTCTAGCTAAATTACTTTCTTCGGTAATGTTTCGTTTTCCCTCGATAAGCCACGTTATTATCGTTAACTCTTTTATAATCTGTTTTAAACGAGACAAAAATATATGCCATCATTAGAGTACCTAAATCACTACATAGTATAAAACAAAGTCGCTTCCCGCTGTCTGTTTGTCCCTATGTATGTATGTATGCTTAGAACTACGCAACGGATTTCGATTCGGTTTTTTTTAATAGATAAAGTGATTCAAGAGGGAGGTTTATATGTATAAATACATGTATAATATAGTAGAGAAACACTGATAATTAGCATTGCATCCGTGCAAGGCCGGGGCGGGTCACTAGTTAAAATATAAAATATTCCCATACCCAAGGTATCACTACTTACACACTTCTGTCTTTTGACATACGATTTAGATTTACATTATTGTAGAAATGTACATTGAAATCGTTACTTACCATGCTGGTCTAGGACGTAAAAATAATGTATCAGCCGCTTACCTTCCCGTGCATGTCTTAGGAGTCGGCTAAGGGATAATGATCTCATGATTCTCGCACATCAAGCGATCGGCTAGCAACCCATCACTGATGTTAGGTATCTATTCCACCTCGGAACCCTTAATGTTAAATGAAGCATACTGAGAATTGGTGATTTTGATGCTCTCTCTACCCCTTTTTGGAAGTAGGATGTATGTATGTATGTATGTATGTATGTATGTATGTATGTATGTATGTATGTATGTATGTATGTATGTATGTATGTATGTATGTATGTATGTATGTATGTATGTATGTATGTATGTATGTATGTATGT
The DNA here is from genome assembly GCA_963082485.1 of Eudonia mercurella. Taxonomy (NCBI): domain Eukaryota; kingdom Metazoa; phylum Arthropoda; class Insecta; order Lepidoptera; family Crambidae; genus Eudonia; species Eudonia mercurella. The sequence continues at coordinate 8,826,832 of OY720044.1, read as the reverse complement.
ATGTATGTATGTATGTATGTATGTATGTATGTATGTATGTATGTATGTGACTTACCATAACACGTGAAGTACAAAGTATAACTGAAAACTAAGATTCTGTACTTTTGATGCAACCATTTTGTTGAATATATATGTTTAATCAGTCTTAAGGAAAAACTAGGGTGACAAAATAAGGAGTGAATACGATTAGTTTAGTTTTTTTTATTAAACTGTTATCTTTACAAAGAAACTATTCACATGGAAATGGTTACAATTACACCTTTGATATTAACAGTTGACAAATAGAATCAGATAAAAGATGTTTCGTAAGACATCGGTCGTTTAAACACTATCTCTTAGTTATACTAATTACAATATTTACAAATCCGTACGAATCGTTTTTTACACAATCAATAGTAAATTCAATATAGACACAATGATATATTTGACTAATAATAGTGTGTTTTAAACAAATGTATGGTTCACAGCCAGTAAAAATAACAAAAGTAATATTACATCTCACAATTCTTATTCACAATTTTATGTATTTACATGTTCGAGCATTTCTGGCAATGCATTATATGCCACCATATTGCCAAATCCTCTAGATTCCTTTTTAGTTACTATCGTAACTATTTCCTCCTCCGGAGGAGGTGGAGGGAATTCGGCATTTTCATCCACCGTAGTCAAAATATCATCTACACCGAGAACTACTTCCCTATTGTCAATTTCAATTCTATTACGCTCAACTAAAGAACTATCCTCCATTATACTGTACAAGTTTTCTGATTTCGCTTTAAACATTTGTCAGGAATTCATGTAAAATGGATCATTTAATACAACTTCATCATTGACAGCGTTGCCTTTTTGTGACCACTCTTTCTGCTGATGTTTTATTCTGTAAATAATTTCATCATGGATGACACCAAAACACATGGCAGTCAACGCTAGCCCCGTCAAGGTGTATGCAGAGCAAAACCATAACGTTGTAGGGTTAGTAGTATAATATCTCACTCCACTTATGGTAGTGTAGCTCATACCTGGTATAATATTACCAAAACCTATTGTACTTAGAGCCATAAAACAAAAATAAAATCCATCTACAATACTCATACCATCTAGTTTATACAAAACAATAGCTCCTATTATTATATAAATAAATATTGCTGCAAGACATAGCAACACGGGTGCTAATATACTTAAACCATGCATTGATAGCTTAGAATCAGTATCAGGCCAACTTATAATGTCATCTTTGGCAGTACTGGTTGTTGGTCTCTCTGATATGGATAGGTCTTTCTGACTATCAGGTTTTAAGACGTAACATTCTTCTGTAGGTGTTTTACTTGTGTTTTGGCTGTTAAGCATTTCTTCTTGTTGTCTTTTCAACTTCATTCTTCTCTCCTTTTCTGCCATACGTCTTTCGTCGTAACAGCAATATCCACAGTTTGAACATAGACAGCAACATAGTGCTCTGCTAAATACACTTCTAGCCATCTTTGACAATAAAGAGCCAACACTTGAAAGATATATTAAAGTTAATGGAATCCCAACGAGTGCATAGAGTATAGTAACTCCTTTTCCGAGAATGGTTCTTGGTGCAATATTGCCGTAACCTGTAAAAATAATAATCATTATGAAGTTTCAAAACATGATATTATCAAGAACGTTATACAAACTTAATATAAAAAGGAAGCTCCTTACCTATAGTAGTCAAGACGGTTAGTGAATAGAAAAATGCAAGAGCTAAATTCCATTCATGTTCCTCATAATGGTTGCTAACGTCGCCTCCGCCAAATTCACCAAGGGCCATCTCCCGGTAACTGACTCCATATTGCGAGGCCATTTCCGTAGTCACCCTCTGCACGAGCTCGTTTTGAAACTTTAGGATCTCTTGTGCGGCCAGCCTCGTCCAATTTTCTCTATACAAGATATTAAGTGATACAGTTATTTCCCAAATATTTTCTACAGCTCTACTTCGCGCATCCCAAAAATAATTTGCGGAAAGAGTCACATTTCCATACTCATAATCATCTTCGGAATGTCTTTTGCTGGTATCATTTGGTTCTCTATGACTAGTCTTTTGTCTATCTGGTAATAATCGGGGTCGTGCTGGCACTTCAACACCACCTTCAATCGCAAAGAAAATAAATGATCCCAAAAACGTATAAGCCAGTAGTACACAAAATATCACAATGTTGGTAAGGGACCCGATAATAAATTGTTTTCTTCTGTACTTAGTTGTTTTAAAACAAAAGCAACAAACAACTTTCTGGCGCGGAGTTTGTGCTCTTTTTTTACTATTAGATGCCATCGAGTCGGCATCTTGGCATCTGTCCAACGGTATTCCTCCATTAAGTGAGGGCTTTGCCAATGTATACTGTTCGAATCGGCTGATCGCCTCTTTATCCAGTACCACATGATCTATATCCATTTTCGCTTACGGTTGTTACCTCTCTTCATCAAGTGACGTCATTATCTTCTCGTCGCCGACTATCTGAAACAATGAATTTTTTTCGTTAATATTACTCAAGATTTTTCCTTACACTAAGTGGATAGCCATTTTTCAAAGTCCTTTTAGATGGAGGGGAATAAGTGACAAATGAAGAAGTATGATGTTAGAAAAATGATTAATGTTCGGTTAAAATCTTGTCACGGTCATACATTTAGAAAACAGGATCCGACTAATATTAAAAAGAGCTGTGCCCGCAACTTTGAACGTGACGAAACGACGATATTACAGATGAAAAATTTTGTTGCTTACAGCTCAGAGGTTTGCCACTGGTTGTGTTTATCAATTAAGTGAGTAAACAAAGCCTTGCTTCTGTGGTCACAAAGAAAGTTGCAAAAATATTTGACGTCCTACCTACTTAACGAAGGGAATAATGCGCTTTTGAAAAATTAAATTTAATAAATATGTTTTAGTGTACTAACATAGTATTTTCCAAAATTGTAACTAACAAAATTGACTCTATGTCTAATTGTCTTATCCATAAAAAAGTTTAGGAACCATGACGTATCTATTTTTCAATCATCATTCACATCACATCACCAGCTCATCCACGTCCCCACTGCTGGGGCACGAACCTTTCCTATGGATGGATAGGGAGAACGGGCCATAAACCACCACGCGGGCCAAGTGCGGATTGGTGGTTGTTAACGACTGCTAATGCAGCCGGGACCAACGGCTTTACATGCCTTCTGAAGCACGGAGGAGCTCGAGATGATAAATGTTTTGGTCACCCATCCGATGACCGGCCTTTGCGAAAATTCCTTAACCTTAGCAATCGCAGTTGCAACCGGGCGCGTTAACCACTGCGCCATCGAGTTCCACTATTTTTCAATATTCTTACAGTATTAAAATTTTCAGTAAGTGTTTCGATATAGTTGATGTCGCATTTTTTTTTACATTAAAATTCAAACAAACCTTTAACAGTACTAATGGCTTACGGTACGACTGTCATCTCCCTAGACATCTCTTTTAAAAATAATGAAAAGCATAATGCCCTACATATAATCCTCTCAATAAAATGTCTGAAAAATTCGCAACAAAGGCAGTTGTTTCCAAAAATAATTGGTTTGATTTCCACTGCCCATTTTCGCCGTTCGCATTCGTATTAAATTACTGCTGGGTAGCTACAAATAACTGTATATTTATTTTTCAGCCTTAATATTAATAATCTTGGAATTTTACACATACCGATTTAGTTGAAATGATTGAAAGAGTCCAAGCTAATAGAATTTATTTTCATTTGTATTTTAATTGCTGAGAATATGAAAAAAGAACACCTTTACAAAATCCAACCAAGGAGCGAGTGTTTGCGCCCTGAGTAATGGTATACTCTGAGCGATCAGTACGTACAATAAACACATAAATTATTTAATGTACCTATCAAGGAAAATACAGAAATATCGGTAGCACATGCCATACGGTTTTTCATGTGACAAAAGTGTATACATTTGCACTGTCTCATAGGAGAGTTTGCTTTGTTTATTTTGGAAGTTTAATTTTATAAATGATAAGTTTATATCAAGTGTAGATTCCAAAATAATCTACACAGAACCCTCTAGACGGCTACAAAATCACATATTTTACCTGCAAGCTGTGGTGTAGTAGCACTATTCCGAAATCGCACCATTCCGAAATCGCATTATTCTGAAATCGCATTATTCCGAATGAACAATTTTAACCTTTTAGTATCTTTATTCCGATTAAAATAAAAAGCTTGTACAGTCAGCGTAAGTAAAACTAAAACATTTGATTGATAACTTAAATGCATTCTGTTCGTAATTAGACATAAAAATTTCCACTTGATGACAGCCAAATTGCAAAATAAAAATAAACACTTTCCAACTAAAAAAATAAACATTTTTTTATTCTTTAATGTGTCGCAGTCTATGTAAGCACTGCTTAATCTTCTCTTTAAGGCGAAGGGTAAGGCACACTAGCGCCGCTAATAGATTTAATTTGATAACTGCTAAACTACAGATTTTTTTTCAAACATTGCGGACCTTCCGACACTAGACAAACATCTATTATTTAATAATTGTGCACTACTTTTAGGTTTGTTTTTGTATTCATTCGCTAACACCAACAGTGGCCATTGTTTGTGAATAAATGCGATAGCTCGTTTTGTGAATAAACCACGCAACAAAAAGTAGTGCACAATTATTTAATAAATACTATGGATGTTTTCCTGTTATCGGACGGTACGCAATGTTTAAAAAAAGATCCGGTCCGTTAGTAATTATCAAATTATCAATTGGTGGCGCTAGTGTGCCTTACCCTTCGCCTTAAAAAAATCTTCTATAATCAGCTCTGTACGTTTTCTTGTCCAAGTACTTCTATTCCTTTTAGCAATTGAAATATGTAGATATTGTGCCGATTGATCTATTTTGCGATCAATTACACTTGCTTCTTTTTGCCGGCTCCAATATAGCGCCCATCTCTGTTGTTCATCTATGAGTTCGACTATACCTAATTGGCAATTCGGAATAATGCGATTTCGGAATGGTGCGATTTCGGAATACTGCTACTACACCCAAGCTGTAGCTGCTTACCTTTGACAAACACTTCCCTACACCTTTACGATAATTTTCAATTTCCAATTTGGTACGCTACTTACGTACTACAGCTGTTCGTTGATTGATCAGGCAGTATATCCTTTTATATGTTTAGATTTATTTTCTGGACACGCACGTTCCTTCGATTTTTCGCAAAGGCGAGAATGCTTGTTACGTGTCATGAATGAAATAGTGCGTTATATTTTTAGGGTACGGTGAGCAAGGTAATAAGTTAAGCCTTTACATATGAACATTGACGAAGTCGAAGTTTGACGAAAATGTTTGACCAGTGTGTGTTACCAATGATAACATACGGGACTGAGACGTGGTCGCTCACTATGGGCCTTATCAGAAGGCTCAAGGTCACTCAAAGAGCAATGGAGATGGCTTTGCTCGGAGTTTCTCTGCGTAATCGAATCAGAAATTAAGAGATCTGCAGAAGAATAAAGGTTACCGACATAGCTCGAAGAATTGCTAAGCTCAGTGGCAGTGGGCAGGGCACATTGCTCGCAAGACTGATGGCCGCTGGGGCGGAACAGTCCTTGAGAGGCGACCGTGTACTGGAAAGCGCAGTGTGGGCAGACCTCCAACAAGGTGGACCAACGAATTGGTGAAGGTCGCGGGAAGCCGCTGGATGCGAGCAGCATATAATCGGTTGCTGTGGAGATCCTTGGGTTCCCTCAAGGATCTTCACCTTTGCCTCCAAAGGCCTCCGCTTTTGTCCAGCAGTGGACGTCTTTTAGCTGAGATGATGATGATGATGATGATATGAACCTTATGTCAATTGGCATTTGTTAATTGTAAAATTCAGTACAAGTTCAGTATGATAATCAAAAAACGAAGTGGTGTGTTTTTACATTATGAATATTTTTATTTAAGAAAATTAATAATTTGCATGTTTAATTTTTAAAAGTGTGAAAATACAAAGATCTAGTTAGTTAATAGGCAGCATTTAAATAAAAATGTCCATTCAACTAAAAGTAATCTATTTTGATCTTTTCATAGGGGACTTTAAATAAAAAGTTTCAGTAGCATAATGCATTGCCCAATCATTGGCCTAATCGTGCGAAAAATATTGATAATTAAAGATTGTAAGATGTATAAAGACTCTTAAATTATGGTTTTGTTCGATAGCTCCAGACTTCGGTTCTTTAATATGAAAGACAACATCGTTCTGAAGTACTCAATAACAGAGTAGCAAAATAAAAATTAAGACTGGCGGACTTTTAACAATATTTATGTGCAAAGGGGGACAAGAAATAATATGAAAATCTATAACATAAAGTAATAATAACTATACTTTTATTGCACACAAGAAAACAGATACATAGATGCTAACAAGTGACCAAAATAATAATAGAAAGAAGATAAAAATTAGTTCAAGAATAAATAACCTATATTAACCTATATAGGTTATTTCTTATAACCTATATAGGTTATTTCTTATAACCTATATAACTGTATTGTAAGATTTTGGTAACGAATAAATTATAGTAATAATATTTTTTTTTTAATATTTTTAAATGTTTTGTTTGTTTTAGAAAACATTTAAAAATGTAAATTAATATGTTAAAAAATAAATAAAAGAAATAATAATAAAAAAATAAAAAATATATTATAATTTTTTTTAAAGATATACATATATTTATTTATTTATTCTCCTCGATACGGATCGCATTGTGAGAAGGTTCCTGTCTTTGGAGCCCTAACCACCGGTAGCTTGGACCCTGATCCCGATGCCGGCGGACCCCTATTTTTATATTTTTAAATGTTTTATTTATTTTGTTTTTAGAAAATATTTAAAAATGTAAATTTATAAGAGAAAAATAAATAAAGAGATAATAATAAAAAAATTAAAATATTAAAATATTGTAAAAATCTAGTTTTGAGAAAAAATTAAAAATAAAAAGGTAATAATAATAATTTGTAGGTTTTATTTTGTCTTTAGTTAAGTTATCTTAATTTTTTTTTGCTTAATTTTTTCTTTAATGTAGTTAGTTATGTTATGTTTCATGATTATTTTTAATACATTTGTTAGAAGGTAGATAAGCGTTAAAGTTTATTAACTTATATAAATCATGTTAAAATTAAAATTGTCAGTGACATTTTATAATAATAGTAAGTTTCAAAAGTAAGCTGTTTTGCGGATCGAAGGCGTTTTATTTAAAAATCTTTTTTTGGAAACAAAATTTCAAATTCAAAATTATTTATTCAATTTATGCTACAAAACAGCACTTAAGAATGTCACTATGCCATCGGTTCTTAAGTCCACACAGGGCGGGAGACCTTGTACTGAGAAGAACTGGCAAGAAACTGAGCAAGCAACTCCCTTTTACAGCGTCAAAATATTGAAAAATTTCGTATCTTGAGGACGCTTTCCATTACAAATTAAACACACAAAGTATAAATGACATCAACAATCAATTTGAACCTGTGTTTTTTTTAAATTATTATTTTGCCTACTTCTCACTAATTAAAAATGAAAATTTTTAGAACATATAGTTATATATTAATAGTTATTAAGTAATACAATTCTTATAAATATCTATTTATTGCTATTACATTTTTATCAAATCAAATATCAAATTCTAATTCATCACAAACACTACAATTTTCACTTATTTTTATTTCGTATATTGGCATTGGCACCTCTGACAACAGCCTCCATATTATATTTTAATAGGCTATTTCTGTGTTTTTATTCCCCATTAATGCTTTAATCGAATTTATGTTAACGAGACCATCTATATTTTGCTCTAGTTCGTGCCATTGGATGTTATGTTACTTCAGTCAGGTTAGGTTGTGCTGGTGATATTGTGTGAAAAGTAACCGGTCTACCTTAGAGATGGAACGCCCATCGTAGAAGGCGGTTCCTTATTCATATTTATCATTTAAAATATGAATAAGGAACCGTCAAAACATTTCATGACAATGAAAAAAAATTTTTTTTTGAAAAATCGTTTGGTACGGAAATGTGGAATCTTTTTCTTAATCGCGACTCACGCTTCGCCACTTTCCAATCCTACTTTCGCACCTTGTAACCGGGGGTAGGTAGGGTATTGATATTTTGATGGATTATTTTGTTTGCAAGTGAAAGTGTTTCCCATATTTCATGGGAAGTGAAATTGGATAAAAACTTTGAGCTCAGCTGTAGACGAGATGCATTCAGAAAATAAATTATGTGCAAATATTTTTTGTAAAGATTTTTATTCTATGAATGTTGTATTTTATGAATATTTTCTTGATCTTTTCAGTTTTTCCCTACTTCATACCTACAAAACCCTCATCTCTCGCTAATGGATTTAATTTGATAACTGCTAAACTGGTTTTTTTTTTTCAAACATTGCGGACCTTCCGACACTAGGCAAACATCTATTATTTAATAATTGTGCACTACTAGGTTTATGTTTGTATTCTTTCGCTAACACCAAAAGTGGCCATTGTTTGTGAATAAATACGATAGCCCGTTTTGTGAATAAACCACGGAACAAAAAGTAGTGCACAATTATTAAATAAATACTATGGATGCTTTCCTGTTATCGCACGGTACGCAATGTTTAAAAAAAGATCCGGTCCGTTAGTAATTATCAAATTATCAATTGGTGGCGCTAGTGTGCCTTACCCTTCGCCTTAAGTAATGATAAAGCCGAAGATGGAAGCGTCCTCACCCGGAATTCTAAATTACTGAGGCACGGTATCTTATCTAGGAGCTGCCGGAACACAACAATGCTGCTACTACTATGTGATGGCGACATTTTCAGGTAAGACGGTGGTAGCTAGCCAGGCGGATAAAGCTCTACCACCAACCAAACCGAGTATACAAACATGTACCCTCCTATAGATATCAAACCCGGGACCTCTGGGTCTGACACCGGTGACCTTAACCACTAGACTACAGACGCGAGAAGATCACTTAACATCAGGTGTAATAAAGTTCAAGTGCTCACCCGTATGTAATGATATTTTACATAAATTAAAGATAATAGTGTTATAAAAACACAAATGTTGAAAAAATTTCCACGAGCAGGATTTGAACGTGCCCCCTTCTGACATACCGGGTCAGGTGATCGTGGTTCTAACCAGCCCGCCGAGCAGGTTCAAATTCTGTTCGCTGTTTCGCAACAAAATTTGCGTTACAATTATTTAAACATTTTAATAATAGTGTTATAAAAGTTACAGCATATTTGACCAAAAAAATCACACAACAATGTCAGCAGAATACACTTTAAATGTCATAAAAGAGGCAACTTGTCACCCCAATAAACTTATTTATACACTGTTTACGGGCCTAAATCCATTGATAGTTTATTGTACATTATGAAGGTCCTTTTTTCCGCTGTCAAAGATGAAAAGGGTCCTGTATTATCAAGTAGTAAGCGTATTTATGGCAAATGTGTTTCGATGGAGTGAAGTACCTATAGCCGCCCTCTCATTTTACTTATCTATATTAATACGAGTAACTGAAGAAAAAGCTTCGTTTACACATTTTGAGCACATTGCGCACACGGAGGAATGTGAGATTCATTTAATATGGAAAAGGAGTGACGAAGAAGAGTATGTTTGTTTGTTTGTTTGTTTGTTTGTTTGTTTGTTTGGTTGGTTGGTTGAACGAGATAATCTCAGGAACTACTGGTTCGAATTGAAAAATTCTTATTGTGTTGAATAGTCCATTTATTGAGGAAGGCTATAAGCTATATAACATCACGCTATGACAAATAGGAGTGGAGCAGTGATGAGGAGGAAGAGCGGCAATTAGTTTCATCAAATTGTATAGACTTTGTTTACTTTGTGAATTAGGAGCGGTCGAGTTTCGACCACTGCGTGACCACTAGTATATCTAGATGTACACATGCACGCACATCAGTATCACTACCACAAACTGCCAAATGTCCTCAATTGAATTAGAACTTTATGTATATGGCATAAGGTTGAACATTTATTGAAGAAATTTGACAGTTTTGGATAGTTTGATGTTGTAATTTTGATTAAATATCAAAAGCAATATTAAATCACGTTGTACTGCAACTGATATCCATATTATGATTAGTGAACTGGAAATTAGGGGTGTTTAACCGCCTTTGTGGTCTAGTGGTTAAGACCACCGGTTTAGACCCAGAGGTCCCGGGTTCGATTCCCAGCGGGGGTACATGTTTTTGTAGGACTTGTTTGTCCTCCTGGCTAGCTACCACCATCTTATCTAAATAAGTCGCCATAAATACAATGTTAGTAGCATTGTTGTGTTCCGGCCAGCTAGAGTTAAGATAGCCAGTGCCTCACTAGTTGAGGATCCCCGGTGAAGTGCGCTTCCACCAATTGGCCTTATCATCACTTAAAGATCAGGTGAGATCAAGGCACTGTGCTTACCCGTAAATATAAAAAAAAACGTGACTGGTGGTATATAAACAGCGATACCGATATATACCGTTATGATTGCATTTCTTTTGTTTTATTTAGTAAAACAAAGCGTTTTAAAAACGGTGCGTTACGCAAATTTATTGTAGTAGGTATTAGACATACCTTTTTATACTCGACGTTTCAACCCAGTTACAACGCCATTAATTTCTTTGAACGCAAAATGTTTAAGTGAAAAACAAACAGTCTGGTGTTAAATAAGTATTCATAATTCAGACGTAAGGTAATTGAACATCAAAGGAGCGTCGTTGTCGTCACATCATCAATTATAAAACTTCACTGGCAAACTTTTCGATGAAATAATAATTAATTTATATTTATTGAGAAGTGATCCCTTTGAAATAATCGACGGTAAAGACGAGCTCTTTGTTTGTAGTTTTGAGGCAGTTTGGAAATCTAGGTAATAGGAATACAAAAGATTTAATTAAGTTTTTTTTAACTTTATTTTAGCGTCTCGGTGGCTGAGTGGCAATGCTCTCGATATCCGGAGATGCTGGGTTCGACCCACATATCACGTAAAGTAAGTTATGGCCTGAGTTTGGGGTCACCAGCTCGCATTTAGCAAGAGCGTGGTACGGAAAATAGGCCATCAATTATTTCCATTTTCTGAGATTTCAATTATGAAGTCCTTGCCTTGCAGTGGAACAGTTTATAGGCTAAATTATTTTTCTACACACACCTCCACACACTCTCACGCACACACACATTCACACTTGTATACACATACAAAAATATAAGATCACTTTTTATTAACTGCAAATATTTTGACAAAACATCTAATTATATTAGACAAATAAGGCCCTAGCATTTAAAAAAAAATCAGGCTAGTTTTTTTTTCACTTTTCCTGACACAAAAATTTTAATATTTTTAAAAGGGGCCTCTCTGTCGGTTTTTTTGAATGAAACTACGGGCACGTGTAAGCGGTGAAGGCATTGCGGCCTCTCTGTTTCGGCTCCTTTGAATTGAAACTACCGAAAGTGCCATATTTTTCTTTTTAATCGAAATGTCTTTTGACGTTTTTCTTGAAAACTAGCGTATAAAAATTTAAAGTTTTTCATAAAAAAATTTTATATGTTGTTGAATTCATTCTCAAAATATTTGCAGTTGATAAAATGTGAGCTTATATATAAAATTAAACAAAAACAAATAAGAAACCAAACATGCGCCTATATTATTTTGCTTTTTCTTTTGCTTTGTCATTTGTTTTTTATAATTTAAACAAATAAAGCTTTTGCTTATAAGGACGTTCCAAAGCAAGGTAAATGTAATCATTTAAGATAGCGAAACAAGCATATATTTTCATTATTTTTTTCACTGCACTCAAGAATCAGTTCAAATAGGTAGGTATCCTACAATGTGTAGCAATAAAGTATTGGTAATACACAAAACAAATCAAATCAAAAATCAAAGTAGAAATTTTCTCGAAACACGTAGAATACTCGTTCAATTGTAATCATACCAATCGGCATTGAACAAAACAATATTTCGAGACACCGACAACCTTCAGAATAGTTTGGAATCTCTGCCAAGAGCAAGATATAACAATACTGTTATTGGAAGACCATTTCTACCACTAACGATCCGAAAACGGCTGGCAATACCGAAACCATAATTGGCTTTGTTGTTCATTAAACAGCTCCATGGCTCAGTGGAGCCGGTTTTAACTAGTTTTAACCGGTTTTACACCTGTGCGAACTGGATTTCGGGGATAGAAATGTTGAAACACTTAATTGAATAGGCCTCGTCAGCGTTAGAATTGTTGCCTGTATAGAATTTATTACTATCACTATACGTACAACTAATATTTCACAAAAAGACAACAAACAAATACCTAATAAAATCTTTTTTATTTTCATCTATTAAAGTAATATTGTATTTCCAGGCTTTATATCGAGGCAACTTTAAAGAGCTAATCGTATGATACACGTTACTCCAATTAGTTGTGTGCCTTCGCCATAACATCAATCAAGATAGATACCTAGATAGAGAGATAATACTTTTATTGCAACACTATAAAACATAAATTACAAAGTTAAAATTTGGCGGTCTTATCGCTTTCAAGCGATTTCTTCCAGACAAGCAGTATAGCATGGTTGTGTTCCGGCAGCTACAGATAAAATAGTCAGTGCCTCGGTGCAACTTGCGGGCAAGATGAGGACGACTAGTGAGGCAGAATCCTGCTTCACCAGCTGTCCTCGCATCTGGACTCTGCTTCTACTTAACATAAAGCAGAGAAGTTAGGTATAATTTCGATAAATATAATTAATTTAAGCAATGAACAGTTGTACCAAAGCGAAGCTTTGTAAACTTTTTCGTTAGTAATGATACACTGAATTCGAGTGTAAGACAAAAGTTCGGCAGACATCACATCGATAGACGGAACAGCGACAAGCCTTAGTCTACCGCGGCATGCTCGCTTTGCTCGCTCGGTAAATGTACCTACACCTAACGCTCGTCACTTTGCTCTTCGCAACCTCCCTTCCTTGGATCCTACGTCTTGCATATGCCATTAAATATTTGTTTAATCATTATGCTTTAACAGCGAGCTTGGTTGCCTAAGTTGTTGCTGTTTAATTCTGTCGAAGCTAAAACTTGACTGAGTTCAGCATTATAATTTTTTGACATTCAAGTCTTTAAAAAACGTCGTATCGTAAGTAAAAGACAGCCTTAATTTTAACCTTGGAAACGGCTATTGTGATACGACATTGCCTGGCATAGTTTCTCTACGTATTTATGATGTAAACGCAAAAAGTTAGTAATTATGAATATGCGAAATTTAAAACGACCAACACGCATTGCGACCAACGATACGTATTTCGACTACATGATTGGGCATAATGCCGAGTTTTCGAACGTAGTACAGACAGAATGACCAATTTACCACGTACAAAAGACGTGACGATAAATTAAGGATCAGAATACATAAATTGGAAATATTGGTTTTGCTATTAAATAAAATTGCTCTCACCTTCGTCTTTCTTTCATTTTTATCTCAGCAAGTTGTTAGTGCAATCTGAAACAAAGAAAAACATAATAAATTATTTATTTCATAATTGTAGACATTTTATTTATGTAGGTGGCTAGCAAGAGCTGGATGAGAGTAGCCGATTGTGCTCTGTCTTGCACTTGGAGAGGCCTATGTCCAGCAGTGGACTAATGTAGGCTGATGATGATGATGATGATGATGATGATGATGATGATGATGATGATGATGATTGTTATTATGCATTTACAATACCTACTATAATATACGAAAGATCGTGAATTCGAGGCCTGAGCCTAACCCCACCGACAAATTCTCCGCCAACCCGCCTCTGTGATCTAGTGGTTAAGACCACCGGTTTAGACCCAGAGGATTCGATTCCAAGCGAGAAGTACATGTTTGTGTACTCGGTTTGGTTGGTGGTAGGGTTTGTTTGTCCACCTGGCTAGCTACCACCATCTTATCTAAATATGTCGCCATAACATCAGTTTGTAACATTGTTGTGTACCGGCAGCTAGAGATAATATAGCCAGTGCCTCACTAGTTGAGGTTGCCGGGTGAAGTGCGCTTCCATCATTGGCCTTATCATCACTTAACATCAGGTTATATCAAGGTACTGTGCTTACCCGTAAAATATAAAAAAAATACATTCAGAAATTGATATCGCACAATTTCCTCATATCGTCGAGGATAGTTCAAAACCGCGCATTAGCATTGGTGGATTCCGCACAAACATTCTCAAAAATAGATAGAGCAAAACAGGGTAAGTGCTTTTATCTTATGATTTAAATAGTTTTTTATAGAAATAACTTCATCATTACAAATAGGAGCCAAAACAATTGCTATATTCTAATTAGTACGTAAAACCACCAAGTAAATAATTTTATACTAAGTTGTCCATCCTCTCCTTTTCTTTAAAAAAAATCATGTGTTTGACGCTTACGCGGTATTTACCAAATACTACTTACGCGCTTTTGAACTATCCCCCACGATATCGCATTTTATTTTGAAGGATTTTAATCTATTAGCAAACGAAGTCTTAAATGTAGAATTCCTTTACAAGAAAACACCCATGCTCTAGTGAATGAACACTGAATCCTTTGAGAATGTAGCGCATAATATGGAAGCGATGAGTATACTACGCTTGCGTATACAAGACGACTTTGCACCATCGAATAATATTAGTTTTTGGTGAACGAAAGCGTTCCCCATTCTTTCTAATAAAAACCTGTACTGCTCTTCCAACTATGGATCTTAGAAGCAAACTTACTATCAATCTCAGTTCTAAATCATTATAGAGTCTGCACTGGAAATCCCTGACCAATACAGTAGGTAACATGACATAATACATACTCGTAGTTCATACTCGAGTCGAAAAGCGCTTGTTGGATTGTTAAGTTGATTTGACAAGGTGTTCACCAATTTTTACTGATGACAGTATTATCGGAGTAGCACCAGTTCAACAAAGTAACTCAGAGTTCAACACGCCTTTTAACCGCCTCTGTGGTCTAGTGGCTATGACCACCAGTTTAGACCCAGAGGTCCCGGGTTCGATTCCCAGCGGGGAGTACATGTTTGTGTACCCGGTTTGGTTAGTGCTTGTTTGTCCGCCTGGCTAGCTACCACCATCTTATCAAAATATGTCGCCATAACATCAATGTTTGCAGCATTGTTGTGTTACGGCAGCTAGAGAAATGATAGCCAGTGCCTCACTAGTTGAGGATCCCGGGTGAAGTGCGCTTCCATCATTGGCCTTATCATCACTTAACATCAGGTGAGATCAAGAATAATGTTGAATATCATTGACATTTTTATTAAAGACATCAGCTAGGAATCAATCGATCACTAATTCCTGTAGGGCACGGTGGCACTACCCTAACATACAATTTTATTCATGAGCCCTACATAGAAATTAAATTGCAAAATAACCGTTCGATCACACCTAATACTTCGAACGACAAAACGCCAGGCAATATTGGCACTTCACAATACATCAGCACCTACGAATAATCAAATAATCGCATCCCCCAGCTTTCAACGTGTGTGCTATGCATAGGTCTACTAGAACTTTAGTGGCCCTTAACCTTTCCGGATTTCCTTTGCCAGTTAGATTCGTGTACGTTCAAAGCTTCTCTTTGTGAAAATGGTATTATTTGATTTGCGCAATTCCATTGTAGACTTTATAATTTCCTTCTGTCTGACGACACGCTGAGTACCCAGAACTTTACTTTAATGAAAAGGGGTTGGTGACAGAAAAACATTATGGTAATTATCTTTATACAAAGTCAAAGTCAAAGTAATTTTTTTTATTCAAATAAACTTGGGAAAAGTGCTTTTGAATCGTCCATACATTTTTAACCTACTACCCATTCAGGGCGTCTTATTTTTGAGCTGTAGATAAATGGGCATAAGAAACTCCACAGCTGTAATATTAGTAACGAAATTTAAAAAAAATGCATGTCGTCACCATATCATACAATATTTAATTTAACAAATTGTATAAATACATTTTTTCTCAATAAAAAATACAGTAGTTTCAACTGTCTGCCTGATAATTTATTCAGGAGTCGACATCACGCAAGCATGTAGGTACTTTAGATATAAAACTAATTAGTGTAAATAAATTTAAAAGTGTATTAACAAAGTGCCTATTAGGACATTGCTTTTATAGTGTTAGTGAATTCTTAAACCAGAAAATGTATTAATTTTGTCACAATAATTAAAATTTTTGCACGCCTGCTTGCAGGTTGAATACAATTGAAATAAATTTAAAAATGTAACATCCTAATTTACTGTGTTCTAGCAAATAAATTTACTATCTTATCTTATCTTATCTTATACTAATTTCTTTTTCTTGTGCTGTTACAAAACTAAATAAGTCTTTAGTCGGTTATTATTATTCGCCTGCCCTATTTCTTATTTTTCTATATTTCTTCTATATGACCATATTTTTCCACGTCACAAGACTCACAAGCAACGGTTAATCATCATTCAGCCGTCTTAATCCCAATATTATTGAGGGCGGCGCAACATGTTTTCTTTTTCCAATCTCCTTGATTAGCCATCTTTTCAACCTTTACTCTTTTTTGCCATAACATCTTTTACACAGTCTATCAATCTTTTCTTCGTTCTTTCTTTTCCCGCGTTGTTTTTAAGTTTCTTATTCATCTTTCCTCATAACATGATATCATACTACGACACAGTCAGATACCTCTCAGCTTTTCTGTGACTAGATTTTTTTTTTGAGAAGATAGCCGCATTTTCGGCATCACCGGACTTTTTTGGGGGCGGCAAGAAACTTAAAGGGTTTCTCAAGCTGTGTGAAACGAAACCCCGTCAGAGGTGTGCTAGAGGGAATGGCATCACGCACTAGTGCGTGTCCCCGTTCCAAACTAGATTCTCCGAGGGGTTCTGATCGGTTTGAGAGCGGAACAACCCGAGGGCGCCTCTAAAGGCTAGGACCTCGGCTCTGGTTGACCGGGTCTTGGGGGTGGGGTGTGACTAGATGCTTCGTGCAAACTTTGTAGAAGGAAACTCTACCTCCCATAGCTTTGTAGTGACATAAAGCGATGCTTGTTTGTCGTCTTTTTAGTACTTGTTGCAACAAATTGGTATGTTATCGCACCTGCTCTGAAGCAATGGAGGAATAGTTTGTGATATCGTATCAAATTCTTAGAATGTATTGTGAAATGCTGTTACGAAATGTTTTCACGATTGTGAGTTATCGAATATTTCAAGGTAGCAAAGAATGTGTATGAAAAACTGACATTTTGAGTTAAAAAGAAGATGTTTATTTTAATTATATTGCTGACTTATACACTGAAAGAAACCAATAAAATTCTATATGAATAAAAACATTTGGCTCTTATAACACTTATATTATAAGCTGTGTAAACTTAATATCATAATCATAATACATGTCTTTAAGTAAAAGTTTCCATAAGTTACTAGAATGTTATTAATATATAACTTTCTTTACAATTTACTTTATTAATGTGTCCAAATAAAAAAAAATAAAGACATATCTTTATCTGCGATCATAATAGCGAACACAAAATGAAAAAAAAAAAATGAAACAGAATTTATATCCATCGATCGTAACAATAGAAATCCATCAAAAAAGTTTCTACCACATTGAAAACTAAGAATACCAGCAAAACAATGGAATACAAATACCTGCATTCTTCCCTATACCGACGAAGTTGGGTATCATTAAAAACTGTGTTCCACAATCCACAATACCGGTCATTATGCAAAGCGAGGATACGGCAATACGAGTAATTTTATTAACAAACAGCAGATACAACGACGACTAGGAACGGTTCATAAAACAGCAGTTTGAACATTGTAAAACAAATCCATTTTTCACGAGGGTTATCTCGGTCGGGGCACAGTCGCAATAAAACTTGGGGCATGCATCGTCCTGAGGTGGATGCAATTTATGTCCTACTACATAGTTGGGGAGCATTGTCAGTAGGGATATTACTAGAGACAACATAACTAACACTAAAGTTAGTGATACATTTTATATCAAGAACCCTAGTTTGTAATTTATAGAGTTGTTTCAAACGGGGGACATTTTGTGCTCGGTTTGAATGGTTGTAGGGTTTGTTAATAGTGCACCTCACTTACCCTTAAATGTATGATTTTTTGTTTATCATAAAAAGCTTTTTTAATGGATACTATGTGATTCCATAACTTCGAAAAAAATAAAAATATTTTTTTTTGGGTCTGCACTTTTTTTTAATAAACAAAATACGAAAAATGCTCTCGTTAATAATTTATTTTCATTTTGTTTATTTCATAATATTTTTTCACTTTATAATTTTTTAATAATTACAAATCAGTATCAATTTACATCATTAAAACAGAACATATATAAGTACTTTTATTTATTTTTTCAAAAAAAGTTGTTAGTCCGCCTGGCCAACTACCACCATCTTATCTAAATATGTAGCCATAACATCGATATCGTAGCATTGCTGTATTCCGGCAGCTATAGATAAGATAGCTAGTGCCTCGTTAGTTGAGGATCCCGGGTGAAGTACGCTTCTACCATTGGCCTTATTACCACTTAACATCAGGTAGGTACATGAAGACACTGTGCTTACTTTACGACATAAAGAAAAAAACGTATTGTAAAAAGGTTTATTTTAAACATTAAAATGCGTTGACAGCCAAACAGATAGAAGCTTAATTTGAATGTAAGAAGTTTTAATTCAATTTCGTTAGACTACTGACGTACCCATGCCTTACAATGCGTATTTTTTAGGGTTCCGTAGCCAAATGGCAAAAACGGAACCCTTATGGACTCGTCATGTCTGTCTGTCTGTCTGTCTGTCTGTCTGTCTGTCCGTCCGTATGTCACAGCCACTTTTTTCCGAAACTATACAAACTATACTGTTGAAACTTAATAAGTAGATGTATTCTGTGAAACGCATTAAGATTTTCACACAAAAATAGAAAAAAAACAATAAATTTTGGGGGTTCCCCATACTTAGAACTGAAACTCAAAATTGTTTTTTTTCATCAAACCCATACGTGTGGGGTTTCTATGGATAGGTCTTCAAAAATGATATTGAGGTTTCTAATATTATTTTTTTCTAAATTGAATATTTTACGCGAGAGAATAAAAATATATGATGTACATTACCATGCAAACTTCCACCGAAAATTGGTTTGAACGAGATCTAGTAAGTAGTTATTTTTAATACGTCATAAAGTATTTTAAGTTTTCGGAATGAATACCGCAACAATAATAATTTTCAATACAACATGAAACATGAGGAGCTCGATAGCGCAGTGGTTAACACGCCCGGTCTGCGAGTGCTGAGGCTAAGCAACCTTCGCAAAGGCCGGTCATCGGATGGGTGACCAAAAATGTATCATATCGAGCTCCTCTGTGTTTCAGAAGGCACGTAAAGCTGTTGGTCCCGGCTGCATCAGCAGTCATTAACAACCACCAATCTGCATCGGGCCCGAGTGGTAGTTTATGACCCTTTCTCCCTATCCATACATAGGAAGGCTCGTGCCCCAGCACCAGCCCAGCTCCAGGACATAAAATGAGCTGACGATGAGGATAATGACAAAATTTAAAAAAAATTACTGTCGCGTTCTGCCATTACAGAATAGAGTCCTAAGTTCGCTTTCTAGAAGAGATGTACTGATAGGTACAGTGATGTTTTATTCGAGAAGCTCAATGGCACAGTGGTTATCGCACCCGATATGCGGTTGCTGACGTTAAGCAACTCTCGCAAAGGCCGGCCATCGGGTGGGTCACCAAAAATGTATCAGCTCCTCCGTGCTTCGAAAGGCACGTAAAGCAGATGGTCCCAGCTGCATTAGCAGTCGTTAACAACCACTAATCCGCACTGGACCCGCGTGGTGGTTTATGGCCAGTTCTCCCTATCCATCCATAGGGAAGGCTCGTGCCCCAGCAGTCGGGTCAAAAATGAGCTGATGATAAAGCACCCAAGCAATACTATTATAATCATTTATATATAGGTACCCAGCGACATTTTCTAATTTAATTATCAAAAAGAGATCGCTTCACTCAGTGCAAGCAACGTTAATTGAAAGAAAAATACGAGGTGAGATTAACAAGCATTAAACCAATTAAACAAATCTCGTGTGCCAAACAAATCTGCTTAATACCCCAATATGCGTGTCAAGTCTCTAAAGTAAACATAATTAATAACCAAACGTTCGTAAGAGAAATGCGCTTCAAAGCGTCTGCGTCTGTGTGATCTCATTAAGTCAATCTAATTAATGTTGAGTCACAGAGTTATTCTAGAAACTCGCAGTATAGGAAATTGTTTGTTTATTATCAATGAGAGCGATTTATAAGCCTCAAAAATGTATGAAAATAATGCTAACATATACATATATGTATATGTTAGTGTTACACCCAGCGCCATCTAGGTTGATGTTGTTACAACCGTCCAGATGGCGCTGTGTGTAACATTAACATATACATATGTACATATGTTAGCATGATACATGATGCTCTTGTACTTTACTATGCATCCTTGTATGTACTTTTAATTATAACAATTATGTTTGTGTCAATAGTATACTAAGTATTTATTATTATTTATTGCTGTTAGATTAACTATAATTATTTATGGTGAACCGACGCGACGACGAGCCCACTTCGAACTCAAATATTTTTTGTCCATCCAAAGGTTGTCTGGAATAGATCACTCTTAGTGATAAGACCACCTTTTGTACGTGTATTTTTATGTAGTTTTTTTGTCAAATGTTTTATTTTTGGTGTACAATAAAGTTTATCTTTATTATAATCTTTATCATATAATTCTTAACAACTTTTGTGCTTTTAATTACATTTTTTATTTATTATTGTTACTAATAAGTAAAAAATGTAACTAAATTAAATTACTCATTAATTTGCGTACTTATATTGATTTTTTATGTGCTGTATTTTCTTCATAAATAAAAAATAGAATAAATAAAATAATAGTCTAGTAGGCAATTTTTGATTTTAAAATTGTTTTTTTTCATCAAACCCATACGTGTGGGGTTTCTATGGATAGGTCTTCAAAAATGATATTGAGGTCTCTAATATTATTTTTTTCTAAATTGAATATTTTACGCGAGAGAATAAAAATATATGATGTACATTACCATGCAAACTTCCACCGAAAATTGGTTTGAACGAGATCTAGTAAGTAGTTATTTTTAATACGTCATAAAGTATTTTAAGTTTTCGGAATGAATACCGCAACAATAATAATTTTCAATACAACATGAAACATGAGGAGCTCGATAGCGCAGTGGTTAACACGCCCGGTCTGCGAGTGCTGAGGCTAAGCAACCTTCGCAAAGGCCGGTCATCGGATGGGTGACCAAAAATGTATCATATCGAGCTCCTCTGTGTTTCAGAAGGCACGTAAAGCTGTTGGTCCCGGCTGCATCAGCAGTCATTAACAACCACCAATCTGCACTGGGCCCGAGTGGTAGTTTATGACCCTTTCTCCCTATCCATACATAGGAAGGCTCGTGCCCCAGCACCAGCCCAGCTCCAGGACATAAAATGAGCTGACGATGAGGATAATGACAAAATTTAAAAAAAATTACTGTCGCGTTCTGCCATCTAAGAGATAAAAAAGCCAGGTCCTTGGTATTTAAGAATTTTATGTAAAGTGCGCTTCTAACTTCGGTCTTCGGCTTACCATCAGGTAAGATCAAGGCAAGTGCACATAGAAAAAAAATATCCATTCCGTGTCTTTGTTCACTGGTTCCATAAATCAAATTATAGCTTCTTGCGCTTGAAAGTGCGACGAAGACTTTCATAGCTCTCAGAATAGGGAAATATATAGTGGCATTCACACAATCTTTATGACAGTGTTATCCAAGTAATGGTGGAATTAAGTGGTGCACGGTCTGCCTTTGTCCAACGTAGTCTGGCCTTTAAGAATTCATTGTTGTTTGCAAAAGTTTTCTAGTATCCTTGTACTTTAATTTGTTAAAGTTTGCAAACTGACTTTGTTGTGTTATTGTCGTTTGTGTTACCACAAGGTTAGACAACAGGTTACAGAATAGAGTCCTAAGTTCGCTTTCTAGAAGAGATGTACTGATAGGTACAGTGATGTTTTATTCGAGAAGCTCAATGGCACAGTGGTTATCGCACCCGATATGCGGTTGCTGACGTTAAGCAACTCTCGCAAAGGCCGGCCATCGGGTGGGTCACCAAAAATGTATCAGCTCCTCCGTGCTTCGAAAGGCACGTAAAGCAGATGGTCCCAGCTGCATTAGCAGTCGTTAACAACCACTAATCCGCACTGGACCCGCGTGGTGGTTTATGGCCAGTTCTCCCTATCCATCCATAGGGAAGGCTCGTGCCCCAGCAGTCGGGTCAAAAATGAGCTGATGATAAAGCACCCAAGCAATACTATTATAATCATTTATATATAGATACCCAGCGACATTTTCTAATTTAATTATCAAAAAGAGATCGCTTCACTCAGTGCAAGCAACGTTAATTGAAAGAAAAATACGAGGTGAGATTAACAAGCATTAAACCAATTAAACAAATCTCGTGTGCCAAACAAATCTGCTTAATACCCCAATATGCGTGTCAAGTCTCTAAAGTAAACATAATTAATAACCAAACGTTCGTAAGAGAAATGCGCTTCAAAGCGTCTGCGTCTGTGTGATCTCATTAAGTCAATCTAATTAATGTTGAGTCACAGAGTTATTCTAGAAACTCGCAGTATAGGAAATTGTTTGTTTATTATCAATGAGAGCGATTTATAAGCCTCAAAAATGTATGAAAATAATGCTAACATATACATATATGTATATGTTAGTGTTACACCCAGCGCCATCTAGGTTGATGTTGTTACAACCGTCCAGATGGCGCTGTGTGTAACATTAACATATACATATGTACATATGTTAGCATGATACATGATGCTCTTGTACTTTACTATGCATCCTTGTATGTACTTTTAATTATAACAATTATGTTTGTGTCAATAGTATACTAAGTATTTATTATTATTTATTGCTGTTAGATTAACTATAATTATTTATGGTGAACCGACGCGACGACGAGCCCACTTCAAACTCAAATATTTTTGTCCATCCAAAGGTTGTCTGGAATAGATCACTCTTAGTGATAAGACCACCTTTTGTACGTGTATTTTTATGTAGTTTTTTTGTCAAATGTTTTATTTTTGGTGTACAATAAAGTTTATCTTTATTATAATCTTTATCATATAATTCTTAACAACTTTTGTGCTTTTAATTACATTTTTTATTTATTATTGTTACTAATAAGTAAAAAATGTAACTAAATTAAATTACTCATTAATTTGCGTACTTATATTGATTTTTTATGTGCTGTATTTTCTTCATAAATAAAAAATAGAATAAATAAAATAATAGTCTAGTAGGCAATTTTTGATTTTAATTGACAAACAAATATTTGCGATTGTTACAACTAACATAAGCATGATAATACCTCCTTGTCTACAGTGAAATGCAATATACGCGAACTCCATTAATACTTTAAAGCACATTTTATAGCAATGCTGCAAAATCTTTCAAGTGTATCATTTAACATTGACTCATTTCCAGTATCTTTATGGCTAATAAAAGGAGATGTATGTTCTGAAAAGATTTGTTGAAGCGATAATTTTAACAGTATGCATAAAATTTAAGCTTTTGGAGGCGACAACGTTCCTACAATTGATTGGACGCCAGGTCTGGCAAGATTCTGCTCAGAAATTCTAGAATTCTACTAGGTAGCGACCGTCCTTTGTTTTTAACTAGGTACAGACGCCTGCACATAAACCTATCCAAAACTGTAAAATTTCTTCAATAAAATATGTTCAACCATATGCCATATACATAAAGTTTAAATTCTACTAGTGGTCGCCCAGTGGTCGAAATTCGACCGTAATTTTATTAAGGCTGCACGGATTGTGTCCTAAGCAATGAAAATTTAAAAATCCGGCCGAAGGACCAAAATGTATAGGTTCATCCGGCTCGAAGGACCAGAAAGTATTGGCTGCCGGGAAGGCAATGCCGACACAGCAAAGTGGGCAGATTGGGGAGGAATAGGGAGCTGAGGAGGGATGGATGATGAATAATGGGATATTTGGGACTTACTTGGCGAGCTGACGTTGACGGCATGGCCACGACACGACTGTCGTGGAGATGGAGCTGATGCTGGTAGAAGTCGCTTATTTCGCTCACACACACACACATACACGCACGCGCACTTTATGAAGGTGTGTACCGGCCGGTAGGCAATTCACGAGTAGTTCTAGAAGGTTCTGGAGCGGAGAGCTGATGGTATAACGCGACGTCATGGGCGGGCTGATCGGTGAGAACTCAATGACGGAATGAACGCTGCACGTCTATGCAGCTGAGTGAGGGTCGCGCGGTCCGTCAGCACACTAGCTCCGCCGTCGGCTTGTGCGGCGTATCATTTATTTGAATGAGTGCACCGTCGCGTTTCTGGCGCGAACAGATAGAATGTGAGTTTGGATTGGCATTGACATATTTCGGCCGCTCTTCTTCCATTTTTGAAATTTTTGAAAAGAGTATAATATAAGAATAAGAATAAGAATAAGAAACATTTATTGACCTGCACAAAAACAAATACAAACAGATGAGAAAAATAAAAATAAAATAAAACAGGAGAACATCTTAAAACAATTAACACAATCACCAAAAAAAAAAAAAAATAGAAATAAAATAAAAGAGAAAGAACACTATAAATAACTATGATATGTTAATGATATGCGTGTGTGTCAAACACATGGTAGTGTGTAATGTTTGGTTTATTGATTTAATGTATTTTTTATGCATAATTTAAAAATAATATTAACATTCTGCAATCCTTCTCTATATAAACTATAAGTGTGCGAAATTTCATACTCCTCCGTCCACGCAATTTTCGTTATAAGGGGTACAAAGTTTTTAATTTGACAGTCTGATAACAGGCGTGTGTACAATACTTGACACAAACAACAGGGACGACCCTAGGTTATGTGGGACTCTCTACCTCGTTCAGCTACTAAGAGCTAGACGAGGGGAGGGGAGGTATACCCACAAAAACTCCTAGTACCATCCCTTCTCTGCGACGAGGATGGCTCGGGATTACGATTGGCAAGCACCGTGTTATGACGACCAGTGCGACAACCCTAGCGCCTCGACCACTAGCACGAGTGTAATGCGACGCGGCGAGCCAAATACATACATACATACATACATACATACATACATACATACATACATACATACATACATACATACATACAAACATACATACATACATACATACACACATACATACATACATAAATACATACATACATACATACATACATACATACATACACGCACTCGAAAAACATAACCCTCCTTCTGACGCAGTCAGGTAAAAACAGTAATACACCCCGATTTTAATTACTCTGCCCCTAAGGTGATAAACATAATAAATAATTCCCGGGCGATTTGATTATTTCAATAGTTTTAATCACACTGCCCTTTCATATTGGGCATTTTTGAAACTGCGCGGTAATTTTTTATAATGCCCTATTAGTCACTTGGTCCATAACATATACACTTTAAATATTTACAAAATACAGTGAAAAAATTAAATGCATACACGACTCAGCTAGGAATCGAACCTGGGTCTTCCGGAATCCGGGCGGCTGCACTGACCATTATGCTACCGGGAAGGTTGACGTAAGCACTGATTTCTTTCACTGCTTTTTGATTTTTGATTACTTTTTAGCGGGTCTTGGCTGGGTTATGGTATTTAATCTTTTCATTGTATTTTATAAATATTGAATTCAGCTTCAGTGTAGCAATTAGCACTTAAAAATAAAAAGTAAAAATATACACTTTATTTTGGTGGTTATTACTCGGTCGAAACGTCGTCCGTCGGATATAAAGAATGTATGATACCTCTTACTAATTAGTTTGCGTTAATCCCCGTTTAAATTCTTCAATATATATTGTGTTTATATAATTGATTCTATGCAGCTGTTAATTCATACACGGCTCCCAGGCAATATCATTTTCAAAGGATTACCTCGTATCTCAGGGAACAGTCTCAATAATCTTGAAGCGTTAAGCAATAGCCGTCTCCTGCATAGTAATATAGCAGTATTCCTACTAACTCAGCCTGAAATACGTCCCAGTAGGTCTATTATGGGAATTGTTTGCAGGAAGCCAATTGATATAATAAAACCACGTCAAATATAGGTACCTACTGCAAACATCAAAAGCTAAAATGTTTTAAATAATTTTAACGCAAATTTTGTTGCGAAAACATAGAACGATAGCTCAATTGGGAGAGCACCTGACCCGGTATGCCAGAAAAGTGCAGGTTCAAATCCTGTCCGTGGAAATTTTTTCAACATTTGTGTTTTTGTAATCAATAGCTAAGTTTTCGAAACCATTCAAGTAAATACAAAAAAAAAATAAGAAAGTAATGGAAGTAAGAGCAACATGAAACACATCAAATATATTGTAAAGATCTCTGGTTTCGAAACATTAAAATAAAACACTCATTTGGTACTACAAAAATACTAGACCATAGACAATTTTGTATATATGATGTTCAAACGTAATTGGTATGTGTCGTCATCAAATACTTTGTTGCTAGCATCTTTACATAAATAGGTGGATAGATCTTTATTTTTTAACTTTTTATATGTGTATAGAATAGAATAGAATAGAAACACTTTATTTGTAATTCATCACATAACAAAAATAAAATGAAAATAAAAAATCTATTAAAAATAACAATAATAATAACAAATAGAAATTTTTATACGTGTGCTGCAGAAGCAGAAAAGGGCAAAGGACTAACTAAGGGCAAGGACAAGAAACAATGGGTAATTGTTTCGAAGTATCTTGAGTGTGTCATGGTCTCTTTACTGTCTCTGCGGTGGTGGCGTGTGCGTCGGGTCGTTATGTTCCCTAAAATATGGTTGAGCGAAGCGATGGCTGATTCATATGTCATACCCGTGAACGGGTGCCGCCTGTGGAGACTGGTCTGCACTTGCATACTTATCTTATTTTTAGTATTATTCACTATAGTTTGACTTTTACGAGAGTATTTGTTAACGTATATTTTTTATTTATCTGGTTTTTTTTACATGTTGTGGTTGTCTTCTATATTTTTGTGTTTATTGTAATGGAAAGTGTCCTGCTATGATAGGGCATTTTCCAATATTATTGACGCTGTAAGGAAGAAAAGAGCTGGACCATTACTGAGTTTCTTGCCGGTTCTTCTCGCTACAAGATCTCCCGCCCAGAGTAGACTCACGAACCGATGGCATAGTGAAATTCACAAGAGCTACTTGTAGCCTAAACTGAAAATGATTTTGAATTTTGAATACTTTGAAGTTTCAAATAAACGTTTCTTTCTTTCTTTCTTTTTTCTTTCCATCTGGCGGGCCTTACGCAACTTTGACTAGGACATCATCATCATCATAATCATCAGCTCATTTATGTCCCCACTGCTGGGGCACGAGCCTTCCCTATGGATGGATAGGGAGAACGGGCCATGAACCACCACGCGGGCCCAGTGCGGATTGGTGGTTGTTAACGACTGCTAATGCAGCCGGGACCAACGGCTTAACGTGCCTTCCGAAGCACGGAGGAGCTCGAGATGATAAATTTTTGGTCACCCATCCGATGACCGGCCTTTGCGAAAGTTGCTTAACCTCAGCACTCGCAGACCAGGCGCGTTAACCACTGCGCCATCGAGCTACACTAGGACTAGGACATATCATTTGAAAAAAATTGCCCCAAAAATATGAAACTGGAAGAGTCGAAAACTATCATGGCACACCGCCGTATCCCTTCCACTATGATTAACCCGAACACAGCATTTATCGCCCCGCCAAACAGATTATTCCCGGTGAATTTTCTACTCGCGTCTCATTTGTAAAAGAAACGTCTAACAATAGAGTTTTGCTGGGATGAGTAAGCAGGCGCGCAAAATGCTTGATATTGCGTTATAGTTGGGCACAATATCCCCTTTGTACGAATACAAAGCGCCCATTGTGACTGAGGACAGTTACTAATTTCAAATGTTGTTTTGTAACGCCTGACGAGACGAAACGTGCGAGGGACGTGAATATGTCTTTGCTGGGCCGGACTGAGGAGGGCGCGGCAAAATGTAAAAGTGTACGGAAAAAATGTGCGCAATAAACATACATGAAACAATGGTTACATCAGTACAAGTTGTAGGCAATACATCTCTTAAAGTTTTGCTGGGCCGGATTGAGGAGGGCGCGAATGTAAAAGTGTACACAAATAACATACATGACGCAATGTCAATCAGTACAAATTGTTAGTAATACACCTATTAAAATTACAATACGTACGCAAGCAAATAAATCGGAAAACTATAATTCATACTCATCGGAATATCGACTCGGAAGTTATTTAAAAAGTTTTTTTTTTACCTAGCAATTCAAAACACTTTAGATACCCATATTTTAGAAAACGTTAATCAAATAAAAACTTTAACAACTAATGTCACATTAAAAACATAGAAAAAATTGACTTAACCACCTCGCTTGCCAAATGCGGGTTGGTGATCACAAGCCCGGGCTTTTCACCGAAAATTCCGAAACATATTTACCCGACCTGGGAATTGAACTCAGAACTTTCGAATATCAGGCTGAGCGCTTTTCAATTCGGCCACTAAGGCACGTTTTATGGGGGTGCAGCGCGGAATTTCGAAAATTTACGTGTTTTTAAGTCACTGGTGTTAGGAGCTGAATAGGTCATATACATTAAAAGGACTAGTGTAGGTTAGCTTGTTCCTTTCACAAGGTCATGGTTGTCTTGGAATTTGAAACAAATACCCAAAAACTGCATTAAACAATACGTAAAAGTAATGATATCTAAAAACTTATTTCTTCAGAAACTTTGTAAATATGTATAGCACAAATTAAACAATGATCCGACATCAAAATGTTTGTATTGATATTCCGCAGGTCACTGTTGTGTTAGTTTTCAATTAAAAAATATGAATATAAAAATATTAAGACTTTTATTATTTTTTACCCAAACGCCTATGATTTTAGGAAAGTAAACATTGCTCTAATTAAATCACCAGCCTACTCTATACAGATATTAGTGTACGTGCGTATTCGTAGTCGTGCCCCGTTGTCACACCACTGCAACGCGCCGCTCGCTCGCTATCATAAAGAAACTTGAAACTCGCAGTTTTGCGTCCGCGCTGCACCCCCTTAAATACAAAATTATAATTAAAGTCTATAATATTTTAAGGCTTAGTGAATTGAAGAGTCTCTCCAAAACGGGGCTTTGTTCTATGTTGAGCCATTTTAATAACCTGTGTAATCAATATTGCTCGGCTTTCGTGATATTTCCCAAAACGTGCTAGCCACTACGCCGTAAAGCTTCCCAAACTTTATTTCAGTTAATCTGGTTTGGAACTTTAACAAGTTTAAATACAAGTTAAAGTTTAAACCCAAATTAAGGTCAAGATCTTCAGTTGACCCCTAGGATGGGTTGGAGGACTTTAGTCGAGTTTCAAGTGTATGCGAAGGGAAGGGAACTCTAATTTTAAAAACAATTTTTTTTTAACTTGCCATTACATGTCGGTGAAAAGAAAAATAATATTAATGTTGTCTGTGTGATGAAAAATGAATAGGTACAACAAAAATATATATACGTATCATTTCTGTTTCAATAACAGGCGTCACAAACCTCAGTCCATCACTGTCTCACCGTATCGTAGACTCTATAAAATTTGTGAGAGATACTGTTCTTTTATTTCTCTTGAAACCTTTTGGGAGCGATACGGCGTAGTTTGTTACTTGTTTTGCTATCTTTTGACATCAGACTTTTTGCTTGTCGCTTTGATATATTTCGCTTGAAATATCATTAGTGGACGCCGTGAGATTTATTGGTTTATGCTAAAAACAGTCGCTCATTTTATATGTATCGGTGGCTCTGTTACTTTGGCAAAAATATGACTTGTACCGTTTGTTTTAGGATTTTAAAGAGGAGATATATATTAGCTAAATAAAAAATTTAAAAGTTTCACTAAGCTAAAGCTAGAAGTAGACTTGTAAACTAAAAATGATTTCTAAACGCTTCTCTGGTCTAGTGGTTAAGACCACCGGTTTAAACCCAGAGCACTCGGGTTCGATTCTCAGCGAGGGGTACATGTTTGTGCACTCGGTTTGGTTGGTGGTAGGGCTTGTTTGCCTTCCTGGCAAGCTACCGCCATCTCATCTAAATATGTTGCCATTGAGAGATAAGATAGCCAGAGCCTCAATAGTTGAGGATTCCGGGTGAAGTGCGCTTCCACCTTCGGCCTTATCATCACTTAACATCAGGTGAGGATAAGGAGAAGTTCTTACCCGAAATATATAAAAAAGAGGAAGAAGCCAAAGCAACTGAAAGTACTTTTTCATTTGACACGGTATGCATGCAGCTCTGGTCCGAATGGTGTTAACTGGCAACTTAGTTTTTTTTATTAGGTTAGCCAACAATTGTATACATTATTTCTTTCTTTCTAACAATACTTTCTTAATATAATGACTAAATGCTACAATTACTTAAAGGCTAACACAACATGCAACATATATAAAATTTATAAAAACAGTTGGAACCTTATAACTAAATTAAATTAAATTAGGCACGAAGCTGTTCTAATAGGCTCGTTTCAACAGACTTGTGAAATGATCCAGGTGTGTCATTGTGCAGGTCAATAGCATCACTTCAGCTAATTATAACTTTGCACATTCTAGCCACTGGGGAATGAGCACTAAGCACTGTCCTTCGCAAAGGTGGGCAAAGGGGGGTGATTCTATTACGAGGATATCGCATGGGAGCACAATATTTGAATTGGGACAACTACTGAAGGCAATCAATTTTATTCCTTAACAACTAAATGTAGCGTCAGCTAACTCCACTTTGAACAGTATTTTACTGTAAGCGTTTATTATAGGATCGATTTTTTTTAGCTTTTCCAACGGAGAAAGCTAAATAGTTTGAACACTCTTGTGAAATCATGATTTAAAATATGTGTTTTGCCGACAATGAGACATTAGTTATTATATTTACTCTGTTACCGGTAAATTGACTACTATGTAATACCTCTCAAACAGGAACACATTGTTGTGTCTGAGCGGCATAATTAGGCGTGGGAGTAATAGCCATCTAGACTGGATCTAGGGCATCTCACCACCAACGGTTATACATAAGCACATTATATTTAATTTGTTTAATAACGATATAGTATATTGACAGAGTGGAGACAAAGCTCTTGGCCCAATATCCGGAGGTCCTAGGTTCAAGTCCCAGGTTAGGCAAAACGTGTTTCGATGTTTTTGAGACTTGTATTCACTTAGATGTAGCGAGCACATTTAAACTTTTTTTTGTGACAGTAAAATACAGTATCTTTAAAGTTAGGCAAAAACTTTTTAGAAACCGTTATTGTTACTATAATCACAATTATTAATGGTATTAAAATAAAACAAAAGATATTAGAGTAGTAAAAAGTGTCACCCCTTCCAATAAACAAACACGGCGAAAGGCCAAAATGAAATAAACAACAGTAGGTACTTCCCAAATAAAAAGGACAAACAAAAATTTTAAATAATAAATTGCTGGGCAACCCACGAAACGGAACAATGGCAAAGTTGTCTTGCTTTCAGTTTCATTGTGAATAAATTTATTGCAATTATGCAAAGATAACTCTTCGTAAATACTTTTTGGAACACCATTACTCACCAGTGGTGACCTTAAACGTTTTTATGAAATATTAAATAGCGATTTATGGCATTGCTTGGTCAAAGGGTGAAAAAGGGTTCCGGGAAAATGGTTTTAATGTTTTCAGTACCGTGATTTCGTTGTAGGAACAAGGCCGCTAAACCTTTTAAATCTGTATACTTTGTAATTTTATAGACCTGCTACGTATAAAAATATATTATATTTATTTCTTATGTGTAACTTGCCTTTCATCTCACCTGATCTTAAGTGATAATAATATAAAATAAATAAATGTTTCCCACACTCACACCAAATATATAGCCCCAAGAAAAGCTTCCTTAAGAAACTCGTTATATGGTTAACTAGACAACGGATAAACATACTTAATATACTTAAAATACATACTTATTATACATAGGAAACACCCAGACCCGAAACAATATAGAAAAACAGGTATTTCTAAATTGATCCGACCGGGGATCGAACCCGGGACCTCAGAGATAGCGACACCATGAAAACCGGTGTGCAAGCCACTCGACCAAGGAGGTCGTCAATAATAAGGCCAATAATAATGTTGTATAATAATGTCAATAATAAGGCCACGAAGGTACGTATACTTCGGAATCGGAATCTTGAACTACTGAGAAACTGAGGGTCTTATCTGTAATGGCGGAACACAATGCTACCAACATTGATGATATAGCAACATTAAGATGGTGGTAGCTAGCCAGGCGGACTTAAAACAAGGCTAATACTAACCAAACCGAGTACAAACATTTACCTTTCTCTGTGAATTGAACCCGGTTCCTCTGGGTCTGACACCGCTGGTCTTACGACCAGCGGTGTCAGACCCAGAGGACAAAGTTACCCACTAGAACAAAGGGATAGTTCGATTATTGAGCCTCCAAAAGGGGCAGTCGGCCTTTAAGACTACCTGCCTCTGATTAGAGCCTAGCCTTTGTAAAAGGTTAGTCAGCATTTCGCCAAAGATAGATATTTTCTAATTTGGTAAATGGACTTTCACTGAAATCAGCGAGGTAAACTCTAGGCTTTAGCTTTATACAGGAATCCTAAAAGATTGATAATTCCAAACAGTGTTCTAAAATTTGAGAAGCATGAAAGTTGTTTTCTTATAACATAAAATGCCTAATGAATTTATAAAGCTGAGTTTCAGTTCCTTTGTAAACAATCTGTCTACTTAGATACGAAAATAATATACTTATTAAGTATTGGGTTAATATAAAATGTGTATGCAACTTTATCTACTCGTATACTAATATTATAAAGAGGAAACCTTTGTATTTTTGTATGTATGTATGTTTGCAACGAATAAACTCAAAAACTACTAAAAAAAATTAAAGAATGCTACATTAGCGCTGAGTAACATAGGCTATAAAATATATATATATATATGTCGGAGATGGAAACGGATTTTGTTGGAAAGCGTCGTCTCCGTCCGCCATTTTGTGCGTAGAATAGAGTCAGTGCGCACACGTCCGGCACAGTCGAGCTCCAGAAGTAAAGTGAGTGCGAGAGTGAGTTTCACAAACTAACGTTACCTCACTGACAAGTGACAGTGACAGATGTCATAGACTCACTATGCTCCCACTACTCGCTCGAACTACTGACTCAGGGATAATTTCATAATGCCAAGCTATTCTGCCAAGCTATTCAGCCTAATATCGATAGATGCCGTTACCAGTCTATGAAATAACTCCGACACGGCCATTCTGACACTGCGCGCGTTCTCGAGCGCAGCAGTTCCGGAGCTCTTCTTTTAAGAGCAACTATTCAAATGCGAAAACATTAAAGCACGAAGTGCGGAGCTTCCAATGCGTAAGCGTTGAGGCACGAAGCGCGGAGCTTCCAATGCGTAAGCGTTGAAGCACAAAGCGTGGAGCTTTCAATGCGTAAACGTTGAAGCACAAAGCGCGGAGCTTCTAATGCTTAATCGTTGAAGCACGAAGCACGGAGCTTCCAATGCGAAAGCGTGACTGCATGAAGCGCGGAGCTTCCAATGCGAAAGCGTTGAAGCATGAAGCGCGGAGCTTCCAATACGAAAGCGCGACTGCATGAAGCGCGGAGCTTCCAATGCGAAAGCGTTGAAGCATGAAGCGCGGAGCTTCCAATACGAAAGCGTGACTGCATGAAGCGCGGAGCTTCCAATGCGAAAGCGTTGAAGCACGAAGCGCGGAGCTTCCAATGCGTAAGCGTTGAAGCACGAAGCGCGGAGCTTCCAATTTCCAATGCGTAATCGTTGAAGCACGAAGCGCGGAGCTTCCAATGCGTAAGCGTTGAAGCACGAAGCGCGGAGCTTCCAATGCGTAAGCGTTGAAGCACGAAGCGCGGAGCTTCCAATGCGTAAGACAGCAGATATTACAGGCAATAAAAGTATTGTATGATCACGGCCATCCTGATTGAAACACGTCCTCGTGTTTTTCTCTTTAACAAAAGATAGCCAAGCACAGTATTTCCCGTTCGGTCTATCCTGACCAAACATTAATTGACTCTTACATTTAGCTCCACAGTAGGCACTATAATAGGCTCTACAGTAGACTCTGCAGTAAGCCTCACAGTAGGCCCTACATAAAGCTCTACATAAGTCTCTACATAAGCCTCTACATAAGCCTCTACATAAGCTTCTACATAAGCCTCTACATAAGTCTCTACATAAGTCTCTACATAAGTCTCTACATAAGTCTCTACATAAGTCTCTACATAAGACTCTACATAAGACTCTACATAAGACTCTACATAAGACTCTACATAAGTCTCTACATAAGACTCTACATAAGTCTCTACATAAGTCTCTACATAAGACTCTACATGAGACTACATAAGACTCTACATAAGACTCTACATAAGTCTCTAACTTATTTAAAACTGAAAACTAAACCTTTTCGATTTAGAAAGATAACAAATCAAATGTAACATAACAAAAGAAAAGGTAACTAGACAATCCAAATCCAAACTAGATAACCAGGTAACCAGGGCCATTAACCATTCGTTGCACAAATCAAAAGTCACTATTTACAAGCTATGTAAGCTTTAAAATCACCTCGAGTTACCCCTCCAATGCCACGGCTCTCACAGCCGAACAGCGATCCCAGTCGCTCACGCGTGTCCATCTCAGTGGAACCCTGCGCACGTCTGCATCACCCTCTGACTACACACTACTGTCCTGATAGACCAAGACCTCCGCCAGAGCTAAACACGCACCGCGCACCCACGGACATCTTGAGTTTCCTCAATAGACACCGATTTCTACCGGGCTACGACTATGTAATAGCTACTGGTATGGTCGACACTTGTTACGGCTATTAGAGCACTAACTCGAGTTCACACAACAACTTTACTCATTATCAATCGGGTCACAATGTACCTCCACCTCAACTTCGACTAGTACATGACCTTCTGGCATCCCTGTTAATCTATAGTGTGTGTATTTGTAAGTTCGCTTAGAATTTAATGCTTTCAACGTATCATAATCATGAGCTACCTCCATCAGGTACCCGCACACAGCTCATCATTTAATAAACTACTGGCTCTCTCTAACAAACCCTCATGTCTATGGGGTACTAAACGTAAGTTCTAGTGAGTCTACTTCTAATGCCGCAGTTATAAAAACGAGTCTCTAAATTTATTATCTAACTTGGTTTTGTTTTGTTCACTATTTTTAACCAAGACAAAATCACCTGTAATAAACTTGTCTAACTGTAATAACCAACAGTACAGTACTAATAACATTAGATTGTCCAGTAACTCATTGTCACTTCGGTAAGTAAACGTTTTCCTCTGGCTATTTGACTTTTTTATCATAGAAATTTCTAAGCATTATAAAATAATCATACTGAATCATGAAAACATCACCAGAAACATTCAGCGTCCAGCAGAGTTGCCGATGCAGCACAGGTCTGTTTACCCGATGACGCTGGTTCACGTTGCTCGCCATGCTGCCGGTGTCGGTGTCGCTGCTGCCGGTTGCACCGCAGTTGCTAGTAGCGCCCTTCCCCGTGCCCCGCAGTGATGGTATGAGCGCGTGGGCACATGTTTGCAAAAGGATCCGTGCCTCTAAATATGGAGAATGTAGCAATCCATACGTCGACTGTAGCTACGCACGCGTATAAACTCCGGTAATGAATCTCCTCATGTGCTTTCTGAACATCAAGTAACGCCATCCAATTCTGATTTTGCTGTTCCAACATCCGTTGTCATTTACGATAAAACTTGGCATCGTTTTCTTCTAGTTGTTCGCGTCGATTACATCCGTAGAGCAAAGGTTACATCCCACTTCTGATGTCGGAGATGGAAACGGATTTTGTTGGAAAGCGTCGTCTCCGTCCGCCATTTTGTGCGTAGAATAGAGTCAGTGCGCACACGTCCGGCACAGTCGAGCTCCAGAAGTAAAGTGAGTGCGAGAGTGAGTTTCACAAACTAACGTTACCTCACTGACAAGTGACAGTGACAGATGTCATAGACTCACTATGCTCCCACTACTCGCTCGAACTACTGACTCAGGGATAATTTCATAATGCCAAGCTATTCTGCCAAGCTATTCAGCCTAATATCGATAGATGCCGTTACCAGTCTATGAAATAACTCCGACATATATATATATATATATATATATATATATATATATATATATATACTTAGATTAATAACGCCTAGATAGATAGACGTCATACAAACGCATCGCCTAAAGTGATGCAAAAAGCAGATTAATGTAGGCGTGAGCATTACGTGCTTACGGTCGCCTACACGCACACAAACAAAACTTTAATGTGTACAGTGAATGAGCAATTTCCCCGAAAGTGGGGAAATGTTATACTTACGTGAAATAATAGTATAAGTAGTACAGTAGTTCATGATAATGTCGTTAAAAGATAAGTAAGAAAATAAATGTCTAACATCTTATATACTTTTTGCTGATAATTTAGTTTAATACGATAATGTTTATATGACATTAATCAATAATAATCAAAAGGACCTCGAAATCAAATATTTAGCTTTTCTCTTTACTAAAATTTGTAATAAAAATCAGGAGTGGTGGTAGCTCAATAATCGGAGTCACGCGCCTCATATCCGTCGTTGGGAGTTTGAATCCATGAAAGGAACGAACTGCTAGGACCTAGGAGGATGATATATAATAAAAGTCACAATATGTCATGACGTGGTCCTTTTTTATTATATTATTTACACACCTACGCAATAAAAACACTTTGCGTTTTACAAATAAACAAAAAATAAGCTTCGAATAGTTATTCCGTGTTTTGTCTCTTTTACTCTAATTTTAAATGACGTTTACATGACGGGAACAAAACACGGAATAACTATTCGGACCTTATTCTTTGCTTATTTGTAAGGCACTTTAGGTATGACTAATAAATGAAAATAAATACTTATAATTTGAAAAAAACAATTTATTTTAAAGCAATGGAGTAAGTATTCAAAGATCGATATAGATGGCATCATCGCCGACCGTTCTCAAAATTCGCCATTTTGTGAATTTGTTGTTTTTCGCTCTAAAGTTATTTGCTAAAAAATCACTTATCATGTATTCGACGTGGAGTGTAACCCAATTAACAAAGGCTAATAAAGAGGTGTCGACGAGCGGAAAGAAATCAGCTTTAATTGAACGGTAAACAAATTATCGGCATTTTATTTTTATGCTGGTTATGTTTCGTTGATTTATAAAATCTTGTTTTTTGTTGTTATAGACTGGGTGCCTTACAAATAAACAAAGAATAAGCTCCGAATAGTTATTCCGTGTTTTGTCTCTTTTACTCTAATTTGAAATGAGGTTTACATGACGGGAACAAAACACGGAATAACTATTCAGACCTTATTATTTGTTTATTTGTAAGACCCTGAAAGTATACGATTTAAACCTTATTGGAATTGTGAAGGTACTCATGGACGAGGTTACTGTGTTTTTTTCTATGGATAAAATTAAGGATATTAATACATTTTTCTTCTTTTGGGGTCTTTGGGGAACATATGGATTCCATGTTTTTGCAATTAATAGCGGTACAACGATCATTTTAAAGAGTATTTAACATTAAAATAAAGTCGTTTCTAAAAGTAGTATTAAATTTGACAGCTAGCTGTCAAATTTAAGGACGGTCAACAGTGCTGCCTCTGTAGTGACTAAAATACAGTATTCAATATCCTTGGCGTTGCAAATGTTTTCTTAAGAAGTTGCGCTTGGAGGATAATAATTGCAAAATGTTATCTTTTTTAGACTCATAAAAGAGTCTGATTTTTAAATACTGCTCAACAATAAGTCGTGTCAAATTGTTATCATGATATTGTGCATTTATATGTTCATCTATGTTAGGAAAGAAAATCCTACAAAGTAATGGCATAATTTTTAGGGTTAACTTTTTTTCTGAATCCACATTGGGATTATTTTTAATATGGTTCCTTAAATAGGTTTCAGCTGTATTACATATCACATAAACATCGTGTGATGCATAAATTAATCCACCTCGATCCCTCATAAAGACCAACTTATGGAACCATTGCCTTTCTTTTGCAACCATGTTGTTCATGCAAAAGTGACATTTAATTTTTTTTATTACATTTCGTACAACATTGCCAGCTATATAAGCCACAACATGGTTTTTAAAATCAGGATCGTCATAAGTATGAGATGCAATTTCAAACCCAATGTCATCTGCAGTCGGAATTTCGCTGACATCTGACGTTTCTTCTTCTGCTTCATCAAATCTTTCAGCAGCAGACGTCGCATTGATACAAGTCAATGCTGATGAACATGTTAAAATTGCTATGTTTTCTAGGGGCACGCAATTTCCAGTTTGACCTACTTGCAATTCCATATGACACAGTAATTTCCTGTAACTACCCTTGAATTGAAGGGCATTCGGGTTATCATTATGGCCACCATGCATTCTGATCGAACCAAAAAGCAATTCAATGTGGTCCTGGCTTAGCCTGTAGGTGGTAATATAATTAAGTTCTTGTGTGCCTTCTACTAAAGTAGTAAATAAATACTTCAAACTTTCAATACATACAAGAAGACCTTTAAAGCCAGGGGAGCACTTTACATCAACGGCTACTTGAAAGCTTTTGATCCTTAGATTTACAGCGTTTTGATTTTCATGATATTTACGTTTTCTAGTAGTTTTTATATGTAGGTTTAATATATATTTTTTGGCTTTATCTAAAAACTCAAAGATTTCTTGTTTATTGGAATTTGAAAGAGGATGACTAAAACCGTGTTGCGTTAAACGTCGAGTATTAAACACATCAAACAAGTTATTAAAAATCATAATAAATTCTTCTGTTCCTTTACTGTCCTTAAAGTCTTCCAGTTTTAAAACTTCACGACAAAATGTTAAGGCAACTGCTACACTCCTACTTAAAAGTTGAGAAGCCAACTTAACTTTCATTACTGAATTCCTAAATTCGAGGTGTTTCCGCGTTAGCTTATTGGCTACGTGCAAACCTTCTCTTTCCTGTAAATCATTTAATTTTGTTAAAAATTTCCAAGCCACTTTATTTTCATTTTGGTCTAAAAATTCTTCTTTAGCCTCAAAATGATTCCGCACTAGTTTTACCATATGATTGGAATCTAAAAATACTGCTACATCGTGATTTGCAGCTGGATGTTTGAATGTAGTTTTCATGTTCTGTGCGTTTTTTATTTGACAACCTAATAGTTCCATGGCTGAAAGATTGGTACTGTGAGCATCAAATGTTAAGGCAACAACTTTAATACCTACCTCTTCACACTTTGTAAGGCACATTTTTATAAGGTTGACTTTTTGTGCCCCTGACAAACTATGAACCAAAAAGTATCCCAACGGCAATTTCCAATGTTCATTCAGACAAACAAGAATAAAAGTATAAGCTTCCCTTGCTTTTGTCGTGGAATCGGTTGTACCTGTACCAATGTCCACTCGTCCTTGACCTCCTTTTAAATTCTGAGCTCGTATTGCCATTTCGTCAGCTATTAAAGCACACAAAATTCTTTTTTCAGTACTCTGCACTTTTAATTTTAAAAGTTGAAACGCTTCAGCAGTCAATCCTGGAGAACCATTTATAGACCGATACCAATTATAAATGGTCTTTGGATGAGGAAGACAAGTATCAAATGTTTTTCGCACATATATATAGGCTCGTGGCGAATAAAAATGCAAAGTTAGGCAAAATTTTCTAAATTCCGGAGTATACTTTGGCATAGGGCGTTTTTTATTATTTCTTTTTTTAACTAAACTATTGTATAAGTCTGCTGCAAATACATTTTCTGATAAGACATTTGAGATGTCATTGTCAATATATCTTTCTTTACGCAATGTTACTAAAATTTTTTGGAGGGTTTTTTTTTTTTTAATTAACCGACGAGTCTTTTGTTTAAGGCTTTTTATCTTTTTGCTCTGTATTTTTAGAAGTAAAATCTTTTTGTTTAGCTGCCTTCGTAATAAAGCTTTTTTTGGCGTATCAAATATTGGACTTAGATCGTAGACAGGAGTTTTTGAAGCTTCTGGATCTGCACATTCGCCTGCGGAGTTACCCTAAAAGAGTCAAATAAGCATAATGTATAATTAAGATTACTAATGTAACCAATAAAAAGATAGTACCACACTTTAAACTAAATAGTATTTAGAAACTAACCGGTTGTAGTTGATTTAGTTGGTGGCAATCAATTAACTCTTCATCGTTCATGGTGGTACAAAAAATGGCTACACCCTGGAACACACACGATAAATTTAAGGTATAAAGTTGTAAAACGAGTAATATATTATATTTATCTCATAGACCTTCTTTCTTTCACTCTGGTTGTACGATTATCTAGCGCACAACAATTAAATATATGGCTTTTATTGATTGCTATTTAGCAACACGTGGAAAAGATACTGGTGATTCTATACTGATACTATACTGGTGATATTTTATGGCTAAGTCTCAAGCAGGGGAGACTGGGATAGGTATTTATAAATGAAATTCCCAGTTGACTCCAGTGGGGGCTCTGCCGGTGGGGGCAAATAGGAATAACTACTGACTTTATGGAACTCCCAACATTACGTTTAATACCTCATTCAAACATCGATCACAGCAAATAGTTATTGAACTAATTCAGAACTAAGCTAAAACTGCATAATCTACTTTAAGTAATTATGTTTTATACTTTAGTAGGAACTGCGCCTCGACGTAATCTGCATAATCCACCTTTCGTGGTATATTTTTCTTTGTCATCGAAATGTATCGAGCAAATTTTTGTGTTTTTAGTTGGCTTCCAATAGCTGTCATTGCGGTTTAATCGTATTTTTTCGATCCAACACGTAGATACAATAGGGTCAGACGGAAATCTAAAATGATAGCAGACAAAAACTTATTTTGGGATTTAATAGGGGGTGGTAGGGGAAGTTGGTTCTCTCTCTATGCTCCCCCCCCCCCTAAAGCTCAGACAAGCCAAAAAAAGTTTTATAAGGCATTATTATTTTGCCATCTAAAATTGTAAATGCGGACGTTGGAATTGCTATAAAATACTACAATAATAATAAAATAATACAATAAATTTCATGTGTACTAATAAGAAAAACTACTTAGAAATAAAAGTATTTCCAAGATCTGGGATTCAATAAAAATAAATAAACAACATTTTGGTGCTATTAACCACTTTTAGTGTTGTCTTGTCGGCAACTTTAGTTAAATTAGCCACCTTCATTCCGATCACTGCTCATCATTATACCATTACACTAAATAGGGAAAGATATTATCTTACTTAAGGGCAACACTTAAAATATATTATGGTTTCAATAAATATTTTCAATAAGATTTAATTTTATAACCAACATACACCAATGAATAATGGGAAAATAATTTCTTCTTACTAGTAACACTTTCATAAAATCGCGGCTTGTAATTTTATTTTTAAAAGTAGTAAATATTTAGCTCAATACAAGTCAATTTGTAATACTTACGTATGAAATGTTATGTTAATAGCTTTTTTGTCCTTTTGCGATGCATTGTGACACCCATTAACTGCACAAACCGTCATAATGTAAATAATTGTCGGAGATGTTTGCACTAGCGCTTGATCTTGACAACTGATGTGACGTTCGGGCGGACTGAGCCAAAATGGCTTAGTTTGAATTGCTTCACTTTTCTTGTGTCAACTCGGTTTCTATGCGTTATTATTCTAAGTATATATATATATATATATTTATATATATATAAAATACCAAAAAGGACAATTTAATTTTCCAATACAAACGATTTGTTTGTTTTGTTGTCATGGAAACCA
The DNA here is from genome assembly GCA_963082485.1 of Eudonia mercurella. NCBI lineage: Eukaryota > Metazoa > Arthropoda > Insecta > Lepidoptera > Crambidae > Eudonia > Eudonia mercurella. The sequence goes on along the minus strand of OY720044.1, from coordinate 8,784,874 downwards.
TTGATATATATTTAACTTAATGATGGAAACTGTCAAAGCGGTACGAAATCCGCCGAGTCAGCTAGTGAATTTATAAAACTAAGTTTCAATTCCTTTGAAAACAATCTGTTTACACGAAAAGAATACGATACGAAAATAAAATACTTATTAAATATTGGGTTAATATAAAATGTGTATGCCACAAAATAAGAAATGTACGTAGGTGCGCCACCACTATAAACCTTAGTATAATTATTATGCTTCATACGAAAAAAAATCATCAAACAATATTATAGGTGTATCATAATAAGTGAATGATGTAAGCTTCAGCTCCTTAATAATTATCATATCTACATACATACAAAATTGTTAGTGTTTATGTCTAAAGGGCAGCTGTCATCCTTATAACAAAATAAAACCCAAATATTACATAATCACTAAACTGTTTTTCTGCTATAAAAAAACCCAAATTAGTGACTGTATATAATTCAATTCCAATTTTTGTGGGCACATAAAAGTCATACTTTTCATAATATTTTATAAGGTTGTTTCGAATGTCCTTGACCTCTTGTTGATCTTTAGAACCATTAATTTAGATTAGCCTCTGCTCTTTTAATTAATCTGTGTAAGTAGAAGAACAATCTAAACATAGAGACATACTTAACATCTTATTTGTATAATAAAGACAGTATTTTACCCTAATATTGTCGTTTATAAGTTTTAAATATTAATTTAAATCACGTAACAATAGGTACTTTAAAATCGTAGTAACTAAGTAACATACATACAATATATAAATCTTAAAGCTAAGTCCAACTAAGTTAAACACTGCTATTTGTAATTCAACGTATACGAGTACTTTACGAATACTATTCGATAATTACTAATTTATATATGACGATACTTTTTATTTATGTACCTGGATGACCGAGCTTTGCTCGGTATTTTTTTACGGATAACACGACGTTTTAAATTAAACCTTGCTTTATCGATTTATCGCCCCTGAAACCCCCTGTATACTAAATTTCATGAAAATCGTTGGAGCCGTTTCCGAGATTCAGATTATATATATACATATATACGAGAATTGCTGGATTATAGGTATTAGATTATTTAATATAGATCATGATCTTCATCATCAACCTATCGCAGTCCACTGCTGGACATAGACATGCAATAAAGAGACTGATAGAGCATCATCATGATGCGTTAAACCAACGCACACATAGACAACCTCTCAAGGATAATTAATTTCGCAACAGCTCACAACAGTTCGAGCGCAACTGTTGCGCGATCAGAGAAGTATCAAGTTTATCTTCTGCAGTCTCCTTATTTTGGTGGCATAGGCCTCTCCCAAGGCGCGCCACTGAGCCCGACCTTGGGGGCTTTCCGCATCCAATTTCTGCCAGTCACATTGCCCAGATCGTCGCTCCAACTAGTCGGGGGGCGTCCCGCCGAGGTCCCGATCCGATTCATACCCTTCGGAGAATCTAGTAGGGCACGGGGACACGCACTACAGCGTGATGCCGTTCTCTCTATAAAACCTATAACGGTGCTTCGTTTCACACGGCTTGAGAAACCCTTTAAGTTTCTCGCCGCTGCCAAAAATTCCGATGAAGCTAAAAATGCCCAGAGGCCATCAGCAAACTCTCTCCAATAAAATAAAACACGTAGTTTTGCCTGGTAGCAATATAGATACAAATACCATTAGGTCATGACATATTATACTTAGGTCTACCCTAGAAGATCAGGTCAGGTCTATCATGACCTGATGGTCTTACAGTCTACAGTGCACATGACTACATAATAGTCTTAAGTGGTCCTAGTTATATAATGCACGCAACATTCTACAGAACAGTAAATATGATAAGATACGAACAGAACACAATAACTTTTACAGGTAGGTAATCATTTTACGCAAAATCTTTTAACAGTACAACCACAGCGACATTAATATTTTTTTACGATACACCTCCATTTTGAATTGAATGAATCACTTTCAAAAGTCAACTACGAGAATGAATGGTGTATCCGAAGAAAGTAAAAAATATATACAATAAACATTTAACGACGCTGCAGAAATCGTGCAATAATAAAAAAAATCTAAAAGCAACGCGCTTCTTGTTATTCCATTCAGATCCCGCCGTAAAGCGGTATAAGCCATTAAAAATATTATAGGCGTGCGGCGCGTCGGGAATACCTACATAAAATCATAATACAAATATGACGGAGAGTGCCAATGTATCGCGGTGGGATACTGTAATTGAATTTCCGATTCTTTATTTACATAAAAGCTAGTGACGGCTCATCAGGGAACAACATTTACGTTTTTCATGTTTAATATAAGCCACTGAACGAAGAACAGTGCTGAGACGCTACCGGAAGACACGCGTGACTACTACTCGGTCAAAAGTGAAAAAGATGAAAGATAATGTATTTGTAAAAATATGTGTAGGTTGTACATAAATGGCACTTTGGTGGAAATAAAAAAAAAAGTATCAACATGTCTTGCCTTAACTTGTTAGGCATACAAATATTTAAAAAAAAACATTTTTTTTTACTTTAGTTGATGGCTTCGTGCGATTAGCACATTTAGCCAAATGTCAAGTAATTTTTCTATTTATCAAGCAATACATAAATAAACAATATTTCTTTCCTGTATGATGATGATGATGAATGAGAATATAAAAAAGTAGAAGTGAGAAATGATATACCCCCCGATCCCTCGAGTGTGAGTAAAGATGTGGGGGGGGCTTTACTAAGTCTCGGGCGGACTTCTTGAGAGAATTTGAAAAGTGACGTTGCACTGTTTGTTTCATTTGCCATCACTCGTGCACACTCACGAACACTTAACGGTTAATAATCCACCATTATTTCACATTAATATTCGACATAACACACATTTTAGAAAATAAAGCAAAACCTCAGACATGACTCTTCACTTTCCCGCCAAGAAGTCAACCTTTCCATAAATTATTACATAGCCAATGTCCAGATACAAAACAAAAACAAAAAAAAAATCATAAAAAAAGAAATGTCAAAAAAATATCAAAAACAAAAGTATCAAAAAAAATTAAACAACTTACATTTTTTATTGTTAGAGTAGGTAAATGACTCCTCTCAGCTTTATGTTCATGTTAAGCAGAAGAGGAGTGTAAATGCGAAGAAAGCTAGTGAAACAGGATTGTTCACATGTTACAGGAGGGAATTCTGGGGGAGATCTTTTTAAAATGTAGGTAAGAGTAGGCGAGGAGCTTGATGGCGCTGGTTAACGCGCCCGGTTAGCTATAAGGTCGGTCATCGAATGGGTGACCAAAAATTTTCCATCTCGAGCTCCTCGGTGCTTCGGAATGCATGTAAAACCGTTGGTCCCGGCAGTCAATGTAACCCACCCTAGTAGTCGAGATGGAAGGTAATGATCCTAAGACCTCTGGGTTTGAGATCGATTGATCTGACAACTAGACTAGTACTAAGTGTCAAGCTGATACTCGTAGATTATGACTTTATACATTAAGATTTTTTATAATAAAATATTAATAAAGAGGTAAAGTTTGTGACTTTGTTTGTTTGTTTGTTTGCGGAGAGTAATCTCTTGAACTACTGGTCCAATTACAATTTTTTTTTCACTGATAGAATACTACATTTCTTGCGGGTAACATAGGCTATTTTACTTTTAAAAAAGTTTATTTTAAAATCTCAAATCCACGCGGACGAAGTCGCGAGGAAAGTGCTAGTAATAAAATAAAAGGGTGACTTCCCTTTGAAAACCTGCTCGTATATTGATTTTTAAATCATATAACAAAAAAGTGAACCAAATATAAATATTATTAAACTAAGAAGTTTTTAATAATCTGTTAAAGCTGTAGCTAAGAACAAGTAACAAAAAAATAGAATAATAAAACAATCAACGAAAGTAAAGAGCAAAAAAAAGCTGGTTCAAAAACCACAACATAAACTCGTTGAAACTACATTCAACCCGTAACTTGTGCATGGAGTTGTTGGCAGAAAAAGGAGTCCTCTCGCAAACTGGAATATAACAAAAACGGACGAAGTTCGCAAACGCGGCAACGCAACGGCAACTTTGCCAAACGAAACTTTGGGCTTTTCGGACACACAAGCTTTCGTTTTGTACCACTCGGATAGGAAACATACTTTTTGATAATATATTCAGCCATTTCAGTTTGAAGTTTTAAAAGGTTTTTAGGTATCATAACATTACCAACTAGTAATAATTTTTAATAACGGGATTATGACCATGTTTTCTTGTTGTGTGTGAGTGTCGTTAATAATAATTATTCTAATGTAAGTGACTATGATAGTTTAAAAAGTAGTAATGACGTAGACGCTGAAAGTATTTTTTTGAGAGTTTGGCGCAAAATCGATTTCAGCCATTATTATATAGTAATTTTTTTCCTTATGGCCTTACTGCCGTGATTGCCCTTGCATGATTTGCGTGAATTCAAATACAAATAAGTTTTGTTTGTTCAAATATTGTATCTTATCTTATCTTATCTTATCTTAGTGCTGAGGTTTCCCTCTCGCAGTAACACTTCGACCCATCGGGATCTTTTGTGCAACCCCATCCTTTCACTCTTTTTCCTCTGTAAAGATAGATGCCATAGGTTTGGTAACGTCTTAAGAGCGAAGAGCCTGAAGTCCTCCGGTTTCGGATAGGCCGACCCCAGGAGTCCCATTCTTTTCCTGGCCATCATCATCATCATCAGCTCATTTTATATCCCCACTGCTGGGGCACGAGCTTTCCCTATGGATGGGATAGGGAGATGGCCGATGATTGATGATTGATGATAGCTGATGAGGATGATGATTCTTGGTTATGCAGAGAGTCAAATATTGTATCTCTGTGAATGCAAACATAAGTTAGTAGGTATTCATAATAATTAAAAAATAAATTATGTCGTATCAAAATTGTATCGCTACCATCACTGCAATTCCAATTTAAAAACTATGTAAACTAATATTTACCTATCATTTCTATAAAGTCACAATACCTACCACCTACCTACCACCTACTAAATATTTACGATTTTTTTTAAAAATAAATTAATTGCCAGATCGTTAACTCAAAACCAGAGACAAGACATAACAAAAAAGGTTTGTTTACACAAGAATAACAAAATGTCTGCTGAACCAAGAAAAGATGTTTCAGCTGAAAATAATCTAGTAAAGAAAGTTTAACCACTGTTACTGTTACCAACTGCTAATGAAATTGTATTGCATCCGATAAATACCGATCCCCTGGCCGTGAGTGCCTTCCTGCTATAACTCCGTACTCAAGTCCGACATCCGATTGTTAGAAACTTAGGCACTTACTCACTAAACCAAATAGCTGCGTTGGGACCACTAGTGAAAAGCAATACAGTATCAATTTTATTATTTTCGGAGAAAACATACAATGCAATTGCTAAGGTTAAGCAATTTTGGCGAAGGCCGGTCATCGGATGGGTGATCAAAAATTTATTATCTCGACTTTGCGTGAGGAAGGCACGTAAAGCCGTTGGTCCCGGCTGCATTTGCAGTTGTTAACAATCACTAATCCGCACTGGGCCCGCGTAAATGGGCCGTTTCCTTTATGGATCCCTAGGGAAGGCTCGTGCCCAGTAGTGGGAACATAAAATGAGCTGATAATGATGATGATGGTAAGGGAATAAGCGAAGTGGTTTCTAATACACGATCGTTTTGAGAAAAGCGGCCGGTTAGAATCTATCTATTAATACGTGAAGCAAAAACTTTGTACCCCTTTTTACGAAAATTGCGCGGACGGAGGAGTATGCAATTTCGCACACCTATAGTTTATATAGAGAAGGATTGCAGAATGTTAATGTTTTTTTAAAGTATGCATAAAAAATACATTAAATCAATAAAACAAACATTACACACACTACCATGTATTTGACTCACACGCATATTTATTTGACACACGTATTGTTTACGCACGGTCGTACGTAAGGTGGCCCGCTAATTATACATACGGGCGCGGGACGGGTGCGGCCGACATCTGCCAATGCCAATCCAAACTCACATTCTATATTTTTTAATTCTTCATTGCTTAGGATACAATCCGTGCAGCCCTAATAAAATTACGGTCGAATTTCGACCACTAGGCGACCACTAGTCTTAGGCAATTAATGATTTATCAGTAGTAGTAATTAAACTTATGCCACCAAATGCTCACAAATTTGAATAGATTTTATACTTATGTTTGTAACAGCCCTTTAGGGTCCGTACTGGCCACAAGGTTTCCCAGTGAAATGTCAGGATAAATAAAATACTAAGTAAAAATAATGAATATTATACGATTAAATAACAAAAATGATATTATTTCTTGAACAATGTAGATACATTGCAAAAGAGTTTGGGAACCTCTATTTCGTAAAATAATACTTAAAGTTGAGGACCCCGCTCTTTCGTAAGACAATGTATGCTTCTTATCTAAGTCTGCCATTACAACAAAGTTACTAGCATTGTCATGTTCCGTCGCTAAGACGTGACATTTTATCAGTGATGCAGAAAATTCACTTCCATTGACGTATTTATCCATATACCATCAGGACCTAAGTTCTGTTTTATCTTTAATTCTTTACGCCACGCCACCATAGTCTAATTGGTAATGCGTATGACCCGATACATCAGTAGGTGCTGTTTTGCATCCAACTTGTGGAAAATTATTGAACACCTTTCCAATGTACCAATTATTATGTTAAAAATAACATCTTATAACGTCCTGCACATACCTACCATAATGTAGGTAACCAACTCAAGTAAAAACTTTACTTTGTACAAAAATTCCTAATCGTAACAGGAAAACAATTTTAGAAAATGATCAACTTTTCCACTCGCGAGAAAAGTTGTGGTTGAAACGCAATTTCTCGCTAACACTTCCATTATCAATTATGTATACCAAATTACAGTTAAAATACTTTATTGGTGACGCAAATAACAGAAAATTTGTGTTTTCATGACAAATTTGCGTTCACCCAACGTTTTTAAGAGTGAATGGAGTGTTTTAAAAAAGGACAAAGCAAGATAGAGTGCTTAAAAGGGAACGCGGGCTTCGAAAGTTTAAAAACCTAACAATTGCAAAAGTTTGCCCCTTTTGTGCTAATCAAGGTTCATTCTTTTCACTAAACGAATTTACGAGTCCATTTGTGTTTTAACTAAATTGTATCATGGATTTATTAAAGCTTTAGTGCACTGGAAATATTATCATATAAAAATTTGGGAGGCAACGCAACAGGCATGTTCCCCCTTTTATTTAATTTAAAACTTAATTTGTGTTTAACCTAATCGGTAGTGGTACTCGATATGTGATCGACCAGAAATCGAGCCAGGGACCTAGGTCTGCAACTGTGATGTAATCATAGGTTCTGTTGAAGCAATTAAATTTAACTTTAAATGGAACCTCAGTTTTAAAAGCTTTTTTCTTATCTTTCTTCTTCTTCATATGCCATCTCTTAGTGGAGGTCGACTATCATTATGGCCACTTGGGCCCGTGATGTTGCGAGCAAACATATCCATTTATCTATTGAAATAGAACATTTTAACTCAACCTAACATGCCTCTAATAACGCTGAAGGTAGACCTTTAAAACAAACTTATTATTAAACAGACCATATTTCTATAATAAGGAGGACCTGTAACGCATATTAGACTGGACCTAAAACTAGGTATATTCACATATATATATATTATCACGACTGTTTCCCATGAGGGTACTAAGAGATCACTGACCTCCACTGTCTCTCCATTCCACTCCTGACACTAAATGCTTTGGGTGTATTTAAAAAAATTAATGCTTTACTTGGAATTCCGATATGCGGTCTTATTTAGAACCTAATTCAGAAAAGGTATAGGCAAATTTTTTAAGATTAATTTTTGAACCCTCAATTTCTGACAACTCCCGAGTTCCAAGGATTAGGCATCCTACCAATTAGGCTGACTCGACCTAATCTTTTCAACTTTACTAAACTAAACTAAAATTACCTCTACCTCTATATTTTTTTGCTGCAAAAAATGCACCATTTTATTTTGACACCACACATAGAGCATTTTTCGATGTTCTGGGGCAACACGCGAGGCTCTCCCTTTTGAATAATTTTAACCACCACCTATTTAAAGTACTAACCTCTTTCATGAATAAATCTTTCATCAATAATTGTGTAAGATTATTTTTCCAATCTACAAACAACACTGTGATCTTCGAAGGGATTAAAGGCTTTATAAAATAAAAAGCAAAATTTTAACACCAAGAAACAAAGGTCCAATCAACTGCAAACTGCTCAGTGTCACCCCACGTCTCAAATGTTGCAGAACATTCGCGAGCATTCAAAGGCAATCCGTCAACTTTACGTCCCTCATTGTTCCTTTTCGCCCGAGGCGTTCTTTGTAGCAGTGAAATAGAGTAATGACCGAGGAAATAGAGTTAGTGTAACGAACAGCCTTCCACGCCTTCTAGTGTCGGCAACAAAGGATAGTTTCGCATGTGTAAACGTGGAGATAGGGGCTTCAATAAACTCTTTGGGTGCAACCGTTTTGTTGGGAATGTAATTTTTGGGTAACAATCCATCGCAGCTTTGTTGCTTTGCGTTTTACACGCGTGGACATGTTGTTTGAATAGTTCGGCAGTGGATTTTGTCCTAATCTTTTCGAACGGTATTGCCTACGGAGTTTAGTAGTCTTGGTAGTCCAGTTAGCGGCGAGTTGTTTATAGTCTGATATTAATATTAGGACCTAGGTACTCATGAGAAATACTATATGTCAACGTGTTTGCACTCCCGTTCGTCTGACGTTGAGTGGCGTCATGTAACTGTTTTATCGTACGCTATGTCACTGGGGCAGCAGTCTATATACATAATGTAATGACTTGTGCTGACTGATTTATTCATCATCACCGAGTCGAAACCGCTGAAGGTAATTAGATGAAATTTAGACTGTAGGTTAATTGAGTGACGTAACCAGCCACAAAGAAAGAATTTAACGGAAATCATACCCTAAGGGGGTCAATTAGGGAGTGAAAGTTTGTATGAAAGTCCGTTAGTTTTGAAGTGAAATACATGAAAATTGGTATTTGGCTTTTTGAAAATAATAAAGAATGCCGTGTCTCAGAAATTTTGTTTCTTTTCCTATAAAGGAGTAAAAAAGGGTAGAAGTTTTTTTGGGGAAATCGTTATTTTTGAAGTAATAACTATAAAAATGAATAATTTAATCGATCTATAGATATTTCAATAAATATATACACTCGAAAAACATAACCCTCCGTTACGCTAGCTCCATACGTTAGTATGAAAAATATAATTTTATAAAAAATCTTCATACAAAACCTTAATTTCATAGGACCTAATATTTACTTAAAAGAGCTGTGGATTTTAAATAAACCATAGAGTCAAAAGTTAACCTAAAAATCTCTCTGTCTCTGTCAGTCTGACGTCGAGTGGTGTCATGTAGCCACATATAGCCGTTTTATCGTACGCTATGTCACCGGGGCGAGAATAAGGTATTATCGGTGTACTCCATCCTAGATTTTTCCCATACTTTTGTATACGAGCTGTGGATATTATATTAAATAAACCATACAATTAAACAAACTAAAAAGTGTACCCAAAAAAATATATTATGTCAACATGTTCGTACTAGATCGTCTGACGTCAAGTGGCGTCGTGTAGCTATTTTATCGTAGGTATAGGTCGCGCCAAACTTCTAGTCCCCTCTGAAGTTGGCGCGATTCGCGTCGCAGTAGTAAAAAATAGGCGTTAGTAGGGCGAAGGCGGGGACGAGCGGTAGGGCCTGACTGTACAGCTGCGCAACGAAGCAACTTCAGAGGGGACTAGACGTTTGGCGCGACCTATACCTCATGTCACTGCAGCGACTATAACGTATTGTCACTCCGTTTAAGCCATAAAGTTCCGTTGGTATATTATCTTTATGGTTTAAGCCTAGATTATATTTACCTAAAAGAGCTGTGGACGTTAAATAAACCATATAACCAATAAAATGAATAATATAGAAAGTAAACCAAAAATCTAATCTATGTCAACGTGTGTTCGACGTAGGACTCGTAGGTAGGTACTCCCTATCGTCTGACGTCGAGTGGCGTCATGTAGCCACATGTAGCCGTTTTATCGTACGCTATGTCACCAGGGCGACAATAAGGTATTGTCGGCACGTTCGAACCGGGAAAATAAACCTGCACACGTACAGCGCCGGTACATTTTCTAGTCAGACGTCGGCACAGTTTACTGGTGTACGTAGTCGATGGTGGTCTTCAAATTTTAATAGATATTTTTATTGGAACTATTTCATTGATCCAAGATAGGGATGCGTTTTAAAATGTAACGGTTATAGACGGTCATCAGTAAAAATGGTTTCATCTATTGATAAAGAGGTAAAGTTTGTGACTTTGTTTGTTTGTGTTTTATATTTCTGCACCATATTGGTTGACAAGGTGAGGACGGCTTATGCGGCACTATAGCATTAATATGCAGGATGGAAAAAAAGACTGTGGTTGGAGGAAAAGTACCCTTAATATTGATGATGGCAAATTTTACGGAAAGGAAACATTTCTTTATTTTGAAAAATAATTAAAACTGCATTTAAAGATTTTTGAAAAATCATCTGTTTAAGCCGGGAATCGAAAGTGCCCACTAAGTGTAAAAATATTTTTCTTGGTCTTTCTTTAATTTAAGATACTATGTTGTTTAAAAGAAATTGATCCTTATGAATGACTCTTTCGGTTGGTATCATAAAATACAGGATGTTTTTTTTTTACATTTCACAGGTTGGATTCCCGGCTCAATCTTTAAATGCAGTTTTAATTATTTTTGAAACTAAAGGAATGTTTCCTTGAACATTTTTGAAATCAAGTCATCACTACAATTGATGGGTATTGGCTAAATCACCACGCTTGCCAATGCGGGTTGGTGATCACAAAGTCAGGCTATTCATCGAAAAAATCCGAAACACACTCTGCCCGAACTGGGAATTGAACCCGGGTACTCGGGGAGCTCGATGGCGCAGTGGTTAACGCGCCCGGTCTGCGAGTGCTGAGGTTAAGCAACTTTCGAAAAGGCCGGTCACCGGATGGGTGACCAAAATTTATCATCTCGAGCTCCTCCGTGCTTCGGAAGGCACGTTAAGCCGTTGGTCCCGGCCGCATTAGCAGTCGTTAACAACCACCAATCCGCACTGGGCCCGCGTGGTGGTTTATGGCCCGTTCTCCTTATCCATCTATAGGGAAGGCTCGTGCCCCAGCAGTGGGGACATAAAATAAGCTGATGATGATGATGATGACTCGGGTATCGGACCGAGCGCTCTGCTATTCGACCAAATTTGTACTTTAAATAATTTCACTGTCTAGCTGCATTCACTGTGACTTTTTGACTATCCATCATTAATATTTACATTCCATTTTTCCATTTTTCGACCAGGATTCTTGAATATTCCCGTGGTACCGTGCGGCGCGGCATGTCGAATCGGGTGGCGTGCACGAATTACTTCGTATGTTGACAAGAATTTTGAATCAATCAGAGAACGTCGCATTATATTATTCAACCTTTCGGAAAATTGAAAATATGAAATTGTTCCGAATCACAGAATCGGCAAGGTGTGGGAAATAAAATCACTTTTCTATTTCACTTGAGCCCTCGTCGTATCAAAACTAAATATTACAAAAGATTTATTTTGATGCAGACTTTGTGAAACAATCACAAATGGCGCAGGAATTTATATGAATACAGATTGTTGTTGTACAAAACTGTTTGAATAAAAATTTAAATAGTTAAATATATTTTAATATTTGATTACTATATTCAAATATCTTCTGACGAATCCAGAAAACTTAAGACTTTTAAAAAGGAAGACATTTTGAGGGTCGGTAATGCAAGTTACCGAAGTCATCCGAAGCTTATGCACGTTTGTATTTGTTGTTGCTAACGTCCTAAGGCTACATTAACTGTCTATCATCAAACGGGCCGTATGCCTTCACCAGCTTATTTTCTGCCCCCACTGCTGGAGCACGAGCCTTCCTTAAGACCTGGACCTGGACCTAGGGCTCAATGGCGCAGTGGTTAACGCGCCCGGTCTACAATTACTAAGGTTATCGGAAAGGTGACCAAAATGTATAATCTCGAGCTCTTCCGTGCTTTGGAAAGCATGTAAAACCGTTTTACTAATCCGCAGTAGTTTTTGTGTCTGCGTTCTGCCTGTTCTCCCTATCTATCCATAGGAAAGGCTCGTGCCCCAGCAGTGGGGACTTAAAATGAACTGGTGATGTGAAATTACAGTGCCGATAAAATAAAATAAAAATAACAACGCCTTGCATTTCACAGAAGCCATTTGCAAATAAAATTAAGGAAACAAACCACTTTTATTTGGCCCGCGTTAGTTTAGTAATTTGTTTAGCGAGTTGGTTCACAGTGAATTGATCGATTGTTCCCTATGAGTTTGTCGACGCCAAATTGACAATTATGATAATTTCACCAATCATTGACGGTCGGGAAGTTTGTAACTGTACGTAGACAATGGCGGGCGATTGTGTTTTGAAGCGGTTTGTATTTTTATTTAGAGAATGCGTCAAATTTTTCTTGCTTTGTGTGAAACTTGGGTCGTAATGAATGTATAAAATGATGTTTGTATATCCAAAATGGAATAAATTCTACAACTTGATATATATATTTTACAACGTCAAAGCAGCTATAACAAATAAACTTATAATAAATATCTGTTCCACTTATGCACGTTTCCACCAGTGAAATGATTTAGGTTAGGAAAATGCATGAATAATTTTTATCAACATTTTATATTGTTTTGCTAAAATAACACAATAAAAAAATAAAAATAAATATTATTTATGCGTTTTCCTTTACAAAACAGTGAATCACACCAAACCCAATGGGAATGGCCAAAATTAAAGCATGCTCTTCCACCTTTTTGGCTCGCAAATTAAACTATTTGCATTCTTAACAAATCTCACTTACCTTACCTTGAGTGGCAATAGCAACTTTATTACCACCATAATATGTTTCTAGCCAAAATAAGCCTACAAAAAATGACCGCCCACTTTTTCCACGCAAAATACTTCTTTATTCTCCCCTTTAAGTCCTCGGATAAATCGTGTGCGGAGCTCGGTTTATATTATAAATAAAATCGCGAGAAAACTGCTCATGCCGATGTAATGCAAGTTTCACTGGAAGTGGCACATGCAAAGCTCCTAAATCTAGGACTAAAAAAATGTTTTATGTGTACAGTTGTTAAAATAACATAATTTAGTACGATAAAAAGCAGTATGTACTAAGTATTTTATTTATATTATTTTACAAGTTTATGTACACACATATGAGGGTGACAAAATAAGTTCTGCGGGTGAGTGCACCTTGTACTGCATGTATTTCAGTTCTGAAATATCTTCCAGCAGGCTCGCAAAAGGAAACGTTATAAATAGTGGTAGAATTAATGTGTACCTCCTGCGAAAACTAAAATAAACTTACTTTAAAATACATACTAATAATTGCATAAACAAAGGAAATTTCATATAGAAAACAAAAATAAAAGGTAAAAAAAAGAAAAAAAAGAATAGAAATTATGATTAGAACAAATTAATGATTCTGTCGTCATATGGGACGACAGAATCATTAATTTGTAATTAATATGCAATAGCATTAGAAATAGATATAATATTTTTACCTAATCTTTATCTGTATTTAGCTTTATTGTCATATCGCACTGGGGATAGTTGGAAAACAACGTATTCCAAAATCTATTTTAAAATCCACACGTCTACTGTTTCAACAGTGATTTCTTCTTAAGATAAAATTCGTATTTTCAAATTTATTACAAAATGAATCGGTAATTATTAACTTTTTTTAAAAACTTGACTCTTATCTCATCACTGTCCGCTAAAAACCCACTGGTGTATGAAGCTCTGCCTAACATAAAGACAAGCACTTAAGTTATATATAAATGGGTCTGAGTTAAAACAACCCTTTTGAAATAAGAACAAAAACCCACAGCCCCCAAATCACAAAAAAATCCAATTCGATTTACGAAACAAACAATTAAATTTAATCTCAAAAAAGCCATTTGTTTATCCTTCAATAAAGAAAAATGCAACAACTTTTAAGCAGTGTGCCGGGAGTCGGCACTCGGCACCTTTGTCGCTTACTTAAACTTTCAACAACTTGTGTAAATATTAAAAAATCGTGTTTCGTTTTTATAATCCACATTAAATACTGATAACCTCCTTCACGGATCCTTCAGGGTTTTTGTTAAAAATATTTTTCTTGCTAGCAACATTCTCCTTTTTATCTCCGGGGAAATAGACGCGGATTGAGAGCACACCCTTATCTATACTAATATTATAAAGCTGAAGAGTTTGTTTGTTTGTTTGGTTGAACGCGCTTATCTCGGGAACTACTGGTTTGAATTGAAAAATATTTTTGTGTTAAATAGTCCATTTAATGAGGAAGGCTATAGGCTATATTACATCATGCTATGACTTATTAACGCGGTTGAAATCACGGGGCAGAGCTTATTGTTATACGCACAAAGTTCTTTACGTCATCATTTTTGATGCGGACAGCTAAAAAGTGGAATTCCCTTCCTGCGGATCTGTTTCCTGATGTGTTCAAGCTGGAAATTTTTCAAGGCAAAGGTGAAAAAGCATTATCTAAACAAGTATGCTACATCCTAGGCCGCTTTATCACTTACCACCAGGTGAGATTGCGGTCAAATACTCGCCATTATATAATAAAAAATTTAAAAACACTTCCAGTGACTTTACATCTTATAATGCAGTAAATTACAAGCGTTCTCCTTATCCGCCCCAAGTCTCTGATAAGAACGCTCGGGAGTTCTCCTCTAGATATTAATCATCTTCTCGCATTGGATTTATTATTATTTTTTCCTCTCGCCTCCGAAGTATCATTGAATTTAATGGCGGTATCTGTTTTGTTCTACCCCAACAAAGTTTTATTGTTCGGAACTAATTTTTGTTATCAATTTCCTGCGCTTTGGCTGTTCTGTTCATTCTGAAATGCAGTAGTTTTAAATTGTGAAGTTCACGGAACTTTGGACAGCACTGAGTTATTTCGAAAGTAAGCACTCGAAGTTGTTTTACTACAAATTTGTTAATAAGTGGTTGGTGCAGTGAAAACAGTAATTTACTGTTAAAAGTTTAAAAAAAATGTACCTAAAGACATTATTTTTTATTTGGTTACTTAAAATAATAATATATTTATATTTTTTTATATTAGACAACATCATATTTTTTTTTCTTTTTTTTTTCTTTTTACAAAATATAATTTTGCCAAACTGATTAACAGTTTATTGGCGAAAATTGCACTCATTTTCACAAAAAAATAAATATACTAAACTACAATAATTAGCTTACATTGTTAAAGAATTTTAAACTATTTCAAGAGATCTGCCTATCAAAATACATTAATAAACATTAATATACTTTGTTATGATCCCAAGGTAAGTAGCTAAAGTACTCGTTTTATGGAAATCAGAAACAACGACGGTACCACAACCACCCAGGCCGGATACAATATCGAAAAGTTTGTTTTCGACATTGACTCGACCGGGAATCGAACCCGGGACCTCAGAGTTAGCGCCGCCCAAAGTCCGGCGTGCAAGCCTATGGAGGTCGTCGTAATAATATTATAGAAGCTGAGTAATTTTACTTGTTATTTTTAAGTGCTAATTGCTGCACTGAAGCTGAATTAAATATTTACAAATATTTATAAATACAGTGAAAAAATTAAACGCCCATCCTACCCAGCCAGGAATCGAACCTGGGTCTTCCGCAATCCGGGCGGCTGCACTGACTGCTATGCTACCGGGAAGGCTGACGTAAGCGCTTGCCAAAAAATTTAAAAGCAGTGAAAATTCAGCTCTTACGTCAGTCTTCCCGTTACGTAGCATAGTGGTCAGTGCAGCCGCCCGGATTGCGGAAGATCCAGGTTCGATTCCTGGCTGGATCGGGTGGGCGTTTAGTTTTTTCACTGTATTTTATAAGTAAGTATTTATAAATATTTAAAGACGCTAAAACAACGCAACATGGTATTTTTAATAATTTTGCGGATATCAGAAGAGGAAAACTAATTGGCCACTTGTAAATACTACACGAGGAAACAAAAATATTTTAGATTTACTTCTTAAAACAAACAATAAAAAAACAAAATAAACACAGCGATTAAAAAACAATTCAATGCTGCGCAAAAAATCCGCAGAGCAAAAATACAGGTTATCAAAACAGACAGACAGCGGCGCGCATAATTTCTAAGACATCATTTCGCACACCTCAAAAACGGCGCCGAAGGAGCACAGAAGTCAAACTTATTACTACAGTTTGTTATTTTCCGAGGTAGCAATCGCAGTTTGCTCACGGTAGTAAATTACAGCTTCCTTCCCCAGCTTGCCATTTTTATTTTTCCTTCAAGAGGCATACCTGGTTTATTTTAGTATAAAACTTTGGAACGTACAGCGATCTGTTTTCTCTCGAACGTTCCGATGTCTATATAGAGTTGGTTGCTTTGTTTTATTTCAAATTGCAATGTGAACGTTGCGTAATGTTGCTGGCGTCCCGTTTTATGGACTACTTTCTTTGAGACCTATAAAACGGGAAGGAATCGCGTTTCAATGCGCTCTTTAAAATGTATGTGATGTTGGAGTGAATAGGGAAATGTTTCTTTTTGAAAACGATATCAATTTAAATTGTCTTTGTTAAATTTTAAACGACGTCCTTCATAGCTGAGTGGCTTGCATGCCAGACTTTGGGCGGCGCTAACTCTGAGGTCCCGGGTTCGATTTCTGTTCGGGTCAATGTCGAAAACGAACTTCTCGATATTGTATCGGATCTGGGTGGTTGTGGTACCATCATTGTATCTGATTTCCATAAAACGAGTGCTTTAGCTACTTACCTTGGGATCAGAACGATGTATGTGATGTTGTCTAACTTTGCAAAAAAAAGGAAAAAAAATGGCTCCATATAATACCTATATTGCTCTTACGTGTGTGGTGCCGGGGGTTAAGAATTGCACCACCCAGTCTTTTCTCGTGGGTGTCGTAGAAGGCGACTATGGGATCATTCCAGAGGATGGGCAGCAGCGTCTCTCTGTGATTATTCTCACCTTACTGCGATCGCCAACCCGCCTGCCAAGCGTGGCGATTATGGCAAATTCCCCTCAAAATGATTTATCCTTGAGGGAGGCCTTTGTCCAGCAGTGGACGTCTTTTTGGCTGAGATGATGAGATGATTGCTCTTACGAACCGCCTCTGTGGTCTAGAGATGAAAACTCTGTTCTGAGACCCAGAGGTCCTTATTTCCATTCCTAGTTAAAGGGTAACCATAACAACTAACCATTTATGGATTTTGAATTTAAATACAACGAAACAATAAAATATATTGTATTGAAACTTTTAACTGACTCATCACTTCGCAATAAAAAGCTAGTTTTTAAAAGTAAGACGGTTTGTTTTTGAGCATAGCTCTTTACTAATTTTTAATCTGTTTCTTCATGGTATGTTATTAAGTGTATTGTTAAGAATATTATTATATATTATTAAATGATGCCATAAAACATTTGACTACGACTTTATTTAAGTAGAAATAGTGAAGTACACAGTGAATGATATTTAAAATAAATAAACAAAATGAAGAAAATATTTCTTAATAAAAATTAACGTAAGACGCGACATTATACGTCAGCATCGGAATTGACGGATAATTTTAGCGACTTTAATTAAAACGATATTAAAAAGTCGAATCTGAAAAAAGAAAGTCTTATTGCAAGTTGCAAGAACTTTTTTCATTTATTTTAAGGGTGTCTTTAATTATCAGTCGGCTTACCTTATAAAATAATAAACGAATCACAAACAAATTCGTCATAGAGTCGTCAATAACACGCCTAATTAATGAAACAAACAGGAAACATAATTTAGTCTCGTAATTAAACTTTTAATTGACTCATCACTTCGCAGCGCCCTGTCTTTAGATTACATTTCACTGAACAACGTTCTGGTAATCGGAAACGAAATGGGATGTTTGCAAAATGTTTTAATTAACTTCCCAAAAAAAGGGAATGTTTGACCTTTATGTGAACATAATATGAATTCAGCGTGATTATTGGCAGTACATGTCTTCCAGACGAGTTGGACTACAGATGAACTTGAACTAGACTAAGATCTTTAAGAGGGTGCAGCGCGGACGCAAAACTGCGAGTTTCAAGTTTCTTTATGATAGCGAGCGAGCGGCCTGTGACAGTGGTGTGACAACGGCGCACGACTACGAATACGCACGCACACTAATAACTAATATCTGTACAAAGAAGGCTGGTGATTTAATTAGAGCAATGTTTACTTTCGTAAAATCATAGGAGTTTGGGTAAAAATTAAGAAAAGTCTTAATATTTTCATATTCATATTTTTTTATTGAAAAATAAGACAACAGTGGCCTGCGGAATATCAAAACAAACATTTTGATGTCGGATCATTGTTTCATTTGTGCTATATTTACAAAGTTTCTGAAGAAATAAGTTTTTAGATATCATTATTTTACGTATTGTTTACGCAGTTTCTGGGTATTTTTTTTTAATTCCAAGACAACCATGGCCTTGTGAAAGGATCAAGCTAACCTACACTAATCCTTTTAATGTATATGACCTATTCAGCGCCTAGCACCAGTGACTTAAAAAACACGTAAATTTTCAAATTCCGCGCGGCACCCCCTTTTGTGGGTTTTATACCAGTTGTCGTCGGAAATGTCAGCATCAAAGTTGTTCAAGAATACATATACCTAAGACAGGTCATTAAACTAGGTAGAAACAACTTCGACAAGGAAGCTGATAGAAGAATACAGCTGGGTTGGGCAGCGTTTGGGAAGTTGCGTCAGATCTTCGAGGCACCTATACCGCAGTGCTTAAAAACGCGAGTTTTTGAGCACTGCGTTCTGCCGGTCCTCACATAAGGCGCTGAGACGTGGACATTGACAAAAAGCCTCGTTCATAGATTCCAAGTGACACGTATATATATATTTTTTAATATAGCCTATGCTACTCAGCGCTAATGTAGCATTCTAATGATGCAAAAATTGTTTAAATCGGTGCAGTAGTTTTTGAGTTTATTCGTTGCAAACATACAAACATACATACATACAAGGTTTCCTCTTTATAATATTAGTATACATATAAATATGATGCATTATATAATTAAGACTATGAATATAACTATAACCTATTAACTTTACTCAGAGTCGTCAATTGATGATTATAGAATACATCCGACAAAACATAGATTGTAGCCAATAAAGAAAACAAAATGGCTACCATCACTCTTTCTTTCCTCGACATGAAGTCCTCTTGATTTCTATAAAAAACATGTGACCATCCGTTTCTATAGTTACATGTAGAGTGGAGTATATAAGAACCTTCATACAAGCTTTTAAGCGGATTTTTCCCCCATGTTTCCTTTTACCAAATAACAGATGATAAATGTTTGCACTTATACAGCTCGAGTGCAGAACAGAGTGCTGTCATATACAAAATGAAAACAAAAAGATAAACTAATCTTTTTCAGCTGATGAATCCTTTTTGGAAATCGAATATGAAATATCGGTATAGCACTTTCGGTAGAAGGTACTATAGTTAAAGGAAAAGGGATATGCTTAGGTTGAATGTGGAAAATTGTGGTTAATTCCCATAGTTAGGTTAGAGACCAATTACCTACCTTGAACTCATCCATATAAAAAATAAGCATATTTGACGACCTCCGTAGCATAGTGGTTCGCACGCCGGACTTCCCTGAGGTCCCAGGTTTGATTCCCGGTCGGGTCAATGTCGAAAAACGAACCTTTCGATATTGAGTCGGGTCTGGGTGGTTGTGGTAAAGTCGTTGTTTCTGATTTCGATAAAAACGAGTGCTTTAGCTACTTAACTTGGGATTAGAACAATGTAGGTATGTGATGTTGCCTAATATCATCATCATCAGCTCATTTTGTCCCCACTGCAGGGGCACGAGCCTTCCCTATGGATGGATAGAGAGAACGGGCCATAAACCACCACGCGGGCCCAGTGCAGATAGGTGGTTGTTAACGAATGCTAATGCAGCCGGGACCAACGGCTTAACGTGCCTTCCGAAGCATGGAGGAGCTCGAGATGATAATTTTTTGGTCACCCATCCGATGACCGAACTTTGCGAAAGTTGCTTTACCTCAGCACTCGCAGACCTGGCGCGTTAACCACTACGCCATCGAGCTCCTCCTCCTGTACAGTTTTGACATCACTAAATTAATAATTCGAAGGTGAAAGTAGGTGAATGTAGGATAAGCAATTTTTATCCAGTTTATTGTACAAAAAATAATAAATAAAAGTCTATATTTAAACAAATTTTACTAAATTTAGTACCTCTTAAACTACTTTCATGATTATATAACTGCACAACACAACTAAAATAAAAATTAAAACTTCAAAACACAAGGACGTGTGAAAGCGCGCGCCTTTGTCAAGCCATTGTCAAAAAAACTAAATGACTGAATCAACACGCGCTTGTGGATTATAAAATATTGAAATTTCCACATTCTTGCTAACGAACTCTCTTACTGAGTTTATGAGTGCTTGAGAATATTCCAACATTCCACTCTGTATCAATATTTGATACGTTGCTTTACTCACATTTAAAATTTTAATAGTGAAATAGTTTTGTAGATAGTTTTTGCTCATAAAACGAAACAGTTTCTCTACTCGTGCAAAATTTTTACATGTCTGTTTTTTACATGGTTATTAGTACCAGACATTTTGAAATTCGTAGTTAAACTGTTAGTATCTATATAATTAATTAATTACTTTGTACCCCTTTTTACGAAAAATTGCGTGGACGAAGGAGTTTGAAATTTCGCACACTTATAGTTTATATAGAGAAGGATTGCAGAATGTTAATATTCTTTTTAAATTATGCATAAAAAATACATTAAATCAATAAAACAAACGTTTCACACACTACCATGTATTCGACACACACGCATATATTATACTCTTTTCAAAAATTTCAAAAATGGAAGAGGAGCGACCGAAATCTGTCAATGCCAATCCAAACTCAAACTTTTTAAATTTTTCATTGCTTAGGATACAACCCGTGCAGCCTTAATAAAATTACGGTCGAATTTTGACCACTGGGCGACCACTATTATAATTAAATACTTATCAAACAAATCATCATAAAATAACAAAGGACAATGTAATGATTAATCGCGAGTAAATTCCTAAAAAAAGTGATTCATTTTAGTACCTAAAAGTGTAATATGTTAAAGTTGCCGTCCATGCCCTACGCTCTTTCCTAACTTACGGACAGCCTGACGTGTTGCTCTCAATTCAAATGCTTTCAATTCGGTAAATATGGATACCCTGCTGACGGAAATAAAACAACCTCGGACAAAGAATTAGCCTTGCTATTCAAAGGGGGAACGCGGCCAGTATCTTCGGAACCTTGCCTAAAGGGACTTCTTTTAATAATTTATTTTAGTTATTTTATTATATTCTTTAAGGTTTTTAGTTTTAAGTTCATTGTTCTTTTTATAATAAATGACACAGACTTGTTGTAAAAAAAAGTTAGATAACTAATGTAATATTTTAATGTTTAATCTCAATAATGTCTTAAATAATGGTGCTAGGAGTTCACGTCAGTCTAATGTAGCATAGGGGATTTAAACCACAACTTTCAAATTCAAACATTGCATGCTTAAATTATTATTGCGTTTTATATGCGTATTTATGTTTTCCATTGCTTTTCATACAACTTTATGTAGGTCAGATAATAAAGTGTCGGAGTCAAACGTAGGTAATAATGTACTATTTTATAAATTCTATATAAGGTCACTTTTTATCAACTGCAAATATTTTGACAAAACATCTAATTATATCAGAGAAATAAGGCCCTAGCATTTAAAAAAAAATTCAGGCTAGTTTTTTTTTTACTTTTCCTGACACAAAAATTGTAATATTTTTAAGAGCGGCCTCTCTGTCGGCTCTTTTGAATGAAACTAGGGGCACGTGTAAGCGGTGAAGGCATTGCGACCTCTCTGTTTCGGCTACTTTGAATTAAAACTACCGAAAGTGCTTTATTTTTCTTTTTAATCGAAATGTCTTTTAGCGTTTTTCTTGAAAACTAGCGTATAAAAATTTAAGGTTTTTTCATAAAAATAGTTTATATATGTTGTTGAATTTATCCTCAAAATATTTGCAGTTGATAAAATGTGACCCTATATAAATTGATACCATTCATACTGAAACTACTTGCATTTGAATAATTATTAACGAGATACTCTTCATGTATATCATTTGTGAGTTTCCA
The DNA here is from genome assembly GCA_963082485.1 of Eudonia mercurella. Lineage (NCBI taxonomy): Eukaryota > Metazoa > Arthropoda > Insecta > Lepidoptera > Crambidae > Eudonia > Eudonia mercurella. The sequence continues at coordinate 8,762,539 of OY720044.1, read as the reverse complement.
ATATTTCGACAAAGTTCCATGATTTCCATCCAAAGCGCCATTATCGCGTAGGTATGTACTGAAGTTATTAAATAAATAAATAAACTTTTACTACACTCACACCAATTATCTAGCCCAAGAGAAGCTTCGTTATTGCGAGAGGATGTTTATGAGCAGACAAAGACACGAACAAAACACAACAATATAAAAGAGTACCTATTTCTCTATACCTATCAGTTATAAAAAAGCATATTATTTGGTTTTTCTTTTTATTAAATTCATTGTTCTATTAGTAATAAATAATTCCTATCCGATTTGTAAATTAATAATTATTTTATTTTAGTTTTGTTTCTGCATATATTATAGATGCGTATAGATTTTAAATTAAGAAGCCTTCGTTGGCAAACCTGTAGAGGAGTGGGAGTAGCTGAAAACCAGCGCTGCCTGGGATCTCCTAGGTCAGCACATGCTGAGCCATTTCCAATTGCATGCTTTATGTATCAAATATTATAATTATAATGTATGTATTTTTTGTTAAATAGAAGCAATAAATGTTTTACTTACTTGCTTACTTACTTACAAAGTTAAACTATTACAAAAGCAGTATTTAAGTTATTGCAAGTTTATTGTTGTAAGCGAAGTGTTATAGCTTATGCCGTAAGGGCGAATATTCATGGTTGTTGGGAGTTAAGACCTCTCTCTTACAGACTAGACATACCATAACAAATGATTAATATTAATTCAGAACATCATCTTAAAGTAATAGTGCTCAAGCGATTTAACAATTACAAATTAGCCTTCAGCTCAAGCGTTATCAAACCCATTATTGATTAACCATCAAACACTGAACAATCGAGTTCTCGAGATATCGCATCGGAATCGAATGGAGCAGTATCGTCATCCATTACGTTCATTCGGCCCGGATAATGATCTGTTCGGAATCTCTACATCAATCTTATCGATATCCACTTTACAGACCTTTTCAATCGATTCTACCTTTTCCTACAAGATCATCGGAACATTATTTTACGAGGAAAACTAAAAAGCCTGATTACATATGTTACCGACAATGTGTTTAGGTTCTATAATAACTATAAATTGTTATTTAGTTATTTACTTTCGATTGGATTGGAGAGGTCTGGTCGGAAAGGTCAAGGACCTTCAAACTATGTAATGTGTAAAGTCAAAATATTTTTTTCTCAGATTATTATTATTTTTGATTCAAGTTTTAAGTAAAGCGAAAGACTTTGTTAAAACAAATTACATCAAATTATAATCAAAATTTAAATTAAATTAAAACAAAATTAAAATAAAATAAAATTATTGCAATAATAGTCGTGACAAGAATTAAAATAAGAATTAGACAAACTGAAAAGTTTGATGACATACTTAATTGTTCAATTTATGAAAAATTTTATATCGAAATATTTTTTGATTGTATAAAAACCTACACATTTAAATGAAACAATGAAATGAGTAGATCCGTAAAAGTTGTTTCATTTAAATGTATTTAAACCTTTATCTTTTAGCCATATTCTCAACTTTTTTCTAAATGTAGGTAAGCTAAGCTCCTTTACTGACTGTGGTAACTTATTAATCTATACACCAAGATATTGAAGTGGTTGTTTTCCCGCAGGTGGGTAGATCAGACCATGAAACTGGACAACTTTCCCCAAGAAACATAGGTCAAAAAACAAGATATTTTTTTCACTTTCTATACAAAGCCTCTATTGACCGAGCATGGTTTGTATGAAAAAGTTAAAAACTGGTAACTACTAACTAACTAACTACTAACTACTCTACTACTCTACTAACTACTCTAACTGGTAATAATTATACCTATTAATACTGATCCGATCCGAACCCATCGGAGAATCTAGCAAGGTACGGGGACACGCACTAGTGCGTGATACCGTTTACTCTAGAAAACCTCTGACGACAGTGTTTCATTTCACACGGCTTGAGGAACCCTTTAAGTTTCTCGCCACCCCCAAAAAGTATGGTGACTGATTAGTGTGATATTAGAAGAAACTTCAATTAATACCATCTAAATAACCTATTCTGATTTGCTGTCAAGTATGAGCTGATCAAGTATCAACGTGACGTCAGCAAAGCCGATAGATCTCAATCATCAGTCATGTCAGGTCCCGTTAATTGCATTGGCTCACAATAACTCCTGATAGTCAGATGTTATTGTTCCATGTGTTTTGATGATGTTTGCAGATTTGAATCTTCTTTTGTTTTTTGATGGAACGCTATCAAATTAAAATTATTTTTAGACTGGTGACAGTCACTTTTTACTGTTCCATTTTTGAATCATTTTTGTATCTTTTTTGTTTGTTTTGTGCATAGATAAATAAGTTATACTCGTATCTGATGGTACGCAGATTTAAATTCAGAATTTGGAATATGTTGTTACTATGCGGACTGGTCGGTGATGGATCGCTAGAGCGTTGACGTTTATTATTTTTCATGATACCGAACGAAGTCCTGATAGATATGACTAGTAAAGCTGTTCTGTAAAAAAACTTCAGCAAAAGTGTACAGTAGCGAGAGCCATCTAACAAGAAATTGAACTTTTGCTAAGTACTTTAATACTTTCTATAAGCAACTAAGGAATGTTCGGCGCATGTCAACTTCCATTAAAGTTAATATGATATAATCAAAATCAAAATTCCACTCTTACAAATTTCTAAATAAATAGCAATTCATTAAGTTTTGTATATTTTATTTAATCCATCAAATGAAATCATATTTTTCTAACACCATAAATAAAAATTTAAGCGAGCAAGAACCTCACGAACACGGAAGGAAGTTCTTCGCAAATTCTCCGACTGGAGCTTTGGAGTTTCTCAATACAGTATTTTGTTTATTGCTTCGGCCAAGAAAGTTGTTTGAAATGAAAAAAAGAACTATCGAACGTTATATTGCCCCGAAGAATCAAGAAGTTCCGAGACCGTCGGCGGCGATGAGTTGAAATATAAAATTATGCGAGAAGTTGGTCAGAACTTTTCTGGGGAAAACACGAAATTTGGGTGTTGGATGGAAGAAAAAAAATGGCTTGGCACCGTTCTTGTAATCAGGCCGTCTTAAATTACAATTTTGTTACAAGAAATGAGCTATTTTATTTTCTGTTGTGGTCAATTACATACAAACGACGTATTATGAGGCAATCTTAGGTGATTAGGTGTTAGATTAAGTGATTAGGTGGTACATTAGGTGTTTAACCGCCTCTGTGGTCACTAGACCTAACCACTAGGTTAAGACCACCGGTTTAGACCCAGAGATCAAAGGTTTGATTCCTAGCGGGGGGGTACATGATTGTGTACTCGGTTTGATTGGTGGTAGGTTTTGTTTGTCCGCCTGGTTAACTAGCACTATCATATCTAAATATGTCGCCATAACATCGATATTTGTGCCATGACTGTTGTGTTCCGGCAGCTAGAGATAAGATAGCCAGTGCTTCAGTAGTTGATGATTCTGGGTGAATTGCGCTTCCACCTTCGGCCTTATCATTACTTAACATCAGGTGAGATGAAAGCCAAGTGCTTTTTCGTAAGATATAAGAAAACACGCATTTCCTCCTACAACATGGGGTCCTTTATACGAGGTGTGAAGAGGCAACTTGCGGGTCTGCTAGTGAGGCAGAATCCTGCACCACCAGCTGTCCTCGCATCTAGACACTGCTTTTGCTTGAACATAAGGCAGAGCAGAGTCGTTTAGATAAGTTAATGTTTATGTTTTTTGTCCCTTTTTATACTTTACGGGTAAGCACAGTGCCTTAATCTCACCTGATGTTAAGTGATGATAAGGTCAATGGAAGCCAGCTTCAGCCGGGATCCTCAGCTAGTAAGCAATGGCTATCTTATAGCTGCCGGAACACAACAATGCTACAAACATTGATATTACGGCGACATATTTAGATAAGATGGAGGTAGATAACCAGGCGGACAAACAAGCCCTACCACCAACCAAACAGAGTACACAAACATGTATCCCGCTGGGAATCGAATCCGGGGACTTCTGGGTATAAACCGGTGATCTTAAACACTAGACCACAGAGATGGCAAAAGCGGTCCTTATGCATTTCTAAACCATTCACCCTATTCCAAAGATTTCTGAGTTTGTAAAAACATCACGGGATGCAGGAGCTTACGCAGACAAAGCCGCGACCGGTAAGCAGGTTTAACGAGTACTACGAAAACTTGTTTCTTCTGAAAATTATTGTTGTTTCTTACTATGATATGGGGTCCTTCAAACGAGAAGAGGCACCTTGTGGGCCGGCAGGGTGAGGGTGACTGATGCTGCTTTCACGCTGACCAGTTGTCGTCGCATCTTGACTCCATATTCCCTTAAAATCAGGTGAAATGGAGTCATTTGCCGTGCTATTTTTTTTAAAAATATACGCGAAAATTTAGAAATTTTAGTGATATTTAAGTCAATTGTCTTTCTGTTTCCTTCGCTATTTAAAGTATGTAAGTAGCTTTTCAGTCTCCGAATATGTAACATTGGTTTATACCAACTATAACTTGGTAACTATAACTATAACTTTATTATTGCCTGTGGTCTATTTGTTAAGCTTTAAGTTTCCGATGCAGAAATCCCGGCCTCAACTCCCATAGGGACATGGTATATTAAACGGTTCGGTTTAGTTGGTTGTAGGCGGTCATAGTTAGCGGTTCTGTCATATTCCACGTTTGTGGAAATTAAGATTAAGTGATGTTGTAACAAACCAGCCTTGTATTTGGTCTTTATATAGGTGTAATTCTGTATAATATCGTATTGTTTTTCACGCAAATCAATGTACCTATTAAGTACAGCATGCTCTGATTATCCAGGGCGGAATGTTTGTATGCCACCTAGAGGAAAAGTAGTCTAAATGATGAAGATAGCAAATTTCACTCAAATAAATCATTCCTTTATTTAAAAAAAAAAAACAAAACTGAATTTTAAGATGATCTTCTAAGATTTTTTAATATACGCCTCCCACGTCCAGGAATCAAACCAGATAAAAATCCAAAAACAACACCTTATACTTTTATGGCATCAATCGATAGAGTCAATCATAAGGATCAAATTTCTCTGACAAACAGGTAAATCAAATAAAAAGAAAACAATGAAATCTAAGGTAGCATTCAAACATTCCACCATGTATACAGCATAATTATACAAGTAGGAGTAGTTCCACGCGCCAATAATGTTCATTTGTTTCATCTTTTTTTAAAGCTTTCTATTTGAAAGCCAGTCCTGACATTCAAATAAAATCTTGGATATATTACCTCTTTCGTTACCATGTAACGGAGTACCTACCCAAAGAGTTGGTTTCATTTATAAATAACGTGGTTACGTCTATTCAGCCTGCAAATAACGGTACCTTGCGTTTCATCATCATCACCAGCTCTTTTTATGTTCCCTCTGCTGGGGCCCGAGCCTTCCCTGGATGGATAGAGAGAACGGGCTACAAACCACCGCAGGTCTGGTGCGGATTGGTGTTTAAGAACGTTTTCGAACTCTTTACATAACTAGTCCGGATAAAAATACATCTAGATCTTGTATTCACTAATAGAGTTACTAAGGCATCATTATTCATTAATATTTCTATTGTGACGTCACATCAAAATAAACAAGTCTCAGCCCTAGTGGTTTAGTAACCTCTGTTGTACTATCATTTATGATCACTGGTGCTTGCTTATGCGTGCCTGATGCGCATCACTTCACAAATATAAATATTTCATTAACCATTTCATGACAAATTAAGTTAATAATTAAGTCTTAATAACAACACATACAAGTTCTAGATGGGAAAAACTTTGGATCTTTTCATTTTGACCACTCCTTTCTGTTACACGTTGTATATGAGAGCAATTCAAATGTAAGAATTAGGAAAAGTGACACTATAAGAGATTTATTTATTCCTAACCTTAAAATCGTCTCAGAGTAGACTTAGAAAATTCCTTATTCATTCATTCCTCATTTAAAAAATCTCGAAGCTTACCCATTTTGATTGCTCAACAAAACGCGCATCATATCTTAGCCGCAAAAAAATGAGTCTGCAGAAGGTAACCACACATAGACAACCTCGCAATCTCGCAACAGCTGCGCTCGGACTAGTCTGAGATGGTATAAAATTCCGTGTCTGTAAGATAAATAAAATAAACAACTTTTCTACTTTCACACCAATTATCTAGCCCAAAAGAAGATTCTTTATGAAATTCGTTAAATGGTTACTAGACAACAGATAAACATAGTTAAAATACTTAAATACATACTTATTATACACAGAAAACACCCAGACCCGAGACAATTTAGAAAAACAATAATTTCTAAATTGACCCGACCGGGCATCGAACCCGGGACCTCAGAGATGGCGACACCATAAAAACCGGTGTACAAACCACTCGACCAAGGAAGTCGTCGTAAGATGGCTTTATAGTGCCTTGCTCAAGCGCGATATGTATTAAAGTCTGGAGAAGCTGAAAGCAGCCAATGACAATCAGGAAATACCGTAAAAAAAAGCGGTATGTATAAAGATTACCTTCTGGGTCTCCTTATATTGTGCCTTAGTCCCGTCGGTCGCTAATACAAAAAACAACAACCTCAAATTGTCTGGAACTAAAAGAAGAGTCCTTTGTACAAGCCTATGTTGTTGTAATATGAGAGTTCCTTTGTTAACGGTCACAGATGTTCTCCGCATTATCTTGAGAAGCTGCACAAGTTAAATCTCGCTCCCAAAACACGTACTCAAGTTACTCTAATTGGAAAACTTGAAAAGGTACGTTTGGAACAATTGAATTTGTCCCCGACGACGCCCCGGGAGATGTTAATATGCGCGATAATATGTGTTGATAGTAAACTTCGGTGTTCGTATTGTGTGTTTTCAAGTTGCGTCGTTATACAAATAGATTGGGCCTATGAGAAAACTTTTTGAGGTGGCACGACGGGTCTAAAGTTGTAACTTTATCGGGCACAGAAATAAATGTTTTGTAGGCACCTACTGATATTTCTAACTTGATTATTGTGTACAGTTCGGAGTCTGTTTTAATAAATTCACATTGGAACTCCTTGTCACAAAATAAGAAAACGGCAGGCAAGCATCATAAAAACGCACTCGAGCATCGCTTACATAGACAACTTTTCACGGGCACGGCCATCTTTAACCTATTGGATGCCTTGGGCACTTATAGATGTTGGGGTCCATATGCTACGCTAGATTTTAGTAACAGGCAAAAGGAGTAAATAAGCAAAACTCTAAATTTATTCAACTGGTATTTTTTATTTATTTGCAGCCAGATGAATTGCCAGGGATAGGCCCCTGGTTTAATTCTTTCTTTTTGTTTGGCACCAACAGTCATTACAAACTAAGCATCATAAAATGAAACTGAACAGACAAATAGGGCCGAAAAGTTACATACGAAAACAATTTAAAAAGAGCTTATCGTTGCGATAAAAGTAATGTAAAATATACTTATAAATATAAAAGACTATGTAAAACACAATACCATACGATACAATACGATACAGTATACACGTAAACAACTACTACTATAATAATAATTTAGTTTATACATAAAAAATTGCTATTTTAAGCGATGACAAAAACAGTTTTGGTGACATCATGTCACCACATGTGTTCTATTACATTTATATTAACTACCTACGTAATATACTTATATTATATTCCTAACATTACCTATATACTATAACAAACTATGCCAAATTTTGCTTTTAACATCATCTGAGGAGCCATTAAAAACATCGAGATCAGAAAATTCTTTATTATATAAGTTAATCGAACGTGAAATAAAAGAGTTTTAGGTACATTTTTATGAAGAACGGGTGCCATTAAAGCTTTAATAACACGTTGGGGACGAACAGGAAGGCGTGCTTTGATAATGAAGTGGATCTTGACTAATATTTGAATTAAAAAGCAAAAAAACTCAATAATTTAGTAATTCTTGTTTCGCAAAACAAATATATTTATCGGTAATATCGCTTAGTGATCTACGGCAGGAACAAGGGGGCCCCATCGATTGCGGGGCTCTGGGCACTTGCCTAGAGTGCCCAATGGTAAAGAAGGGCCTGCTCACGGGCACGGAATCTCGCTACAGCTGCGCTCGGACTATTCCGAGCTCTTCTGAGATCCGTGTTCGTGCAAGGGGTCTATGTGTGCGTTGCTGAGCGTGGTATCTATAAGCTTACATTCTGGGTTTTCCTAATTTTGTGTCTTGTTCCTCAAGGACCGGTTGGCAGGACTGCAATAGTTACCAGGAGCGCATGACACACGAGGGAGTGAAGTATGAATGGCAGACGATATATCTCTCCATACAACGCACCGACTCTGTGGTCTAGTGGTTAATACCACCTGTATCTGACCCAGAGGTCCCGGGTTCGATTCCTAGCTGGGGTGTAGTTTTGAATGGTGGTAAGGCTTGTTTAAGTTGCTGGCTTGCTACCACCTTTTTATTTTGCCGATGGATGCGAGCAGCACAAAACCGGTCGTTGTGGAGATCCTTGGGGGAGGCCTTTGTCCAGCAGTGGACGTCTTTTGGCTGAGATGATGATGATGATGATGATGATGATGATGATGATGATGATGATGATGATGATGATGATGATGATGATGATGATGATGATGATGATGATGATGATCTCGTCAAAACACTATCATTGTTACTTTTCGATAGATAGTTCGAGATAAGATATTGTCAAATTCTTCAGTAGTTCAGGAATCCAGATAAAGTACGCTTCCATCGTCAGCCTTATAATCTCTTATACTACCAAAACAAATACTGTATTTTTAGCTCAATTGAAGTTTTGACCGTATTGTAAAAATGAGTCCAGACTATATAACAAAACATGTTATACCTAATAGCATAGTTTTCTAGCATGGTTTATTAGTGTGGACGATATGTAACAATATGATAATATTTATATTATATTATAAGACATCAATGTTGAATAACATAAGCTATATAATATGTTACTTAATGTGGACTCATCTTTATAAAAAAAAGTTTCATTTAATTTTTTTTAAGTTACAACAGTATTGCATTGGTAGTGCGATATAACAAAATACTTTGACTGATCACAGGGACCATAGTATAATAAAATACTGCGCCAGGTATAGCACTCCCAGTGACAATAGACACGTGGGCGACACAAGCCTACGTCATCGCCGCTATCGATGAGAACCATGATGTAGGCTTGATGACGTAGGCTTGTGTCACCCACGTGACTATTGTCACTGGGAGTGCTATACCTGGCGCAGTATTTTACTATACTATGACAGGTATATTCTTGTCGATTATAGCCGACTGTGACGGTCAAGAGACCTTTTGATAGCGTGCCCTGCACGCTAACGACGGCAATCGACATTGCCGTTCGACGTCGTTCGATATCGATTTATCTATACTAATATTATAAAGCTGAAGAGTTTGTTTGTTTGTTTGTTTGAACGCGCTAATCTCAGGAACTACTTCGAATTGAAAAATTCTTTTTGTGTTAAATAGTCCATTTATTGAGGAAGGCTATAGGCTATATTACATCACGCTATGACTAATAGGAGTGGAACAGTCGCTAATTAACGCGGGTGAAACCGCAGGGCACAGCTAGTAGTTTATAAAACAAAAAAAAGTTCAAACACATATTTAAACATTTAGGAGGACACATTCCTGTTCCAAGTTTTTACTCTTAATTGAATGTTTGGCGTACAGGACACGGCGACGCATTTATGCTGTGGCGGTCAAAAGGTCAAGTACTAATATTATTGAGGTGCAAGTCTTAAAACATCTAAATAAAGTAGCACCATCACATTACATCCCTCGTTGCTCAAACTACCGTTCCAGTTGTACCCAATTGGCGTCCACCGCCAGAGGCCCTTTGACGAGTAAATTGCGACCCCTGACTTGCAGATTAAACTTAGATTAGATTATATGTGGCTCCATTCGACGCCTGACTGCTGCTATACAGCTATATTGCTATATATCGTAGATATAACGACTTTAACACTAATAAACATCGTTTATTGGCGTCACTGGAGAAAAGTTTGTATGCATGAGTATGTACAGTCACGAGCATTAAAATATAAACAAAAAGTTTCATATTAATAGATATTTGAAAAAAGAAAGAAGATAAAGTGTTAAAAAATTCCACGAGCGGGATTTGAATAGGGCTCCTTTGGCTTAAAAAGTAAAAGTAGATAGTGTTGATTAATTTCGGCGAGTTGGATTGAGCTACGATAGCATAGTTGGCAGAGCACCTGACCCGTCATGTCATGGGGTGCAGGTTCAAATCCCGCTCGTAAAATTATATGTAAATAATCATTGTAATTAATAATTGTAAATCATGTAAATAATGATATAGGGGCATTTACAAGTATCCTAGTAGAACCAACTTTGGAAGCTGCAAAATGTTTGGTGGACTGTTTATCACATCACTCAGTGCCTTTCCTGTCTTTTATATAAGTAAGTAGATTAATTTTGAGAGTGAGACAAGGTGGGCTGTCGTCTCCTGTGCTGTTCAGCCTTTACGTTGACGGGCTCATTGGTGCACTCAGCGACACCAAGGTAGGCTGTTCTATTGACGGACAAATGGTCAACAGTATAAGCTATGCCGATGACATGGTGTTGCTGAGTCCATCGGTGAGTGCGTTGCGTAAACTTGTGGCTGTGTGTGAGGCATATGCCGCGGAGCATGGGCTCCGTTATAACACCAAGAAGAGTGAGCTTGTGGTGTTCAGGGCTAGTAGAGGGAAACCCTTGGTGGTGCCTCCGGTTAATCTTCTCGGTGTGCCACTAAATAGAGTGTTACGGTTTAAATACCTGGGTCACATTGTAACAGAGGATCTCAGTGATAATTGTGATATCGAGAGAGAGCGGAGAGCATTGGCGGTTCGATGCAATATGCTTGCTCGCAGGTTTGCTAAGTGTACTAGAGAAGTTAAAATCACCCTTTTTAAGGCATTCTGTCAAACCTTTTACACTTGCAACCTGTGGTGTGACTATACGCAGAAAACCTACAATGCACTCCGCGTGCAATATAATAATGCTTTCAGGATGCTGATGGGCCTCCCCAGATTCTGCAGTGCCTCGACCATGTTTGCTGAAGCTGGTGTTGTTGATTTTTACGGCATCATCAGGAAGCGAATAGCGTCTATAAAATGCAGGGTACGGGGGAGTTCTAATGGCATCCTGGCAGTAATAGTAAATAAGTTTGACTGTCCCATTCTTAGGCATTGGAACCGAGTGCATAGTGGTGGGACACTCAAATTTTTAAAGTAGTGTGTTCTTTTGTGTTTGTTTGTTTTTTATTTTTATTTTTGTATGTTTTATATTTGTATTACTAATATATTATTAAGTACTTATGTTACTAACCAATATGTATGGACTCAGTTAGTCTGAAATAAATGATTTATTATTATTATTATTATAAACATTAAGGTTAGGTTACGATGAGGCTGACATGTCTATGAATAGACAAAAGCCTCCAAAAATAAAGATTAAAAAGTGTAACTCATAATAAAGTGGAATAAGAGTCAAAGCTAATCAAAAGTGGATACATTTTAATGCTCGTGACTGTACTTGAAGAACTAGTTTTACTTAAGGAGGTAGCGGAGTAAGTAAGTAAGAACAATAATCACTAAAACTAAGTTATATTAATACTCTTAATACACTCTTAAGTATGTAATAATACTCTTTAATACATACTCGTATAAGTGGTCGCCCAGTGGTCAAATTTCGACCTCATACATCTCATACATTGTTCCCCAAGTTCCCAAGCACTCGTTTTATTGAAATCAGAAACCATGAAGGTGCCACAACCATCCAGACCCGACACAATATCGAAAAGTTCGTTTTCGACATTGACCGAGCGGGAATCGAACCCGGGACCTCAGAGTTAGAGTCGCCCAAAGTCCGGCAAGCCTCTCGGCTACGGAGGTCGTCATTATAAATACATTTTATCTTTCGGAACTCCTTCTTCTTATAAACTTAAGCTACAACAAATCTCACACTCCTCCGTGTGAGCAATGTTCTCACGAAATTTTCGCTTCACGTACGAAATGGTTTAAACTATTGCATCTTCAACAGATAGCTATATAGCCTTTCTCTCTCTCTTATCCTACTTTCGTCGACAATATCAACCTACCCTATATTCACAGAAACATCCTTAAAAAACAATAGCTGCGTACTTAAAGGCACTGTACAGTGGCTAAACAGGCAAGGGGGACGCAAAAAAGGTTTCTCTTGTTATTTAAATGAGTGACAAACTTTAGGAAGTGGCTCGAGCTTGGCTTTTGCACAATCTTGAGAGTTTTTACGCTTCCAACACTCGGTGGGTACCGTAAGATCTTGGTGAGTAGGTACGTGTCTAAAGATTTTGAGTGATATATAATGGAATTGACTTTCGATTGTTTCTTCGACTTAAAACTTAAATATCGTCTATTTAGAGCCTACTTTTGTATGATGAAGTTTCATCATCATCATCATCATTTCAGCCAAAAGACGTCCACTGCTGGACAAAGGCCTCCCCCAAGGATCTCCACAACGACCGGTTTTTTTTGAAGTTTAGCTATAAACAAACTAGAATAAATTTGCTACACTCTAAACACCCAACAACTCTATTTTCTGTGCGTTTTCAATTTGTTTTTTGAATGTAAACTTTTTTTGCCATTTTGCGAATTACGTCATCGGCGCAGGTGCTGTCATTTGTTTTGTTCCTGGGTTGAAAGGTTGGATAAGTAGCTATGCGGACTTTTTGGCGGTAAAGTGAAGAGTCGTGGTTTGCATGTTTATTTTATTTTCAAACAAAATTGTTTGGTTTGATATCCACGTGAAAGTATTTAGGACAGTGCATGAGTGTTGGAAGATGAAACAAAACAGTGCAAAGTCACTTTTCTCATAAGAAGTCTGCGTTAGTACTCAGTAAACTCTCACTTATCTACTGATACTCAAAGGTTTTGGGGGAAATATCATTATCATTCATCACTTATCATCACTTTTATCACTTATTATCTTTTAACAAACAAAGAAAATATTGTATGAAATAGGTAAGTATATTAAATAATAACTAGCTTAAAAATTAATTATTGTTGGATTAATACAGAGTTCTTGAGTTGTAACTCAAGACATATTTTTCTTCAGATATCTTATGTATCAAGCGAGATGCACGAGTTGCATAATTCAAATATCATGATAAAAAGTGAAAAATAATCGTACTACGTACCTCTATGTTCATTAGTAGCTCTTCGTATATCTGTAACAAGCAAAAACATTTTATTAAAAATATTCAACTTACTCACAAAATAGTGTTTAAATTTCGTAGGGACTAAATTCACAACTTTACATAACGTTTTAATTTACGACTTAATCTATAAATTTTGAGTGTGCAAACAGTTTTTAAATCATCTACGTAAGATAGATAAAATATTAATGAATTATTTTGTTTCACTAAATATAAATCACATCAATCTATTCTAGAGTGGTGACCAAGAAATCAGGCAGCAAACTTCAAGTTTGGTGGTAAGACAACCTAGTCCAGGTGGCGGGCAGGGGATGTGAAGAGTGGCGTGCAAGGGAAGATGCCTATGCTCTGCAGTAGGCGGAAGATGGCTGATGAAGAATGGCTAAAATGTTCAAATAATTTTTAACGCAAATTTTGTTGCGAACAAGTTACAAAAACACAATTGTTGAAAAAATTTCCACGAGCAGGATTTGAACCTGCACCCTTCTGACACACCGGATCCGGTGCTCTTCCAATTGAGCTATCGTGGTTCTAACCAGCCCGCCGAAATTATTCAACACTTTTTACTTCGAAAGCCAAAGGCGCCCATTCAATGTCAACAACTACCGTCACTAACATCCGATCATAATATTTTTACAAATATTAAAGATCAGTTAAGAAGTAAGCAAGTGGACAATATCTAAACTAACTTTGTAACTTAGTGACTTAAATGCTATACCTGAATTCACATTTAATTTTTACTGCCAAATAAGTAAAGGTGCTCAACTCGGTATAGATTAAAAGTACACGAATTGAACTCAACTCTGTTCTTGCAATGGTAGTCCATTGCGCTATTAGTATAGTTGAGTAGGTTTCAATCTAGGATTACTAAATTGAGGTGCACTACTAGCTGTAGTGGTTGGCAGCTAAACGGCTTACGCATCTAACTGATACGTACAATATTTGCCGGGGACAGCCTTGTTGACGTAGGATTACCTTGAATGCTATAACCGGCCAAGCGAGCCGTAATAGCTTTGATTAAGCTATAGCTTTGTCGTGTAGGGATGAAGTTTAATACACAGATAATATCAACGCGACATCTATCATCATCATCATCATCATCAGCTCATTTTATGTCCCCACTGCTGGGACAAGAGCCTTCCCTATGGATGGATAGGGAGAACGGGCCATAAACCACCACGCAGGCCCGCTGCGGATTGGTGGTTGTTAACAACTGCTAATGCAGCCGAGACCAACGGCTTTACGTGCCTTCCGAAGTACGGAGGAGCTCGAGATGATACATTTTTGTTCACCCGTCCGATGACTGGCATTTGCGAAAGTTGCTTAACCTCAGCACTCGCAGACCGGGCGCGTTAACCACTGCGCCATCGAGCTCCTCAAAAAAGCTCTTAAAATAAGTTATATTTACATGTGATCAAAATTCGTGCAAAAACGCCTCCAAAGGGGCTGGCTTAAAATTGCAAGAAGTTTAGGTTATAGGTACATAGACTGCTAATATTATTTGTATATAAAGGCATTTTTATGTATCCAATTCTTTTTCCATTTCACTTCAAACATAAAAAACGAAACACGAATGATTAAACAGGCATCCTACCTTTCATCGCTTAATTGAAACTGTAACGAAATGTGTGAGTCGTAAAGAATTGAGAACAGCAATCAGTTAATCCAACATTTGTTTTGGTCTTATTTAAAATTATCTTGTCCGCTCCGGGCTTGTCTTTGCCAGCCATCTTATTTAAGGCGAAGGGTAAGGCACACTAGCGCCACCAATTTATAATTTGACAATTACTAACGGACCGGTACTTTTTTTAAACATTGCGTACCGTCCGATTACAGGAAAGCATCCACAGTATTTATTTAATAATTGTGCACTACTTTTTGTTGTATGGTTTATTCACAAAACTGGCTATCGCATTTATTCACAAACAATGGCCGCTTTTGGTGTTAGCGAATGAATACAAAAACAATCCTAAAAGTAGTGCGCAATTATTAAATAATAGATGTTTCCCTAGTGTCGGAAGGTCCGTAATGTTTGAAAAAAAATCCAGTTCAACAGTTATCAAATTAAATCCATTAGCGGCGCTAGTGTGCACTCCAGTCAAGCCGCGCCGCCGCCGCTGCCGCCCCGCTGCCCGCAGAATTCGAGGCAGTGGCCTTACCCTTCGCCTTAAGAAGCTTTGGTCTAATAGGTTAGAACACCGTTCTCAAACTCGGAGTTTTAAGGTTCAATTCCTAACGGAGGCTACATAATTTATGTAGTGGTAGGACTTGTTTTAAGTCTGACTGGCTATATCTACCACCGTAACTCAATAAATTTAATAAAAGATACTTAAATAAAGAAATTTTGATTAATGGGATCAGGCGTTATTTTGCGTGGATTATTACGTTTTCACATTCAAGAGATAAGATTTCATGCCATGCCATTTCCTAAATAATTGAGTATATTATTTCCGTATATTATAACCTATAAGTAAGGACCGCATGAGTGGAAGAAATGGAGGGAGGCCTTTGCCCAGCACTGAGACAGTGACGCTAATGATAAAAATTAATAATTTCCTTTAAATCTTAGGTATTTATAAACAAGCCATTACTTAGCAATTACTTTGTTCTTAGAAATGTCACTAAGATCTAATTTCATTTTATATACAAGTAACGTTTAAATTTGAATATAAGTTTTCTTATTCAATTAAACAAAAGTATTATTGTTATTATCAAATTCATCAATTTCATATTATTTTAGACATAATACAAACTGTCACACGGAATATGACCTCAATTTTAGCTTGTCACTATGAATTCTTTGAGAAACCTAACTAGATTGCTTGAGTAAAGATATTGGTGACTATTGCTTGGCCAAGAGTTCTAGCTTTTGGCGTTTCTAACTTCATCGGTTTACTAAAGAATATGAAATATTACTTTGCTTCAGTATGAGCTTTTACTCGTTTATAAATACGGGGGTTAGAGCTTTATCCGCTTAGCAGCTAAAGAATAAAAAAGTCAAATGAAGTAAAATTTTAAGACTAAAAGGTCCCTGATTTTCTACGAAACCCCAAAATAGGCTATTGTCAACATGAAGTATATAAAATTGCCGGATATTACAGTTTCACTCATTTCCGAAAAATGTAATCGAGTTTCCTTTCAACGCGAGAATAATAATATCTGTAAAAGTTGTTTTATTTACAAAAACTTTATGTTGGCTGCTTATGGCTTTTACAGCGAAACCGAGCTTATGAGCGTTTAAAACATTGTGTTTCCACAAGTCGAGTAAAAATTATAAATTAAGGAGGCCTTTGCCTAGCTGCAGCGGGACATAATAAAGCCTATAAAAAAAACTCAAGTCTTAATAAACAAACAATCTTTGATGATTTTCAAAGGATGACATTGCGCAAGCGTGTCTTGACAGCAGATAACTCCGAAGTGCCTCTACAGGCCAGGAAGCTTTAGTATATCTGTCACGGGCATCAAGCTATAATGAACAGACTTTAGCCGTCCTCACCGTGCCGAGTAGTTTCTTCACACCTCGTTTAAACGAACCCGTGTTGTTGGAAGGAGGAGAATTCCTTTTTATGTGGTGGGTCTTACAGCAAAACCAGATGTCGACGGCAAGAAACTTAATCATTTTTAAGTCGTTGAGGTGGTTGTTTACGTAAAAGTCTCCAACTGTCACCAAATATTTGACCAAATTGAAATGAGTTCACATGTTTAGCTCAAGCATGCGGCTAACAAAGGAGGACAGATTACCTGCTATTCTAAATATAGGACTGTCAAAATTATTTTACAGGGACAGTAAATCACTTGTGTTTCCTTTAATACATAAACGGCAAACGGTGGCGAAAAATCGTGAGGAGTAGCAGGAATAAAGGAAGGTTTTTGCCCACTAATGGGATAATACTGCTAACTGTAACTATTACATAAGCAAAGAGTCAAACACAGAAAATCACCTTTGTTCTCTTTTATGTATACCGAACACTTTACTCATAACAAAGTGAAGTCAGAATAGGTAGGGCGTGCACAAAGCAGATATGTCTGATAGAAACACATTCGGACAAACTTAACTGCACACAATAAAAATTTTTTTTATAGTCTCTCTCCAATTGCCATCATCAGCCCTCAGCTGGCCCGTAATCACAGGGTGCTACATTGTTATTTTTAAATACTTTTTTCACTATCTATATTATTTTCTTGTTGAGATGCATTAGTAGGAAATAGGCCCGAGTCCTCTCTAGTGACTGGTGCACAGAAATGTTTGAAAACCTTTGAAACCTTTGAAAACTACAAATAGACAATATAACAATGTTAACGGTACTCTTAACGGAATTAAACTGTTCAGGAAAAAAGTGACTGTAATAGAAATGTTTACATCTTTGAAAACTACAAATAGACAATATAACAATGTTAACGGTACTCTTAACGGAATTAAACTGTTCCGGAAAAGAGTGACTGTAATTTAATAATTTATTATTACAACAGAAAAAACAACTATAATCAGAAATGGCTGAAATTGATTCAGTCAGTAGGTGATATTTAACAACTATCACGATGCGTTTGTTACATTACATGTTGTATGTTCAAGGATACAGCTAAAGTCGTTTGTATTAGCCACCTCACTACCAGATAACATCATTATAGTAGACGTATTTAACTTAAATTACATCAATGCTAAACTGATTCTGATCTGGGACTTGAACATAATACATTCTTTGTTCTCCTCTCTTCTACTGTTACTCTGTTGTAGATAACGACGAATCCAAGTAACGAGACAAATACCTTCAAGCTTATGTTTTTTAAGCTCCCATCCTGGCTGTCTCTTTGACCCCTTATCAGTCTTAGATCCACATGAGGGCAATAGTCTTATATCAGCTGTTTACCTTCCTGTGCATGTCGTAAGAGTCGTCAAAGGGACAAGTGTGCCAAGATACTCGCATATCAGGCGATCGATTACTGATATTGTCTATTCCACCTCGGAACGTGTACCTATACTCAAAATTAGTGATTTTTGTGCTGTCTTTTTTATAGATTAGCTCGGCAAATGACTCCATCCCACCTGATGTTAAATGGAAATGGAGTCCAGACGCGAAGATAACTGGTGCAGCGTCAAAACAAACGCAGCATCAGTTAACCTCACTCTGCCGGCCCAAAAGGTGATTCTTCACGCCTCTTTTGAAGGACCCCATATCCAAAGGAAGGAGGGAAAATGTGTGCTGGTAGACTATTCCATCTTTTGGAGGTGCAACAAAGGAACGAGTCACCAAATTTCTTTGTGTCTATACCTTTTTGGGTCGTGAGAGTACGTATGTATGTAATGCTGAACTCTTATCAGTGTCAATATATCACACAACTCTCAACGCCAAATATATTTGTGTACACATTACAATGCTCGACACTGTAGACAGTTCTCATTACTACGACTAAGCCTCGCTCTTCAATCCGTTGAAGCTTTCCGCATAACGCGGCATAACTTTAAATTATGCGTTCGGTTTAATTCTTACTCCCACTGACATAAGATTTATTACGACTTCATGAGATTACTCCAATAATCCCGGGTTGGAGTCAGTTGGACTGCAGTTTTTGAGACATTGATTTATATAAGTTTAATCGTCACTTCGGAGTTATGAAGGAAGTTGCATGTCTCACAGTGAGTTGTTACTAGAATGAAACTAAAATTTTGTTCGTGTGATTTGTCTTATAAAGAAAGGTTTATTTTCCAAAAAAAATGTAGAGTTAATTAGATAAATAAAAGCTTAGTTTACAAAAAAATCTAGAAATTATTGTTTTTCAAAGTTAACGTGTAATTATGTTTGTTACATCGACCTATTTTGATATAATAGAAGAACCGTGTTAAAAATGTTTGTAGTTAGATTTAACAAATATAACTTAACTAAATAATAGCAAATTTATGTTTTGGATATTTTTCAAATTTATTTATTTAATTGAAACGGTAAAACCAATTACATTAATTTACAGATAAATTAAAACAAAGCAAATTCAATTAAAAAAAAAACCAAATTAATTCAAAAACAAATAAATTCAATTACACAATAAAATATTACAATTCATTTCGTGTTCATGTTTTACTAACAAGTAAGTATACCTAGTCTGCAAATTGTCAAAACGAGCTATGAAATTTAATTGAAATATTTTCCACAATTGATCATTCAAGTTTTATAACTTGTGCACTATTAGACATAAAGGTTGTGGTATACGTTATCCCATGGGAGGAAGAAAATATAAAACACTGGCCTTCTAATTGGAACATAAAAGTGGTTTATAGTGTACAGACCTTGGATATAACCCTATTACTAGCCCGGTAGCGCTTAGTAAGCAGTTTCAACTATATTGTGTGAATATGCTAGCTAACGAAAATTCTTGCTATCGGGTAAATATCGGTCTTTTTTTCGGCTGAATCGGCAAATGCAAACATGCATACGGCCAGCCGTATCGAGGTAATTGCAATCTTAAAAATGCTTGCAGCCCAGTAGATGTAACTTGCGCGTTGCCGACACTGAGTACCTGAAAGTAAACTTTTTTTTAAGTAACTAGTTACTTAAAACAAATAGTATACCTATAATAATTATTATTCTTTAAAAAAAATATATTTACAAATTGTGATTGGTGATTGATTGAAAATTTGCTAACTTAATTTTTTTTTTAATTTAATTTTGTTTTCTACATGTTCTGGTTATTTTTAATACTTTGTGTTTTTTTGTTTTTTTTATGTTAAAAGGAGACAAACGAGCAAGCGAGTCACCTGATGGAAAGTAATCACCGCCGCCCATGGACATCCACCCACAAAACCAAAGTAGCGATTACTTACTAAACAATCTAATTTAATATAATATATGTATTACTTGTTAGATACATTGTGATGGCCAAGTCAAACTATTTAAAACATAAAAGATTTTTAATACTGAGGATTTGGTATTATATGGATCTCACAACTTTTTACGGTAGATGAACTGAGTTGGGAGACTTGGTTTTTTTACAAGTTTGTTTTTTTTGTTTTTGATGGTATTCATCTTTACAGATGAAATACCACAAATTTGATAATACAACGCTATAATAAATTTCATGTTTTATTTTTAAGTGCTATTTGCTGCACGTAAGCTGATTTAAATAATCATAAAATATAGTGAAAATTTTAATGCCTACCCGACCCGACGTATCTTTCTACGTTGCGACAACCACACTTCTATAGAATAATGCACACAGCGGTAACTACATCTGTGTATAGACAATCAAGTTGGCACAAGATTCCGTTCAGAACAATATTTATATCGCCATATCGCCCCACGAAAATTTTAAACTTAACGAAATATTACTATGGCGCTAATGTCGGTTGGGCGGGCGCCAAATCGACGGGCAAAGATCTTTGACCTGACCCTTTTTTGTTTCAGCCATTTAATTGTGGAGGCTGTTTAATATTTATTTTTTACGCATTAAGTCGGTTTATTGTAATTGGTGATAGTCGGTGCGGTAGCTTTTTTAGTTCTTGGGTGCTAGTTCTTTCAAAGCTAATGATAGTAAAAAAAATCATTACATAATTTAAATGAAAATAACAGAACCATCTTAAGGCGCTAAACTCTATAAAATGCGCTTCTTAATGCACGTTTTCTATAAAAACTCCAATAAAAACTGTTGTATACTCGTACAACATGCAAAGCCAAAAAATAGATGTTATAAAAGGCTATATTTGGAACAATCTTTTTGTATCCAAAATGCAAAATTATGCAATAGGTCTCGTTTTAAAAAATCGAAGTCACCTTTAAAAAGTATCTATTTACATGATTACG
Organism: Eudonia mercurella; assembly: GCA_963082485.1. Lineage (NCBI taxonomy): Eukaryota > Metazoa > Arthropoda > Insecta > Lepidoptera > Crambidae > Eudonia > Eudonia mercurella. The sequence continues at coordinate 8,741,531 of OY720044.1, read as the reverse complement.
AAACGATTGATTGAAAACTAAGTGGAAGTACGTCGATGAAATAAAGTACACTTATTCGTAATACATATAAAAAGATTGTTATTATGTTGAAGAAGGTTCTAAATAAATAGCGTTTTTCGAATTTCCTGACTTGAATCTACTTAGTGGATCACACACTATTTGCTTCCCTTTTACTTATATGCCAATCGATAGAGAGCGCTGTTTCATGGTTGTCAGCGCCTTAATATTTCGTATAAGGTGACATTGAATGAATTTCAGCTATTTGTATAGAGTACCTCGTTCGGTTACCCGTTGGTAAGTACAGCTATTTTAAAACGTCTATAACTTTATCGCAATGACTTGATGTTGATATTTGGGCTAAATGGAAATATTTTTTTGTATCAGGCGTACAAGACATTAGACATGTAATAGAAATCAATAAGTGAAATAAATAAAAATCCATATTAAACAATTGGAGATGTATACTTTTATATACACCATCATTACTAAATATGTCGCCATAACATCAATGTTTGTAGCATTGTTGTGTTCCGGCAGCTAGAGATAAAATACCCAGTGCCTCACTATTAGAGGATACCGGGTGAAGTGCGCTTCCATCATTGGCCTCATCAAGTAAGATCAAGGCACTGTGCTTACCTATAAAAATATAAAAAAATATACAACACTATACAACCGAAATGTTAGACAAACATAGAGGGTACGACACAACACGGCCAATTCATAAACACTTACTCATAAAAATAGCGTGGGGGCTGTAGAATGGAGCGATGAAAATGCTATAAAAGAGAGAATAGTTTTGAAGCCCCCATAAGTGCCACCTCAGCGGAGTAACGCGATTATGTCTAAGGACTGGAGACTGTAAACCCTTCGTTTACGGCCCAATTAGGGCTGCTATGTTTTATATTTGTTTATTACGGGAACGCATAAAAACTGGCCGCTGTCACTTTATGTTACCGTTGTTACTGGACTTAGATTGTGGCCCTGTTCTTAGTTTTGTTTATTCTTTACGGTAAGCACTTGACTTGAGGAGCTCAATGACGCAGTGGTTGACACGCCTGGTCTGCGATTGCTAAGGCCGGTCATCGGATGGGTGATCAAAGGCATGAAGCTGTAGATATATCAAATGACAATGACACAATATGTCACATAAAATAATAATAATATGTCATGTTCATAATATCGATTTTAAATTTACAAAATGGCGCGCGCTTGCGCACTTCCCCGTCTTCCTGTTACACTGTTACACATACTTCCGTCCCATTTCACGAAATCACTCCCACAAATTGCTTATACAGAAAGCGAGCAGAAAGATGTTACACATCGAAAACACAAAAACAAGAAACAAAACACGTAGTGTAGGACACCCTTACACTAGGTGGAGCGACAATCTTCGCAAGGTGGCTGGCAAGAGCTGGATGAGAGTAGCCGCTGATCGTGTTCCGTGGCGTGCACTTCGAAAGCCTATATTCAGCAGTGGACTGGTGTAGGCTGATGATGATGATATACAATCAATACTTCTCTATTGATACGCAAAAAGAGAATACCTTATAAACACAACAAGTAAGGACAATCCGCAGAATATAAAAACCCTGAAATACTTGTAATGTGAGGCGAATACACCGGAGAAATCCCAAGTCTAAACAATATCATTACGGGATGTTGAATATTTCACACGAGCGTTTCCTAGGAGGTAAGTGCAGATTCAGTTTTAATGAATCTATTAGGTACTAAGAGCTTTAGAGACTCGTGTTTATTGTTTGCGATAGTAAAAACTGCGAGTTATTTTGTTAAGTGGTAAAGGACTAGAGCAAGGCTGGCCAATAGATTTTCCAGGTGGGCAAAATTTCATGGACTGCGGCAGCGCCCGGGCCAAATATCAATTCATAATATTATACACAAAAAGTGTATTATACAAATACTTACCATATTATACCAATGCTAGCTGGCCAACCGAAGTGCTGGCGGGCAAATTCAAATGCCTTGGCGGGCCACTTTGTGGCCCGCGAGCCTGGGTTTGGGCAGCCTTGGACTAGAGGATCTGTTGCATGTGGTAGTGTTGTGAATGCTTTCTATGTTAGCTAGCTAAGTAGATTTGAACGATGAAACATGTTAATTATATTATTTATTTAACTTTTAAAATTTTACTTTTTATCTTTTAAGTGCTAGATGCTACACTTAAGAGCGTTTACGCCGCACACTAGCGCCGCCAAATACTACTAATTACTATCTCTAAGATCTATCTGTCTCTAAGGTAGAAAATCAAATTATGCTCAACAAACTATTTGAATGAAGTAATTTAGCATTTTTACGTCACCTAAGAAACATCTGACATGTTATGGTTTAGTTAAATACGGCGTTATAGTTAAAAGTGGCTGCTTTAGCTGTAACGTCTTATTTAACTAAACCATAACATGTCAGATGTTTATTAGGTGACGTAAAAATGCTAAATTACTTCATTCAAATAGTTTGTTGAGCATAATTTGATTATCTATCTCTAATTACTAGATATGTTTTTTTTTCATTAGCGGCGCTAGTGTGCAGAGTAAACGCTCTTAAGCTGAATTAAGTATCTATAAAATACAGTGAAAAAATGAAATGCCTACCCGACCCAGCCAGGAATCGAACCTGGGTCTTCCGCAATCCGGGCGGCTGCTCTGACCATTATTAGCTTTCCCGGTAGCATAAGACTCAGGTTCGATTACTGGCTGGACCGGGTAGGCATTTAATTTTTTCACTGTATTTTATAAATATTTATATTTATATGCTTATTTATCTTCTATCATCATGCTCGAAGTTATTTATCTATATTTTTTTTTCTCAGGTTGTTCTGCTTCCGTTCCCTTCAAACCCCTCGGAGAATCTAGTAGGGAAAGGACACATGCTTGTGTATGTGTAATGCCATTCCCTCTACTAGTAGAATCTCCCTGATGGTGTTTCGACCACATGACTTATGGAACCCTTTAAGTTTCTCACTGCTCTCAAAATAGTCCGAGGACGCTGTAAAGGCCACCTGTAGATAACAACCAACACTTGCCAAAAAAAGATATTTTAATAAGAATTTAATAAGAAGCTACTATTAAAAATATTATAGCTAAATATCTTGATAATATGGCGTTAACTAAAGAGGCAGATCTAAAACAAACCCGACTATCAACCAAACCTTGTAAAGATATGTATCCCACTCTGGAAATCGAACCCGGGACCTCTGTGTTTTAAACTAGTGATGTAACTATTCGACCACAGATGCCATATCAGTATAATCTGCTCATCTTGTACCACTTCAGTCCGTGATTAGTAATCTGACAATTATCTTAAAACTAGAATAAATTTATGCATTATCTTCCTTAGGCTCTTGGTGGAATTTCATAAATTAGAATAAATGATTCGTTTGTTTTCTGTCTCCAAACTATTCGGCTTGAAAGCAACTAAATCTATTCTAGTTACCTAGTATAGTTTAAGTTGGTTCTGCAATGATACACAATGGTTTTTTAATAACTTTCTGTGGCCTTACCATAATTATTAATATACACTTTTGTAGTGTCTCATCGTTTTTAAACCGATTTTGAAGACGATTTTGTTTACCGTCCTTTGGAAGGTACGTTAAGCCATCGGTCCCGATAATCATAGTAAGATGGTAGGAATGCTAGCTTATCAATCAATCACCTGTCAAGAAGAACCCAGAAACTTATAAACTACTATTTTCATACAAACATACTCTCACGTACTTCTTCTATAAGGGGTAGACGCCTAGAGAGGTGGCCGAGTGGCATTCGGTTCGATATCCGAACGTAGGTTTCAATTCCCAGGTCGGGTAAAGGGTGTTTCGGATTTTTCGATGCATAGCTCAAGCACAGTATTACAATTTCACTGTGGTTCGAGTTTGTGATTACCAACCCGCATTTGGCAATATTCCCCATCAGTTGTAGCGATGACTTGTTTTCTATGGTGGAGGCCTTTGCCCAGCAGTGGGACAGTTCTAGGATATTTACTTACTTTACTTACTAAGGGGTAGAGAGAGCATTCCGAGTTGGAATAGATAACATTAGTGAGAGATTGCTAGCTAGTATCACGTGCGAGAACCATGCAACCATTATGCCTTAGTCTACTCTAACGACATGGGAAGTTAGGTAGGGCATTATTTCCTCAGAACAGCATGAGATACAGCATCCTTTCAAATCAAAAATTATTCTCTATAAAAGCAAAAAACATTTACGCACACAAGCTTCGTATACAAAAGAGTACACAATAATAATCCAGATATAATGCGCTGTGCGAAACCTCCCGAGGATTCGTTGGTCTTGGCAATACTATTACGCGTCGTTGAATATTTTACACTTACATTTCCTATGAATTGAGTGGTGCCCCAGTGCTCAGATGTAATGAATTTGATGCCAAATTACTTACTATATATCATTCGAAGTAAAGTCGGCTTTTTTTGAGAAATGACTTTTTTCTTTGTTGTCTTTGTAAGCAGTAGAATAGCATATTTGTAATTATGTTTAAGTACCTATTTGTTCCATACTAGGAGCTCACTTCAAACGGAATCATCAACTCCTGAGACACTGGGTATCTTATCTCTAGCTGCCGGAACACAACAATGCTACAAACATTGATGTTCATCATCATCATCAGCTCATTTTATGTCCCCACTGCTGGGGCACGAGCCTTCCCTATGGATGGATAAGGAGTACGGGCTATAAACAACCACGCGAGCCCAGTGCGCATTGGTGGTTGTTAACGACTGCTAATGCAGCCGGGACCAACAGCTTTACGTGCCTTTCGAAGCACGGAGGAGCGAGAGATGATACATTTTTGGTCACCCATCCCGTTGGATGCAACTTTCGCAAAGGCCGGTCATTACCGGCCTTTGCGAAAGTTGCTTAACCTCAAGCACTCGCAGAGCGGGCGCGTTAACCACTGCCCCATCGAGCTCCTCACATTGATGTTATGGCGACATATTTAGATAAGATGGTGGTAGCTAGCCAGGTGGACAAACGAGCCCTACCATCAACCAAACCGAGTACACAAACATGTATCCCCCTACATGTTTGACCTGAAGTTTTGTAGCTCCTCGCTGGGAATCAGACCCAGGACCTTTAGGTCTGACTGGTGGTACTACCACAAGACCACAGAGGCAGTCTAAAATGTTACTCTAATGTTAGCGACTATGATACTTTAAAAATATATTTTAATCATTGATAAACCGATAATGCTAATCCCAATAGTGTTTAATCCCATTCAACTCGCGACAATCATCCAATTACACATTTACTTTGCATAACCTTTACAAGAACAGCTTTATAAGAAAACCTGCTAAAGGCTCACACTATTTCTTTTCTAGATCTGATAAAAAGTGAGCGAAGATTGAAGCTGAAAATTGAGCACTCTAAGAAATAGCCGTATGAAAACCTGTTCTAGCCAAATAAGTTTTTTTGCTTTTAAGCCCTACATTACCCGTAAATTTGCCAGCGAAAGCCTTGCCCGACGTGACTTCGAGGTTTATGTCTTGACACGTCATTTTTTGTTGGAAAAGCTGATGCTGCGGTCTGGGAAATAGCTTAGGGGATTTACTTTGAACATTACCGTTGAAATGTTTGCTTTGCAGTGTTATAAGTGATGTTTTAGTGTTGATAACATTTAAAGAGGAATCGAAAAAACATAAATATGATTAAAATCTGTTTACCGCGAACTACTTGGTTAGGTTTCCTAGACATACCTTTTTAAACTATAAGTTTTGACTAAATTGCACCAGGTCTGTGGTCACATGTCAATGAATGACACGATGTTTATTGTTAACTAGTATCGATACAAAACATATTATTCCAATTAAAAAGTAATTCTAGTTTAAGAGTTAATTACCCGACTGCAAAGGAAGGGTTATGTTTTTCGCGCAACTCAAAATAACAATAAAACTCCCACAGGCACTCGGGTACCTCGATACATAAATTACCTTCACTGATGTAATTTTAAGCAGCCAATTTAGGAGAGTATTCAAATCTCATTTCTTAAATGCAAATATAATGTTAACTGAATTATTCCTTTAACTATTTTATTTTCTATTTTTTTTTATCACTTATTTAAATTTTTACCCGACTGCAAGAGAAGGGCATTGTTTTTTGCGCCTATCTTGTATGTAATATTCTTTATTACCTTATATCTACAGAACCACTGAACGGATTTACATAATTGAGGTATCGTTAGATTCGTCTTAGCTGCCCAAGTGTTTCTAGATAGGTGACGTTAAAAAAAAAACATGGCGGCTGTGCGACGCCACTGGAGTTGGTGAAACACTTTTTATTTTCATTATGTGTATCAAATTAGAGGGCTCAACACAAGGACTTCATTTAGGTATATATATATATAATATATATATACCTAAATGAATATATATACCATATATATATACCATAATACTTCATAAAGGTATTCATGAAATTTGTCTAACTAAAATGACATAAATAAAATAAAAATTAAAAAAAAAAACAAAAACTCCGCCTGAATAAAAAATAATAAGAAACTAAAAGGAAAATCAACTGAAAAGGCCTGAACAAGATAAAAGTTCAATTTATGAAACATTTTTTTTTTTAAGCAAGCTGTCCAATCATATGGCCACCAACCTGCCTTTTGGTGAGTGGGATGTGGCTTAAGGTGATACATGCATAGACAGGAAATGCCTATTCACTCTTGGTTTGAAGAGACCTAGGTCGTAGTGAACAGGGAACACGTGACCAGGTAGCGCATTCCACTCTTTGACGTTTCGCAAAAGAAAAGAGTTAGCAAACCGCTTGGTACGGACAGGTGGTATGTCTACAACGTACGGATGGTAGGCTAACCTGCGTCTAGTACCCCGATGGTGGAAGGGGGCTGGGAGAACGAGATCGTGTAGTTCACTCGCACACTCTCCAAAATCTATTCTATAAAACACCGATAGACCAGCAACTCTGCGACGGTGACACACAACATGCTGTCGGAGGCATAAAATTTAATGATAACTCAAATCATTCTCACTTTGTGCGTGCCTCCGACTGTGTGTTATGTACGTTGTTGTATAAATTGAATTTTTATCTTGTTCCGGCCTTTTCAGGGTTCCGTAGCCAAATGGCAAAAAACGGAACCCTTATGGATTCGTCATGTCTGTCATCTGTCTGTCTGTCCGTCCGTATGTCACAGTCACTTTTTTCCGAAACTATATGAACTATACTGTTGAAACTTGGTAAGTAGATGTATTCTGTGAACCGCATTAAGATTTTCACACAAAAATAGAAAAAAAAAACAATAAATTTTGGGGGTTCCTTAGAACTGAAACTCAAAATTTTTTTTCATCAAACCCATACGTGTGGGGTATCTATGGATAGGTCTTCAAAAATGATATTGAGGTTAGTAATATCATTTTTTTTAAACTGAATAGTTTACGCGAGAGACACTTCCAAAGTGGTAAAATGTGTCTCCCCCCCCTGTAACTTCTAAAATAAGAGAATGATAAAATTAAAAAAATATATGATGTACATTAATTTATTACCATGCAAACTTCCACCGAATATTATACGTAATAAAGTACGGAACCCTTCGTGCGCCAGTCCAACTCGCACTTGGCCAATTTTTCTCTCTATTAGTTAAATATAGTTTATTTCATTAATCTCTATAATAATATTTTTAATACATAATGGGTAGTTAAGCGCTATGCCTTCATCTCACCTGATGAGAAGTGACAATGAAGTCAAAGGTGGAAGCGCACTTCAACCCGAATCCTCATTACAAAAGAACTTGTTACTATCTCTCTAACGTTGAAATAAAACACTTAAAAATCTATTTTATTTTATTCTTACTTTTCGTTAGCTCTAACTGTCGGAACATTCATTTTTACCGACTAAAAAATTGGTCACCGGTTATCGAACGTGGGCGACACACGAAAATTTAATGGTTCCGCACACTGGACGACTGTCACTGCATATAGTCGCCGCGTCTAGTCGAGTAGAGCATGCGCACACACAACGACAGTCGTGCGACAGTTGTGAGCGTCAGTTTCCCGACGCCCTTAGCTTGTCGTCGCGGCTCTGCGACTGACGCCAAGTGTGCGGAGCTTTGAACAAAATATATGAAAATTGTCGGCCGCAGCCTGTCGTCGCGTCTAGTCGCCGAGCTGTCGCAGTCGCGTGTCGCCCAGTGTGCGGATCCATTATATTTCTTTAGTAAGAATTCAGTCGAACACCGTCGGTGCCGAAAATGAAGTAGGTAAACTTTTCATTTCGGTCAAATAAGCAAATGCTCAAAAACGGTTAGCAACAAAAACAAATTGAGCCGTCCATTCAGCCTTCAACCCCACGGACGGCCCGCTTACAAAAGGCTACGAGCTGCCTCACCCACTTATGTGACCCTCCACCTATTCTGGCGCAACCAATTACATTTCTCACGTAACGTATTACAAAAGCACTTTTTACGGGTTGAGATTAAGACACTTTCACACTTCTCTGAGTCGGTTAACGACCTCGTGAAATTGTGCGTGCCTGAGTGGTCTATAGTGGCATATAAAAGTTGTATTATCGGACGTATCCTTTAGAATGGCTGGGGGCTATGTGTTTTGGGAGTTACTGTTCTTTTCATTTGTTTGATGCATTCTTGTCTATCGAAATCGTGTTGCGTCTTCACACTTAGTCCGGTTACAAACGTTCTATGTTATGTGGGCTTAACAAGAACTTTCATCGAAATTGTATCGTCAATAGGGTTGCCAACCGTACTCTAAAATAGAGTATTGTACTCTATATCATGTAGGCGTACTCTATAATCTATAACACTAATAGACTATGCTGAAAATACTCATTTTTACACAATGTTTACTATACGTACTACTAGTGCCAGTCATGTAGTATTATGCAAACCCATTATCAGAACCAAAAAAGTCCAAAAGAGCTCTCGATCTATATAAATTTAGAGTTAGAATGTTTGAACTCATGCAATTCTTTTAAAAATTTAAAAATTGTTATGTGCTGCAAAATGTACAAAAAATACCTTTTTAAAAATATAAAATAAATGATACTCTTTTTTGTAAGTCCGTACTCTTTATTTACCTCCTTTGAAATTAGATATACTCTATTTCTTCTAATAAAAGTTGGCAACCCTAATCGTAAACATCGTAACGAAACGCAATCGAGACGTCTGTCCACAGACCAAGTGTGTATGTCAGTTGTTAGTTCCATTTTTGGACGTTATGTTAACAATCCTATATCACGCTAACGAGCTTTACGATATCAATTCAATATTAATGTTCATGCTAGGCTACTGAACCAAAACCTGCGCAAGGTCGTCTGGCGCCTCTCGTATAACCTATTCGGATGGTAGAAGATACCATCTAAAACTTAAAAGTAGAGTATAGAAGGGTGATCCAAACAAAAGTGAGCTAACATATCTATAGTATTTAAGGTCACATTCTATCAACTGCAAATATTTTGACAAATCATCTAATTATATCAGAGAAAAAAGGCCCTAACATTTAAAAAAAAATCAGGCTTGTTTTTTTTTTACTTTTCCTGACACAAAAATTGTAATATTTTTAAGAGCGGCCTCTCTGTCGGCTCTTTTGAATGAAACTAGGGGCACGTGTAAGCGGTGAAGGCATTGCGGCCTCTCTGTTTCTGCTCAAACTATCGAAAGTTCTTTATTTTTCTTTTTAATCGAAATGTCTTTTGACGTTTTTCTTGAAAATAGCGTATAAAAATTTAAGATTTTTTCATAAAAATAGTTTATATATGCTGTTGAATTTATCCTCAAAATATTTGCAGTTGATAAAATGTGACCTTAAATTTAATAACCATAATTAATACACTAATCTAGATGTAACGTTTTTGGTGATGGTATTTGAGAATATAAATGCTAGCTGGCGTTCGCGAATTCCTTCGAGAAAACCAATGAAATCTTCTCCGACGCGCCGTGCTTTACTAGACCTGTTGCGGGCTAGAGCGGAATAGAGGAAATGACGTCAGCAGCTTTCATTCTTGCAAGTAAAGCATGTTTTACCATAACATCGATTCACGCCTAAACGCTTTGTGATAGATGCAGAATCTATTGCGATAACCTACAATTATATTTGTTGTTTGCAATAACAATATCACGTGATTATGAAACTATGAAATATTTGTTCTAAAACAACATAAACCGCCTCCTTCGTCTAGTGGTTAAGACCACCGATCTCTGACCTTGAGGTACCGAGTTCGATTCCCAGCGGGAGGTGCATGTTTGCACGCGGTTTGGTTGGTAGTGGGCCTTGTTTTGAGTCCGCCTGTCTCGCCTTAAATGTGTCGCCATTACTTCAATTTTAATAGCATTGTTATGTTTCGACTTCCGACAGTTGTAGTTTCGATAACTGAATTTTAATAAGATCAGGAGAAATTAGAGCCAAGTGCAATGCATTCTTAGTAGGTGAAATGCATTCTCAATGCATTCCCAGTAAGGACAAAACCAATGCATTCCTAGTAAGTGAATACAAGTAAATATAAAAAATATTGAAATCCCAAAGACGTCACTTGCCAAAACCATATTCGAAGCTTCACGAACACCAAAAGCACATCAAACTAACCGATAATAAAACGAGAAGTACCTATAAATCGCTTTCAATAGTTCAGTCCCCTGTAAACAAATAGGGCAGTTAATCTTTGGTTTAATGTATCGTTACGAACGGCAAAGTAGGTTCGAACAAATGGCACGGAAAAGGGTTTTGGTTACCTCCTGATAGTAACAAATAACAGACAAATGGAGACCCCTAATCGATCGAATGCTCGAGCGCATTGAGTTATGGTATTCGATTGAAATAATTTGAATGTTACCATTTGATGCGTGACTTTCTTTTGTTTATGTACTCGGAATTTGCGAGAACAAAAAGTTCCGCAAAGTACCTTCTCGACGCTTTGGACAGATTGCAGCGTCGCGCTGTACGCATTATCGGCAACGCATAAGTCACAAATACTCTTGAAACTCTGCAATTGCGTAGAAATATTGCGTCACTCAGCGTGTTTTACCGCTTATACCATAGCGAGTGCTCTGAAGAAATCTTTGACCTCATCCCACCTTCTCTCTTCCTCCGCGGTGACTCCGGAGAGCAGCACGTGTACTCCTACACGTGCTGCTTTCCGGAGTCACCGCTTCACGTCGCATCTGGATTCCATATTCGCTTAAATCAGGTGAAATGGAGTCATTTGCCGTGCTATGTATAAAAAAAAAACAAAAGAAAATCACGCAGCGAATTCGGTCAGTCAAAACCATTGAAAGCCGAACGGAGCTCAGGTTGAATGTGAGAAATGTGCTGCAATCCCTATAGCTCCCGTTAGACCCATTTCAAACATAACAGTGTTAGCTTTCTTGATGGTTAAGAACTATTGTCATAAGTGCTAACGGTGCTTTTATAATTATCTTTAAAAGAAGGTTCGAATAGAGGAACAGGTTTTGGTTACCTCTTCATTGTAACAAATAACAGACAAATGGAGACCCCTAATCGATCGAATGCTCGAGCGCATTGAGTTATGGTATTCGATTGAAATAATTTGAATGTTACCATTTGATGCGTGACTTTCTTTTGTTTATGTACTTGGAATTTGCTAGAACAGAAACAAAAGAAAATCACGCAGCGAATTCGGTTGGTGTCAAAACCGTTGGAAATCGAACGGTGCTAAATCGGATGAATGAGAAAATCGTAGTGCAATCTAAGGCTTTGTTAGACTAACTTACGTGGACCCATTTCCACATTTCCTAAGTTTATCAAATGTCGCATTAAGCTAGGATGCAAAATATATTGCAAAAAATATAATAAAATAATTCTCTACCTCGTACCCTGACCCCGGCCAACTGCGCCGCATTGGTAACCGCAGGAAGTACCATAAATAAAAATAATATAAAAAACGATAAAAAATGTTCGCAACAAAATTTGCGTTAAAAATTACTAATAATATTTTATTTGCACATCAAAAAATCTAAAATCAATTACAGTCTACCAAAGTTAATTAACTGTAAACAGTGATTGGGGTCATTCTAGTTAGCATTCTAAACCAGACCAAAACACTCTCATTCCATACAAAGTAAAAACATAATATGTAGTAGTTTAAAGCAACAGCACAAGATATAATGCTATTACTTACAATAATAAATTCTGTAAAACTTTATGCATCCAAAATAACTCTATACAAAATTTTACCTATTTCTCGCCATTTATGTACTTACAGGATTACTCATTACCGTTGGTGATTTTCAATGACGCTCAAAATATTTACTATTACCACTCATCCAATTACATAATTATAACGAATTTGTCACCCATCTAAAACCCCAGCATGGCAAGCAACTAGCAAGAACGCATTCCAAATGCTCAAGTCACTGTGCTACCGAGCTCTTTACGGGATTACTAGCGTTTAATATAGTCCAAGACCCGAGGTAAGCCGATTTGTCTATTTACAACCACAATTAGCTGGGTATTCACAACATCCTACTCCCTATACATGAGCAAAATTATCACTAAATCGCTTAAAATACATGGTAATGAAACGGGTTTAATGAGATTAGTACGGGTATTCAAATAGGTCTAGTCCAGCTGTGTCTCATTAAAACATAGCATAATATATACATGCAACATCGTCACCAACCTATATTACGATATTATTCTATTTTAAAATCAGTAAAAGGATTGAAGATATGTTCACGAGTTGTGTCACATACACGAGTATACATCAAGAGCGATGGCTGACAAAATATATACTAGGTACTAGCTGACCCGGCGGACATCGTACCGCTTTGACAGTTTCCAACATTGAGTTAAATATATATCAATGGTTTCCATGACAACAAAACAAACAAATAATTTTGTATTGGAAAATTAAATTGTCGTTTTTATTATTTTATATACAGGGTCACATTTTATTAACTGCAAATATTTTGAGGATAAATTCAACAATATATATAAACTGTTTTTTTTATGAAAAAACCTTAAATTTTTATACGCTAGTTTTCAAGAAAAACGCCAAAAGACATTTCGATTAAAAAGTAAAATAAAGCACTTTCGGTAGTTTCAATTCAAAGTAGCCGCAAACAGAGAGGCCACAATGCCTTCACCGCTTACACGTGCCCCTTGTTTCATTCAAAAGAGCCGACAGAGAGGTCGCTCTTAAAAATATTACAATTTTTGTGTCAGGAAAGGTAAAAAAAAAACTAGCCTGAATTATTTTTTAAATGCTTGGGCCTTATTTCTCTGATATAATTAGATGTTTTGTCAAATTATTTGCTGTTGATAAAAAGTGACCTTATATATTTTTTTAATATAGCCAATGTTACTTAGCGCTAATGTAGCTTTCTAATGGTGAAAGAATTTTTTAAATCGGTCCAGTAGTTTTTGAGTTTATTCGTTACAAACATACATACATATAAAAATACAAATATGTATTACCTTTTTATTAATAGTATAGAAGGTTTAGATATAGATATAGCCGTAGATATACCCATAGATTAGTGAAAAAAAAATGTGCTTACTTAAATTGAAAGATTAAATGCATGCTTTATGGCGTGATCATTTTTACATTGAAAATTATGTAGACACACTACCTTACTTATACATAGGTGTACTACCAAATGTAAACGAATTAACGTTACTATCATCAACCATCATCATCATCATCATCATCTTCATCATCATCATCATCTCAGCCAAAATACGTCCACAGCTGGACAAAGACCTCCCCAAGGATCTCCACAACGACCGGTTTTGTGCTGCTCGCATCCAGCGGCTTCTCTCGACCGACGTTTCTATACTTTAAAAATATCCTACACACAATTTAGAACATATGTATATCAGATACACAAATGTATATGACGTATATTGGTGGTCATATTTGGCAATCGCTTGAATATATACATAAATTCTTAACTTAATATAACTGTAAAAGCCGTTAAGGCCATCGAAAACGTAATTAAACTATAAACTAAACCGAAAACAACATTGTATACCATTTAGGTTTGCAAAAGGGCATTCGTGGGTACTTTAACTATGCTAACAGCCAATTTGCGTTTAAGTTTAATGGGTATAGTTTAAGGTAATTTCATTCTTAATATCTTAACTGAAGAATGTAAATATGTACTTACTGAAAAGTAGGAAAACTGAAAGTAGATTTTTACCAAATAAAACATGATAGGTGGTTGGATTTAATAAATATGAATGATATATTCATGACACATGCATATACATCTATGATAAAATTATCCAATGTATAATTATACAATATGTCATCATCATCAACATTTTCAGCCCATATCTACCCACCAGTGCGCATAGGGCTTACAATCTATAAATATAATAATATAGATTTAGTATCGAACGGTCGCAAACTTAAGTCGCCTACGGTAGCAACTCGTCTAAATTATAAGTAGTCTAAATATTATTTTGTCCATTTCGTAGCTAGTCTAAAAGGTGTTTTGTCTAAATAACAAGTATTCCTCCTGTTTGAAGTCAGCGCAAAATGATAATAAAATGATAGATATCAATTACTTGTCATTTTATCGTATTATTGAATTAATTTGTTCGCACCAAAATTTGCGTATAATTATACACAACCTTACCAAGTATTATATTTGACAATTAAACATTTACTATACCATTACGTAATATACAACATCCACCGCACGACATGCAATTGAAGTATGTTATTTGTTACCAACCACTTGTATTGCGAATATTGCAATAGTTAAAGAAGTATTACAATAAATCATGGCTACAAACCTATTTTTAAATCGTACTCGTCGAAGGGAATAGTTTAGCTGACAACAATTTTATATAAGGCTTCACAGCTGAAGGCGGACAAAGTTTACGCCATCCAATATTGAAGTTACGAGTTTGAGCGGTTTTCGACCGAACTTTTTGCTATGCCTGCTTACTGTAGAGAAATAATAATAAGAAGGAGACAAACTGCAATTTAAAACTGTTAATTAACTTCGGTACTTGATCGTTCGACTTTGGATTTTAATTTTAGTGACGGGGTGGGTACAAGGCCTCAGTCGGGACATAAAAATTAGTTAGTGGTGACGAATGAGCTTTTTAACGGCTTGTGTTTAAACGCCTACCAAAAATGTATCAATTTTACTACCAATAAAATTCGAAACGCTAACCAAAACGGATAAATGCTCACCAACTTGGGTTTCCTAAAATATTATAAAAAGGATACAATTTATATTTTTATTAAATGCAATAAAATTTATGAATACCTTTTAACTGCATTTCAGACCAAATATGTTATTTTGTCACCAAATAGATAACATCAATATTTTCTGCCCCGAGTTTCAATTTGGTAATTTTTGCTTTCTGTTGTCTAATAAAAAAAACAACCTCGAAATTCAAGACAATTGCTAGGTACGCTGCGCTTCGCGATTGTCTTAAATTTCTAACCTATCACATGACCTACAGGAGTAGGGCAGCTAGTATCCTCAATCATTTGAATAACAGTGTAGAAATTTGGTGAGCATTTATCCATTTTGAGAAGCAAAAATAATATTTGTACAGTCATTTAATTTATTTGGTACTTAGGCTTAGGGTCTAAAAATATTTCTGGTGAGCGTTTAAATTATACCCCTTTATAGCTATCAATGGAATCAAGTAATCGTTAGAATTGTGTTGTTTAATTGACAATCACTTACCTCCGATTAAAGTTAAGCGATATAGCTATTGAATATTGGTTTAATCACCACTCTTGCAAAATGCGAGTTGCTCATCAACTGATCTCAAACCCGGTCTTTGCATCGAAATTTTCGAATTACAATTAGCGTGACTTGAGAATTGAAACTGATTATAGATATCAGTCCTTGCCATCTGTCCTGCTCGCAGGACTGATGGACGCTGGGGCGGAACAGTCCTCGAGTGGCGACCGCGTACTGGAAAGCGCAGTGTGGGCAGGCCTCCAACAAGGTGGACCGACCATCTGGTGAAGGTCGCGGGAAGCCGCTGGATGTAAGCAGCACAAAACCGGTCGTTGTGGAGATTCTTGGGGGAGGCCTTTGTCCAGCAGTGGACGTCTTTTGGCTGAGATGATGATGATGATGATGATGATGATGATGATGATGATGATGATAGATAGATATCAAGCCGATCGCTTTTGTCACGGCTAAAAAATCATGTATAATTCGAAAAACTGGTGTACGGAATATAAATTTTATTTGTATGTTGATTTGAGATGGAAATTGTACTTCGATATTACCCTTTATTTTCTACTAATTTAGACGATTTTTTTTTTGAGAGAGATTGCTGATTGCTTCTGACGGCGTTTTCAGATTCACCGGGCTTGTTTGGGGGCGACGAGAAACTTAAAGGGTTCCTCAGGCTGTGTGAAACGAGTCACCTTTGAAGGTTTTCTAGACGGAACGGCATCGCGCACTAGTGCACGTCCCTGTGCCCTACTAGATTCTACGGAGGGTTCGGATCGGATCGGGGAGCGGAACAACCCGAGGGCGCCTATAAAGGCTCGGACCTCGGCTCGGGTTGACCGGGAATAATTCTGACGATGTAAGAGAAAGGGAGAAAATATATACAATTGATGTGTTTTTGCCGGTTCTTATTTGTACAAAATGTTACAACATTACGAACCGTTGGTGTTGTGACTTTCAAGAGCTCAATTGCAGTTCTTAATTTGAACAAAGTTAAAATGTTTTTTATTATTAAGTAGAGAGTGCTACCACAGTGTTAAAAAAGACTGGGTGCTACGAAGTTCGCTCAGCTAGATGAAAGCATTTTACTGTGGTGCTACGAAATTCGCTGAACGCATTTTAAACAGCATTTTTCTTTTTTTTTCTTTTAGTCGATGGCTTCATGCTGTTAGCACATTTAGCCAATGTCAAATTAATTTTCTTACAAGTTATACAAATATATACCTATTATAAATTTTGTTAATATATGACGATGACTGAAAATAGTAATGAGAAATGAGAAATGATAACTCCCTCAACCTCTTGAGTATCTTAGTGAAGATGTGGGGCTTTACTAAGACCTCACACGGACTTCTTGAGAGAATTTGAAAAGTGACGTTGCACTGTTTTGTTTCATTTGCCAACACTCATGCACGCTCACGAACACTAAACGGTTAATAATCCACCATTATTTCACATTAATATTCGACATAACATTTTAGAAAATAATACAAAACCGCAGACGTGACTCTTCACTTTCCCGCTAAGAAGCCATGAAAGCTTTAATAACTAGTAATTTCCATTATATTAACAACAAACTTGTTACCACTGTAACATCATGGCCACAAAGAATTGAATTTGTAAAAAGAACATCAAAGAGAAATAAGTAGCAACAAATGACTATCGCTTTTGCAAAGAAATGTTACACTACATTTCGCTCACTTCAAAGTAAATTGTTTTCATTTCTATATCTTTTTAAGGAGAGAATTTGTTCTAATCTCTTTTTATTGCGCTTCATATAATTATGAGTTTATTACTCAAACGTTATGTACTCCTTTTATACTGTACTTTAAGGAGTGAAAATAAAATAAGCGTGGAAACGAGAATTATACCATTTATGGCTCCCCAGGCAGCGGTATTTTAATTGATGAATGTTTCGTATCAAATGTTTTAAAACTAATTTGCTTACACTTAGCTAGATATCCCACATATACAAAAAATATGTAACCTCAATCTTCGAATGGTTTGAATTATAGTTATTCATAGAGTTAATTAATGTATCGGTAGGTATAATTATTTACATATAGTTTTTGCAAATATTGTTGTGAACAAATTACAATTTCAAAAAAGACAGTGTTTTTTTCAACTCTTTGTATTTCGAAGGGGACCTCTATTTGCTGATTATTAATTGTAAAATTGTTACTGAATAAACATTTTTTTATTTATTTTTTGTTTTTTGATATTTTTTCAAATGTATCGGTAGCCTAACGAATATATGGATAACTCGGGTGGAATGCGAGTAGACGTGGTTTAATTTCCGTTCAATTACTAAAAACAATCGTATAAGCTTTTCTGTAACAGGTAATATTTTAGATACGTTGTATAAAAACAATCACAAAAATTGCTTCGAACTTTTCGTTTGAATTTCGAACGCAGCGGCAGCACAGATAATGTCAAATGATGTAAAAGGGATATATATAGCGTAATTAGGGCAATAAGAAAGAAAAATACAGCTAGTTTTTCTTATTTGCACCTAAGTTTAATTGACTCAATAAAATTGCACCAATTGCCCGAATTTTAATGCTTCAGTATCTACTTCGATATCTACCTCCCAATGCTTTAAAAGGTCACATTTTATTTTAAGGATTTTTAATAAAAATTGTTTATTTAAGTTGTTAATTTATATTAACAACTTAAATAAACAATTTTTATGAAAAATCCTTAAATTTTTATACGCTAGTTTTCAAGAAAAACGCCAAAATAAATTTAGATTAAAAAGTAAAATAAAGCACTTTCGGTAGTTTCAATTCAAAGGAGCCGAAACAGAGGCCCCAATGCCTTCACCGCTTACACGTGCCCGTAGTTTCATTCAAAGGAGCCGACAGAGAGGCCGCTCTTAAAAATATTAAAATTTTTGTGTCAGGAAAAGTAAAAAAAAAAAACTAGCCTGAATTTTTTTTTAATGCTAGGGCCTTATTTCTCTGATATAATTTAGATGTTTTGTCAAAATATTTGCAGTTTAGGAGTTCGATGGCGCATTGGTTAATGCGCCCGGTCTGCGAGTGCTGAGGTTAAGCAACTTTCGCAAAGGCCGGTCATCGGATGGGTGACCAAAAATGTATCATCTCGAGCTCCTCCGTGCTTCGGAAGGCACGTAAAGCTGTTGGTCCCGGCTGCATTAGTAGTCGTTAACAACCACCAATCCGCACTGGGCCCGCGTGGTGGTTTATGGCCCGTTCTCCCTATCCATCCATAGGGAAGGCTCGTGCTTCAGCAGCGGGGACATAAAATGAGCTGATGATGATTGCAGTTGATAAAATGTGACCTTATATAATAAATACAAGATAAAATTTTACTAGGAAAAATCAATTAGCCTCAGGAAGCTCAGGTGGGAATCGTTTGGATAACCGGTCCAATGATAACCGCTGAGCTATCGAGGCCCCACAAATCGTTGTTAATAGCACACTATTATAAATTTTGAAACGCGCACCCTTATAAAATGCCACTATCACAAGCATTAGACGACAACGGGTATGTTCCGATATACACTGCGAGCACTGTAAGGTGTGACGTCAATTTAGTATACTGCGAAGCCGTTCCTATATAGTTAGCTATACTGGTTACTGTTTAAAACGGACCGCAGTCCAGCATACTGTCATCCATGCTGTCATAAACGCTCTAAGGCTGTCATCCATGTCATTATTTCTGGACGCTGTTGATCACGTGATAAAACACTGAGAGCACCTTACCTCGAAAATGCCAGTGCTTGCAGTACAAAAATGGCGACGATGTATGACGTCATGTATTTCCCTAGGATACTGCGGCAGTATACTGTCAGTCCATAACGGAACAAATTTCTCACCAGTAAGAGTTGGACAGTGCTCGCAGTGTATATCGGAATATACCCAACAGCATTCTCACACGACACTTCTCGTTCCTCGTCGCTGATTGGTGGCTCGCGCTCCCGTCAAAGGCGAGTCGAGAACACTGTGCCTGTGTGACAGAGGAGAACCCTTTGCCGCGCTTTTTTTTTTTCACTCTCGGTGTCATTGTAGTTTCTTAATTCTGCTGCATGCTCAATTTATTTATTAAAATTATTGTGCAGTATGTAACGTTGCATTATATAATTCTTATTAAAATGATTTTGTTCTTTAGGTAGTTTTTTATGAACAAAACTTATAATTTCTCAAGTTTACGTGAACACTAAACATTGAAATGGAACTACTTTTACGGATCGAGCGCGTTTATTTTACACATTTATTTGATTAAATGTTTATCATGACGTTTCGACCGTCAGGGACCGTGGGTGGGGTCCGCGGTCCCTGTGACCTTGTATAAAAATACCGTGACCCTGTATAAAAAACCAGCTAAGTGCGAGTCGGACTCGCGCACGAAGGGTTCCGTACTTATGACGTATTAAAAAAAAACTACTTACTAGATCTCGTTCAAACCAATTTTTGGTGGAAGTTTAGAAGTTTCTCTCGCGTAAACTATTCAGTTTAGAAAAAAAATATATTAGAAACCTCAATATCATTTTTGAAGACCTAACCTATCCAATTATATAACCCACCCGTAATGGGTTTGATGAAAAAAAAATTTTTGAGTTTCAGTTCTAAGTATGGGGAACCCCAAAATTTATTGTTTTTTTTCTATTTTTGTGGGAAAATATCAATGCGGTTCACAGAATACATCTACTTACTAAGTTTCAATAGTATAGTTCTTATAGTTTCGGAAAAAAGTGGCTGTGACATACGGACGGACAGACAAACAAACAGACAGACAGTCAGGCATGCATGACGAAACCATAAGGGTTCCGTTTTTTGCCATTTGGCTACGAAATCCTAAAAAGTAAACTAAAGTAGCTTCATTTCAATATATAACACTTAATCCCTCCTGCAGTAATGTTTATTGTTGTGTTTTTGCAAATAAAAGAAGTCTATCAAATCTATCTACCTATCTAAATATTTATAAAATATAGTTAATAAATTTAATGCCTTCCCGACCCAGCTAGGAATCAAACCTGGGTTCTCCACATTCCAGTCCTGGCTGGGTCGGGTAAGCATTTAATTTGTTCACTATATTTTATAATTACTTAATTCAGCTATAGTGCAGCATTTAGCACTTAAAAATAAAAAATAAAATGTATCTATCTATCTAGTTCTAAATGTGTTACGGTGTATTGGTAGGAGCCAAATAGATAAGCTTCTCGACTTCTCACAGGTCTAAGTAGCGTGGTAGTGGTAGTGAACCGCTATGATATATTTAGGGTCCCATAAATTGCCAGGCCTAATCGGTTAGACACCTCGGACACTCCGAGGTCCAATGGCAACATCTGTTGGTCAAAACTTGACCTTTTCAATGATTTATAGGTCGTTAAGGAGACTCGGTAGCAGGTAGGTAGTTTTCAAGCTTCATTTTGTTCAATACTACCTAGCGCTTTTTCTGCGACTTTGTCCACGTGGATTTCGTATTTTTTCGTGCAAAATTAAAAATTTAAATTCCCCAATTAAGAAATAGAAATATTATAGAACCTTCTTTTTATCAATATAAAATATAGTTTATGTTACCTGCAAGGAATGCAGCATTCTATCAGTGAAGTTTTGGAATTGGATTAGTAGTTCCAGAGATTACCATCCTCAATCAAACATACTTACAAATGTCATGGGGTGCGGGTTTGAATTTTTTCAACACTTTGTTTTTTTTTTGAAATTGTAATTTTTTCGCAACAAAATTTGTGTAAATTATATGTAAATAATACAAACTTTACCTCTTGACTGTGTGTCCTTGTGACCACATACCCTGCAAAGGATTCGAAACGTTAGGATAAACATTAAATAATGTATAAATTAAAATAAACGCGAGTAGATCCGTAAAAGTTGTTTCATTTAAATGTGTAGTGTTCGCGTAAACTTTAGAAAACAATAACTTTACCTCTTTATTAATAGTATAGATAAGATAAGCAAGTATTAAACCGCAATCTCACCTTATGGTAAGTGATGGTAAGGCCGAATGTAGTACTGGCCATCTCACCTCTAACTCACGGGACATGACAAGGCTTCTTACTTTGTTTAAGGCGACATTGATCAATAGTATCAAACAAAGGATACGGAACAAAAACGCATCGCAAAAGTCAAACGAGGCCTCGTTTTCTCATATCTTCTTTTTAGTTGTGACTTTGTGCGATTAGCACATTTAGCCAGTGTCAAAGTAATTTTTCATACAAGTTATACATAAATAAACAATATTCCTACCTGTATGATGATGATGAATGATAATAGAAATGACAAGTGAGAAATGATATACATACCACCCAACCCCTTGAGTATCTCAGTAAAGTGGGGCTTTACTAAGACTTATCGCGGACTTCTTGAGATAATTTGAAAAGTGACATTGCAATGTTTTGTTTCATTTGCCAACACTCATGCACGCTTACGAAAACTAGTTAGACTAGAAGAATAGTTATTGTGTTTTGTCTCTTTTACTCTAATTTGAAATGACGTTTACACGACAGGAACAAAACACGGAATAACTATTCGGAGCTTATTCTTTGTAAGGCTCTAACCCCTTATTCATAAAAACTATTTAAGCATTATTTAGTTAAATATTATTTTGTCAACGTCACACAAACGTAATTTTGGATTTGAGAAAATGAGACAAAACAATGATTAACTAAGTAATGCTTAAATAGTTTTTATAAATAAGGGGGTAAAAGTTAAACTAAAATTGCAATATATTTGAACTTAATTTACTTTCATCGGATAAAAGATAGAAGTAATAATTTGAAATACCGCCACAAACGAATTTGTGGTAATATTTCTCGTTCTGTTTCTGAAGCGCTCATCGTAATTGAAGCGATAGACGTAAATAAGATGTATTCGTGGTAGTAAACCTAAAGCTATCAAGGCGGAATTAAATCAAACTCTACTAACCATCTTAGCGGAGAACAAAATGTTAAAATGGTCATCCCTCGTCCCTCTCTTCAGCGAATTAATTGATACAACCAATAATGACAAAATAAAAAATAAAAAATCTCCAAAGGGTAACGATCAATTCTGAGTAATCTAAGAATTTTCGGTGAAATAAGTTGCACCTTGCATGTCAAATATCTGTGTGTGTGAAGTGTACTTAATTCCAGTATAATTTTAGTTATTTCTTGTAGCATTCCACAAGCTTTAGAGAGGCTTCGACATAAGATAAGATAAAGATAAATAAACTTTATTGTACACAAAAAATAAAACATTTGACAAAAAAACTACATAAAAATACACGTACAAAGGGCGGTCTTATCACTAAGAGTGATCTCTTCCAGACAACCTTTGGATGGACAAAAATATTTGAATTTGAAGTGGGCTCGTCGTCGCGTCGGTGCACCATAAATAATTATAGTATAACTAACAGCAATAAATAATAATAAATACTTAGTATACTATTGATACAAACATAATAGTTATAATTAAAAGTACATATAAGAATGCATAGTAAAGTATAAGAGCATATTACAGAGACGATGGATTTTGGGACAAGTAATGATCCTTCAGTAGCATCTTAAAAGTTGCTAACGTTTTAGCATTTCTGATTGTTACAGGCAATGCATTCTACAATCGAGCAGCTAGTACAGTAAAAGATTTATCGTAGAATTTTGTGGAATGGGTTGGTATCTCGAGCGTCTGAATAGTTAAATTTTAAACTTCACTTCTTAGATTTTTTCAGATCATTATAAATAAATTGTTTAGAGATTTTCTTGTTTGCTCAAAGGGAATTAGATTTTTTCCCAATAACCTTTTGTGACCTTAACTATCTCCAAGTACCAGCAAATACTACTCAAGTTGCGAATGTGCAAAGTTCTTACTTAGAGACGCGAAACCCGTATCAATTTTCTAGAAACTTCTAAAATTCTACAAGTTCCAAGATACTCGCTTTATGTAGGTCAGTCCTATTTGCGGCTGCTATCGACTCGAGGTCCGATATCACGCCCCCAAGCTTTTCGAAAAACTTTTAAACGGTCAGAAGCTGCTGTTTAGGCAAGAATCTTGAGAGGGATTTTTTCCTTTTTTTTAACGGCATGGTTTATTGCAGTTTTAGCCAGTGTGAAGGAATTATTGTAAAAAAGTTTTCTTGATTACATAAATGATAATATTAAATGAAATTTTAAGGGTTTTAATAATATAAGTGGGACGAAATATACTACCTAATAAAAATATATAACAATTAATAAATTTTTTGTGAACCTTGTTAGTTCGTATGTGAATAATTGAAAGAATCTGAATTGAATAAAACATAATATTTATAGGATACATAAGCTAAAAAAAACTTTTTAGTTTATGTATCCGTAATGAAACGTTTTCAATAAACGACAATTCGCGGTGGTCACGAACTCACTTAACCCATAATCCCCCCGACAAATAACCATGAAAATTGCCACTCAGTTTTAATCGGAGTTTGAGGCAAGCACCGCCTTTGGTAGTTGTTTATACATATAGCAAAACAAGTAATATGAAAATACAACAAAATACTTATTTGAACAATGAAAAGAAATGAATGAAATGAAAAATATTTATTCGTAGCATTTATGTAAACTTGCCGTTTTAAATTTATACAGCGTGGGAAGGAGTATACCGACAAATTGAAACCAAGGATTCCTGGTGGTATTACGAGTAAATTATGTTATATCAATATGGGTCTAAAACTGCGTAATTAACTTACTTTATTTTTAGAACAAAAATAATAATTATCGACAGTACTTCCTTGTAAACAAAACCTAAGTTCAAAGAGTAAAATAGAAAACGTCAAACTTCACGAAAGACTCCGACAAAATACGATAAACGACGAATGAAGTCAACGTCAGTGTGAGACATTGATTATTAATTATTACTATGTACTTGTGTGAAGGTGTGTGTGATTACGTCAAATAGTTAGGGCGTGTTACCCTTGAGATTTTTTGAACTTGTGAATTACTTAAAAAATTAATATCTCGAAAATTAGGCTTTACTGGCCCATGTTTATATTACTTTTTTTTGTCCAAATAGGCATTAGGATATTTGGTTATAATTTGTCGGTATACTCCTACCCACGCTGTATAATGCAACGAAATGGTCACCACTCCGCTTATGCCATGACATTGACGTGCCAAGACGCTGATATTCTGTTGAATCAGTAAAGAGGGAGGCGCAGCTCTAGACATGAAATTAAAAATTTACACAGTGACAGCTGTAAGAAGAGCTGCAAGAACCAAACTTCTGTATCGCAAGCATTAGGGTAATTTCTACTGCTTTTTAAAATTCTAATCTTGTTAAGTTAATCAACCGTTCAATCAAAACTTTTTTTTTTCTTTTTTTTTATTATAGTCCACAATGCATGCCGTGGCAACCTGTAATTAAGATGACACTTAGCTTTAAGTTTATGTTTGTTTCTACAATTTTTGCTTGTTTCAGTGTTTGTCTTGTTGGTTGTCCTAATAAATAAATTAAAAAAAACCAGCTCTTCAAAATTTTGCCTAAAAGTTAGCTAATCCCAACAGTATATTCAAAAAATATGACATCATCTAAATTTCTTATAAAATAAGCCAATAAGTTAGGTACTCTGAAACCTTTCATCACATCCGTTGTACACAAGATTACTTAACGTTTTGAGGTCGCATAAGTTACTTAAGTTATCCTCGTAAGGAATGTAAATAGCTTCCTTATTGAAAACATCAGTAAGATAAGGAAATCAGCTTAGTAAGGTAAGGTTAGAAAAGCTACTTTAATCCTATTTTTATCTGTTGTTTTGCTCAAATTTAACAATAAAAATATATTTTTTAGTTAGTTTTATTTAGTTTTTTTACCTCATCACCAGCTCATTTTATGGGACTTCTGGGGCATGAGCCTCCCCTATGGATGGGAGAACGGGCCATAAACCACCACGCGGGCCCAGTGCGGATTGGTGGTTGTTAACGACTGCTAATGCAACCGGGGCCAACGACTTTACGTGCCTTCCGAAGCACGGAGGAGCTCGAGATAATACATTTTTGGTCACCCATCCGATGACCGGCCTTTGCGAAAAATGTTTAACCTCAGCACTTGCAGACCGGGTGCGTTAACCACTGCGCCATCGAGCTGCGCCATCCTCTTCATATGGGAGGATAAAAAGGTGATAAATAGACAGAAAGGTGCCCTAAAAATTATGTTAGAATATTTTATAGAGTCTTAGATCGCTATCACTACGAAGTTGGTACCTTCGTAATGATAGCGATAGCCTTAAAAACCTTACCTTACCTTAACTTAATTAACATGTGTTCCTCTGGGAATCAAAGTTCAGACCTCCGGTTTTGATACCGGTGATATTACAACTATACCACAAAAGCATTTAACAGGACAGGCATCTCATTGAATGTTCCAAAAACATGTGCCAAAAATGCAACAAGTTTAAAATAAATATCATAATATTGTCAACCTATCGCTTAATGTAGTATTTAATTAAAATACCACTTTATTACTCATTTTAACATTCAATGGCATTGTAATTCCACAATAAAGGGCTTTACATCACTTTGAAGTGTTATCACCTTTCGGAATAATACCCTGTAATTCCTCTGCCACAGTAGGCGAGTGAATCAGTAGTATTAATTTAATAAATCTATACTTTTACTCTTGTAGAAATAAAATGTGTAGTGTTAATTCCGCTAACTTCTTCGGTTGCCAAGCAAGGATGCAGCATACAAGCACCGCCTTCACACCTGCATATATTTTATAATCAAAGATGCATTTAATGCTCCTTCCTCAAATAGAATTGCACCTGCATTTATTGTTTGCCTTACAAACTGTTTTTAAACTGTAAGATAAATATTTAAATTTAAATTATTCCTATTTGATAAGTTGCCGGTTCGCTTTCTGCTAGCCAATGTTAAGTCAACAATAACTAGTCTTCACCTTAATTCAATCCAACATTACAATAACCTAAGTCATAAAACAAACGTTATGTTGTTTACGATCAAAATATGTAAATTCCCAGCAATATCACAGTCACAGTATAACATACAACGTACAGTAATATTCGTGTTCAAGATCTCATGTATCATGGGAGAGGCTTAATCTTAATCTCCACATCTATATAGCGTTAAATAAGGTCGTTATTTTAAGGCAGGTGGGATTAAAGTGCGGAATGATGTGGCGAGCCTGTCCCTGTCTGAATTCACGACTTGAGAGGTTGGGTGCGAGTAGACGAGCGGTTGAGACGCTTAGACTGAGATTTTATTTGAGAGTTTACCAACTGTTCTACCTGTGGCCTTTACGATGTACACTTTAAAATACATATAAAATGAGCTAAGGAACCCTTTTTTTTAAAGTGGAAAACTACCACCGCGTCCAGGGAGGCGCGGATGGTTATGTGAGGTTGTCCCCCCCAAGATCTCTTGATCTCTCGATATTGTTAGTTAGTTCTTCCGCGTAGGGAGGTTTTTAATTGTTCAAGTTTTGTTTTCTGATTCTAGCTAATAATTATCACATTTGCCCAAAGCGTTCCGGCAAATGTGATTATGTCATCTCTCTTTCTTCTTCTTCTTTTCCTTTTTAGGCGATAATTAATTAATTAATTTATTAATTTATTTATTTATTTAACTTATATTTCGCTTGCTACACGAGCGCTTAAAACGCTCGGTAGCATTTAAGCGCTCGTATAGCCAGCACCTCAAATTATGCTATTTAAAATTCGAATGTGTAATTAATGTAAATTCCAAGGGGCCCTAATGTTATAAGGGCTGCAGGTAAAATGTAGTCAGAAATCCGGGTTAACAAACTTAAGAATATGTGACTTGCGACCAAACTTTGTCACAATATCAAGGTGAAGTTTTGAAGTGAAAAGTTTGGGGTGGATTAGAGGTAAAACTTGTTGGCGTAGATGCTAGAATGTTCTGGCAGCGAGCACAAAAGATTAGCCTTATTATGAGTGACCAAATGCTAAATTTGGTCACTCATAATCATTCAAGAAATCTTTGTTACTTTACTCTACTTTAAGTAAGGATAAATATTTTCTAACGGTAGGTAACGCACTTTACTCGTAACTGAGACCACTGAAAATTGGCTGCCTTACCTCTGACTATCGAAAAATCAAAGATGCTAAAACTGTTGTTATGTTAACATACAAAGATGAGTATTTAGCTAGGTGCAAGATACTACTAGCTCACCGATGCAAGAAAAGAATCCTCTTTAATTGGGTATCAAAATCGGTACCAGTCAGTTCGAGAGCAATTTTATCACAAAACTAAGACAGGATGTCTTTTAAAAGTTCAAAAAATACCTACAGATGTATAATGGGGCGAACATCAAGACTTGAAACCATCAAACCACCTCCTGTAAAAATACAATTTTCTGGTTAGAATATTTTTGCAACACATTCATGAATTTAATGAAATTTATAATTTCCTACCAATTGATTTTAGCGCTTTAGCTGTTTCCTTTTACACTGACAATATTATACATCTTTAGACCACCTATCTTAGCATGTTATTTGTTACATTGTTTTGTGTTTTGGGTTTGTGTTCGTATGAATATAAGAGCTAGCTGTACCTCTAAGTAAAAGCAACAAAAGCACTAACTATAGGATCATTAGCGTTAATTAAAGATCATTCAGTTGACAATCAAACGAGGCCAAAACAAAATTCAACAATCCGAAACTGCTGTAGGCATCTGTAGGTATTAAGCCTAGAATTACGAGATAGAGCGGTGGCTATTAAAACTTGGATCGTTGTTTCTTATGTTACACCAAGTTTAAGTAAATTGCTGTGGCGTTATGTGCGTTATTTTAAAGCCAAGTGCTGCTATTAGGGGTTGTAAGCGCACTATACGACTTGAGACTTTGTTTCCTAACCGACCTACCTACGTACCTAACTGGACTACAGATTATTGAAAAAAAAAAAAACCAGCTTATGAATCTTGTTCCGGCCTTTTCAGTTGATTTTCTATTTAGTTATTATTTTTTACGCAGGCGGGTTTTTGGTTTTTTTTTAATTTAAATTTTGTTTATGTCTTTTTAGTTCTGACGCCCAATCGCTCTCTAATGAGGGTAGGTCTAAGCCCCTGCAGTAGGGCATAATTATTATAATCGTAGACTTATGATGTATTATTTTTTTAAATATTACGGTAATGATAATCATGATATATGTACTTTTTTGAAGTCCTGTGTTAAGCCCTTTAATTTGATACCCATAATGTAGTATTAGAAAAAAAGTTAATTTTCATCAAGTCCAATGGCGTCGCACAGCCGCCATGTTTGTTTTTTTAACGTCAACTATCAAAGAACACTTGGGCAGCTAAGACGATTCTAAGTGGGAGTTTTATTCTTATTTTGAGTTTTTTTCTTTCGACCGAGTTAGTGCATAATCATAATCATCATCATCATCTCAGTCAAAAGGCGTCCAATGCTGGACAAAGGTTTGTTGTTTTTACGCTGCACCTGTTGTCATCGCGTCCCATCTCCACTAGCGAGTAACATCATTTGCCGTGAAAACCATAAAAAAGGCCACCCCAATTAATAAAAATAAAGTGCATAATAAAAATTGTAGTAAATTTATTCGTCTGCATTGTTAAAAAAAAATGTACTCAAAACATTGGTAAACAGTAATTCGCTTGTCGTAGATATTGTTCGTGTTGGCAAGACCGCTCATGCATATCCGTTTCCTAGCGGCGACTCGCGTGAAAACGGAGTAAATTTCTGAATTTAATTTCGAAAAGTTTAACTTTATTAGCGTCTGTTTGAACAGGGTTTGGACTGGCAATATTTTACAATGTTTGAATAACCATTGTCGTAATTATAAAACTGCCGTTTGACTGTTACAGGGTTACAGGTGGTTACAATGGTTTTTAACCACCTCTGTATTTTAGTGGCTAAGATCACCGGTCTCAGAGTCAGAGAGAACATGAACATCTCTGGTTCGACTCCCAGCATAGGATGTCCATGTTTGTATAAGTACTCGGTTTGGATTGTGGTAGGGCTTGTTTGTCCACCTGGCTAGGTACTACTATATTATCTAAGAATGTCGCTATAACATTGACTTTGGCTTTGTGTTCACTCGTAAGTAATAAATAGATAGGTTCTTTTAATTTCTCAAGTAAATAATAAATGTACATGTTGGATTGCGCTACGGTAGACCGCTTCAGCAGATCAAGAGACTTATACGGCTCCACCTAACAAGCCTGTTCTAAAAGAATGGGGTCAATTTCACAGTGTCTTTAAAAATCACTAGAAATCGGAGCGCATATGAGTCGTTAACTGGTCGTCTAGTAATAAGACTTATAGTGATATAGTGGCAGTTTATATAACGGCTTAACATTATCAGGCCGTCCCACATTTCAGAAACGGGACCAGTGGTGCCGACTTGTATCGGAGGCTTTCATCAATCACTTTAAAATTAAAATAAACGTTTTTTATTTTTCATTTATATTAAATTTATAGGTACATAACCGATTGGAGTGATTCCAAAAATTGTGATTGAACCATCTCATAAGTAGAGTCACAAATCTTCTAAATATCTTGCGCTCGAGATAAAATGGTCTCTAAAATTTAAGCGGGCGTAAAATTCGTATTTCAAACGAATCTCCAAAGAGAATGGGTTTTGCAACCAAGCAAAAACATGGCTCCGAGTTTTGTTCCGGATTATTGAA
Source organism: Eudonia mercurella (assembly GCA_963082485.1). NCBI lineage: Eukaryota > Metazoa > Arthropoda > Insecta > Lepidoptera > Crambidae > Eudonia > Eudonia mercurella. The sequence goes on along the minus strand of OY720044.1, from coordinate 8,711,256 downwards.
AATAATAAATTAAAATGCGTCGTAAATAAATATAAGTAGACCTACTAATCGCGTTTGCGGGCGGTTACTCATTTGTAGTCTCGGAAAAAAACAAATTAAGTACGACTTAAACAGTAAAAAGTCGATATAGATATAGTGGAGTTTGGTTTCTATTCTAAAAAATTCTTATTCTACAAACATCAATTTATTCTGACACTTATAACATGGGTCTATTAAAGGTCAGAGTGAATGGGCACCTTACGGGTGAGCGTGGTCCATCCTACACCACTTCTACATTTTCCATCAAATCTCTCTCATTTTCTTCAAACTTGAAAATGAAGATATCGCCCGCAACTGTGTTATATTTGCCAGTTCTTTAACTGATTGCTACAAGTATAATATTGTGTCAAAGTGCCAGCATTTATGGCGAAGTCTATATATTAATACGTGAAGCAAAAACTTTGTACCCGTTTTTACGAAAATTGCGCGGACGGAGGAGTATGAAAGTTCGCACACTTATAGTTTATATAGAGAAGGTTATCCGAATGTTAATATATTTTTTAAATTATGCATAAAAAATACATTACACACACTACCATGTATTTGACACACACGCTTATGTATTTGACACACACGTATTGTTTGTTTTTAATGCGGCCGACATCTGTCAATGCCAATTCCAAACTCACATTCTATCTTTTTTAATTTTTCATTGCTTAGGATACAATCCGTGCAGCCTTAATAAAATTATGGTCGAATTTCGACCACTGGGCGAATACTAGTAATTTTAAATAAATGGAAAAGGTACAGGATTAAAACCATGATCCGGTATATCAGAGAAATCGGATTCAAATCCCGCTCGTAGTTTTATTTTTAATAAAAATGTTACTATGAAATAAATGTGGTTAGCCGCTACTATTATTAAGGAACCGCCTCGCTGCCAAGCCCTCATGAATAAGGACGTTCCACCAGCTATTTTAATTTACCATTCCGCTGCAGTTAACATTAACTCCGGGGTTTAGAAAGATGCGGTCACCGCGTCGGCTCAAATTAACACTCCAGCTTGGGGCATTAAAAAGCTAATGCTGTTGGTTTTTGCCAGCTTGGCTAATGCAGCGATGTTCATTCCACTCGCGTAGCTGTGTAGTGTACTGCTGTTTTTACATAATATACTTTATAGTGGTATCTTAAGCACAATTGCCATAATCAATTTCCAATCACAAATCTAAAAAATTCAAATGGCACTCTTAAAAGCGATAATAGCGCTACATTGGAATTAAATTGCGTGGAAATTGAGTGAACAAATTATTATCGAGATGAAGCGTTCCGAAATTGCGAAACTTATCCCAATATCGATACATATTAATCGCATTGGAATTGTATTGAGATTGAGTTTGCGTCAAGAGTAGCCTACCAGTCTTGTAAGCGCCCATTCTTCTGAACAGCTGACAGATGTCCTATAAAGGTTGTAGGTAAGACTTTTTTTGATGATTCAATAGTACATACCAATACAAAACTGTCCAATTTCTTCAATAAATTTTCAACCATATGCCATGTACATAATGTTCAAAGTCTATTAAGAATATTTGACAGTGTTGTAGTCTGATGTGCAGACATGTGTACCAAGAAAATAAGTTGATTTGACTCGATGTCGAAAAAAGATATTTTGGACTTCTTGGCGGGAAAGTGAAGAGTCATGTCTGCGGTTTTGTTTTATTTTCTAAAATTTGTGTTATGTCGAATATTAATATGAAATAATGGTGGATTATTAACCGTTAACTGTTCATGAGTGGGCATGAGTGTTGGCAAATGAAACAAAACAGTGCAACGTCACTTTTCAAATTCTCTCAAGAAATCCGCCTTAGTAAAGTATCTTTACTGAGATACTCGAGTGTTTATCATTTCTCACTTCTCATTTCTATTATCATTCATCATCATTATACTGGAAGGAAATATTGTCTAATTATGTATTACTTGTAAGAAAAATTACTTGGACACTGGCTAAATGTGCTAATCGCACGAAGCCATCAATTAAAGAAAAAAAAAGAAGATATTTTGATTTTGATTTTGACCATTCGACCGGCTTAATGAAAGCCATCAGCCACCAGCGCAGTACAAGTGACGCCCCGTAACTTCAGGGTCACTTAATCAATACCAGTGCAGTTTAAATTAATTTCGGGGCTTAGTACGATGCGGTCACACTCCAGCGCGGGGTATTAAAAAGCTAATGCTGTTGGTTTTTTGCCGGCTTGGCTTATGCAGCGATGTTCATTCCACTCTGTGTAGTGTACTGCTGTTTTTACATGTATACTTTATAGTGGGATCTATTTGAACCGTCTAATGGAAAAAGGTGTTACCTACGTCTCCGTTTGTTGTTTGAAAATTTTAGTTTCATTTGATTTGAAATGCAAATAATAATATGTAAATGTTTATTTAGCAACTTTTTGCGAACATATTCTTGATATCGAAGGCGCCGAATTTCTTTATCCACTAACGGGAAAGGTCTTCAGGCTTTCTAGGTCAGGTGTAAAGGGCACATTAGGCTATCGGGGTTGCATCCGACCCGTTCAAATGTTGTCAATAGATTTTGTATGCCAAAGTAAGCCTTATTCCATTTCTATAACTATATACGTCTCTGACATCCAGTCTTTATTCTTTGCATATATCCAGAAACAATAAAGAATAAGCCAACAATATTTAGCGTCATCATCATACTCAGACATTGTCAGTGACCTGCTGGACATTTTTTTCCTTATATAAATGACTAGCTGTGCCCCGCGGTTTCACCCGCGTTAATTAGCGAACATTCTATAGCCTTCCTCAATAAATAGACTATTAAACACAAAAATATTTTTTCAATTCGAACCAGTAGTTCCTGAGATTAGCGCGTTCAACCAAACAAACAAACGAACTCTTCAGCTTTATAATATTTTTTTTTATATTATAAGGAGGCATACGAGCAGGCGGGTCACCTGATGGAAAGTAATCACCGCGGCCCATGGACACCAGCAAAACCAAAGTAATCGCTGATGCGTTGCCGGCCTTGAGGAAGGAGTTGGATCTTGAGGAGAGAGTAGAAATTGGGAGGGGGAAGGGGTGAGAGATGGGCCTCCGTTACTTTCACTCACCGGACGAAACACAACAGCAACGAGTGCCATTATTTCTTGCCGATATTCTGTGAGAGGGTGGCATTACGCCGGGCAAGCCGACTCATTTCGTGCTGCAACGCAGCGTGGCTCTACCAGTCAGACAGTGTCACTCATTTAGCACCACCCAGAGGTCACGTGTAACCCTACACGTGAAACCTGTTTACGTGAAAGGTAAACCTACGGACGCTAGTAACTTTAACCCTTATATAAATTATATAATCGTCATCATTCATTGATCTTTATACTTAAAGTTTGGAGATCAGTACACAAAACATAAGTATAAATTAAATTGAATATAAACATCAAAAGTTTTATAGCGAACATATTTTTAATACCGAAAATGTGTTTTCAATTTTCGCCTTTAATTTCCCGTTCATAATAAACGAAATCATAAAACGGAACTACTTACTCCCAAGCAATCACTTCAAACATAGTAACAGCAGCGTGCTTCCAAAAAGGTCAATCAAAAGTGAATTGTTAGCCAGCGTTTGATACATCCAGTGTTTTCGAAGTAAAAACTAATACATCGAACGGAAATCGTTGTTGTAACCGTTTTGGAATTTTCACTTCGAATCTCCGGGGGGGGGGGTTTAAAAATTCCACGGATATTCGCAGCTAAGCCGGCCAGGCTGGATGAAAAACTCGACGCTTGCTAAGCCCGCGCTTAATTGAAGAGCTTGCAACCAGAACTGGGCATGCTTGAATTTATATTCGTACTGCAGATTGGTTTCCCAGAATTATTGTTGTGCTCAATTAATATGACGCCTTAACATTAATGTTAACTAGTAGTATTGTTTTGTTCTGTTGTTCTGACAGTCAGATAAATAGCCACTCCCTCAGTATATAGTTGAGGATTTAAGATGCTCACATCACCTCTCAAGGTAGTGAAAGTGCATACTTTCACCTTCGGCATCACTACAGGTGAGATGAAGGCAAAGTGATGGGACATTTTTAAAGTTGGACTATATTAATTCTGGTAATTTTTATATTTGGGCAATATTATCATTGGACATTTGTATGGTTGAATAATTTTATCACATGGACATGCCTTTGGACATTCGTATTTTTTGACGTTTTTCTTTTTAGACATAAGTCGTCCAAAGGGATTTATCGTAGAGGGATTTTTTTTTTAATTGCTGTAACCATCAACTGTAGCGATAACATTGATTTTAGTGATAGAAGCCTTTGCCCAGCAGTGGGACAAGATTACAGGCTATTATTATTGTCTTGACACTGCCATAATAGAAGACAGATGAAATTGAAGGTAGCATTCTTATATTTTCACAACACGTCTCTCTGATGACATTAATATAGATAATCCAATTATGTGATAATTGACTGCTGCTGTTGACTTTACAACCTTTTTACAGTGAACACAACATGCATACTAATAATAACTCATTTTGGTTATTTCTTATTTCTTTTTTGGCCGTCTTACTATTTTCTGTCTGCCTTGCCTTTTTATTTTGTTTTTTGTTTGTTTACATTGAAATCACTCCTGCTCCCTCAATCAAAGCATTTTATTTTAAGTAAGGCCCGTGCATGGGAGGGCTGTGGAGTACGTCCATACAGCCTAAGAATGTTTTTTAGTGTCTGTCTTGGCACTATTTTAATTTTTGTTTCTGTATGTTTATATAACCCTTTCTGAACACGACCGACAGGGTAAATGCTCAGTGTTATATTTATCCATTAAACACTATCAACTGCAAAAAGGTTGTATAGGAAGAACTACAAAAATTGACCTACGACGATACGGAGGGGTTATTGACCGTTGTTAAGTAATTTTTTGTTTATTTATTTCTGTGTGTATTAACTTATTATTATTTTATTTATGTATTTAAATTAAATTGTAATTTAGAGTATAAACTGTTATATTCATTTATGTTTAGATTTATATTAAACTTAGACTAAGGCCACATTCGCCTGAAAAACAGGGTTTACCTAGCTCAGGCAACAGCATTTAATTTATTTTAGATTATTAGTTTAGAGCTCTTTGTAAGTACATAATAAATGAAAACGTATTTCAATAAAGATTTTATTATTATCTCCTTTATTTATTTTCTTTCTAAAAACTAGATTTTTACAATATTATTATTATAAAGTATAAAATAAATAGTATGTAGCCGATTGGCTTGCACGCCGGACTTTGGGCGGCGCTAACTCTGAGGTCCCGGGTTCAAATACCGGTCGGGTCAGTGTCGAAAAAACGAACTTTTCGATATTGTGTCGGGTCTGTCTGTGTCAACCACCGGGTTGTGGTACCGACATTGATTTTGATTTCCTTAATATGAGTGCTTAAGCTACTTACTTCGGATCAGTACAATATTATGAGATGTTGTCTAATTTTATTTTTATACTAATATTGTAAAGCTGAAGAGTTTCTTTGTTTGTTTGGTTGAACGCGCTAATCTCAGGAACTACTGGTTCGATTTAAAAAAATATTTTTGTGTTCATATTCCATTTATTGAGAATAAAATAGTCCATTTATTGAGAAAAGCTATAGGCTATATTACATCACGCTATGACTAATAGGAGTGGAGCAGCAATGAAAAATGTTGCAAAAACGGGAAAATTAGATTGTTCGCTTATTAACGTGGGTATAACCGCGGGGCACAGCTATATTGATATAAAGGTGCGTCCAGACTATATTATGACAAAACAAGTTATATATAATAGCTATGTAGCATGTTTTATTAGTATAAACGATAAGTGTCAATAAAACAACCTTACACTTTGAATGAAAAAATACATTAATTACACATACAATAATTACAGTGTAGAAAGCTCAGAACCAGACTAATGTCTCAATTACTGTAGAATTTGTCTCGCAGACATCCTTTCCACACCACGGCTAGGGTTGACTGAAAGATATATTTTCTATAGATAAGCTCACCGCGAGCTCACAACGAGTGTTTCAATATATCTACTTATTTATATTATTATTAATGTATATTTTTAATCAATAAAGGATTCAATAAAATCACCAGCAACGCAACACCAACGCCAATGTGGTGTTGCCGTCACCTATATTCGAAAGCCCTGAGTTCCTAGTTCGGGCGAAGTGTGTTTCAGATTTTTCAATGCAAAGCCCGCGGGTTTTCGATCACCATCACCACCATTATAATGATAGGTTTATTATTACGCTTCCCAATTGCGGGTATACCCATCAATTGTAGTGATGACCTGATTTCAATGATGGAGGCCTTTGCCCAGCAGTGGGACAGTTATAGACTATTTACTTTTACTTACCAACAGAATTTGAGTTGTTGTACAACAGAAGTATACCAGTTCTAACATTATGTTTACCAATTTAGCATGAATTCCGACTAAAAATACATGAGAAACCTTCAAGCGGCTTAATTCGAAGAAGCTCTTCGAATAGTGCCACCATTGAGATTTACAATTTCTAGCGACAACATAATAACACTCGTATAGTAAGGGTCTTAAGGCTGCGACACATTTACGTATTCCTATATGTTTCTCAGTGTAACCGCGAAGAGTAGGTAATCAGGCCCAGTTCTGCGGTTTAATCAGTTGAATCACTGAGCGTCTGTTTCTTTAGCGGCGCGCTACAAAGAGTTTTAGTTTAGCGAACATACGTTGTTATCTGTCTGTTACTTTGCTAAAAAAGAAATTGTTGGAACTTTCTTTTGACCTTCGTTTCAAGTCGTTGGTCGAGGTCGTCAAGCTTCAGAAAAATTGGTATAATGCTCTAGTACTAGATAATAATTACATCGACCGAAGAAACTAAATTGAAAGCAAAAGCGATAAGCTAAAATAAACTTCTGATCTACAAAATTTTCCAACTAAAGATTATTTTCGGTAAGTATATCGAGAGTTCATCATATTTTAATGAATTCTCGATATACCGAAAAAACAGTCGATGTAATAAACGTTCGATCGTCGTCGATCATTTATTGACGTTGGAATTTTTTTTTGTGACATCGTGTGAGACCTCTATACTTCAATCATCTGTTAATATTTTAACAGTTTATATTACCTGAATATTCCAAATACCTTAAAAAGTTTCGACGAAATTAACGTTCGATGTACTTAATGAATTTTCGATGTAATGAACCTTATAAATGAACGTTTGATTTATTTAGTTTTGAATTTCACTAACTACATAAAGTGTCCGATACACAAGTTCCACTTCATACAATCTATTTATCATTATATTTATTGACCCAGGGATCTATTAAACATTAAATGTCGACGTTTGCATATAGACAACATTCAAAGTTAAAGTCAAATTCAAAATTGTATTTTCTTTATTCAAATAAATGTAATTGCTAAGCACTTTGAATCATTCAAAAATACTTTAATTTCCTAAATTATCATCCTTAATCCTTAATAAATTAATAAATAGGACCAGCCCGAAGTCCCGGTTAGTAAGTAACAATATAAAATAATTTATATTCACAAATATGATAACTCAATTAAAATTTCAAAGTTCCTGTTTGAAAATAGTCGCGTGAGGACAAAGTCGAAACACGAGGGCACGAGTATATAGACCTTGTATCCCAACAGTTATAAATTGCCGTGAACCCACCCCAGTATTATCAGATTATTAACTTATCTAATTATTAACTTTAGCTCATCAAAGCAAATAGAACGAGTGGCATTGTACTTGTAACAGCAATTTATATTAAATTAGAAATTGAGTACGGTAATCGAGTACCGAGGTGTTTTGGCTGAAGTTTGTTTATGTTCAGTGTCAAGGGAAAATACACCTTTATTTATTTTATTGAAAATACAATTTACTGTAAACCATTCGATAACTTAAGTCTTATTGCATTGACAATAGAGACTACTTTATGGAGATTTTTATGCCCGAAACGATAGACGATAGATCTGTTAGTACGAGTATTTAGTTATTTTATAACTTCTTGATTAACACAATTTACACAATAAATATATCATCATCAACACATAATTATCTATCACTAGCCTTATTTATGGCTCTGGAGCATAAGTCTTCCCAATTGATGGGAACACCAAGGAGGAACGGGCCTTAAACCATCAAGTAACCTTATTGTGGATTGGTGGTTGTGGTTGCTAATGCAGCCGCGACCAACGGCTTTACGTGCCTTTCGAAGCACGGAGGAGCTCAAGATGATACATTTTTCGCACCCATCTGATGACCGGCCTTCGCAAAAGTCTTTAGCACCTTCAGCAATATCAGATCGGGCGCGACACACTGCGGCATCGAGCTCCTCATTCAAGCAAATTCTTTCCAAAAAAGAAGCTCGAGATGCTACATTCTTCGCAACCATCTGATGACCGGCCTTCGCAAAAGTCTTTAAATAGCACCTTCAGCAATCGCAGATCGCACTGCGGCATCGAACTCCTCGTTCATAATCACATTATATTATATTCTATTCTATTCACAGTCGCGTGTCGAACTTAAAGGTCGTATGTCCGTACAGAATGCGAAGGTGATTCCGCCAGCAATTCCGGCACAAATCGAGTTAGGCGGCCCTAATGAAGACAGCCAACAAAGGGTATCTATTTAATCAATTTAGAATCTCGTGGGGTCGCGACCGAATCAATTTGTGCTATCGAATGCTTCTGTTTTAAATCAATTCGTTTAACGGAACAACGTATCGAAAGCTTTTAAACATGTGCTCGGTATACTGTTATTTCAAAATGTCCATTATCATAATTCAAAATTAAATGTCAAAGTTGGGCTATTGAGACACTTTTGTGAATTTTTTTAAACAGCAGAATCGAAGCCCTTGTTAAGGCTGCTTTTTCAGAACTATGCGAAGTAGCTAAGCGGTTAGCATTATCATCATCTCATTGTAAGTATGTTCCCACTGCTGGTGCACGAGCCTCCCTAACTATATTCAATATTCAACTAAACGAAAACTAAACACGGATACAGAATTAGCAAACATTTTTCGATTGGTTTATGTTTTACTTTTTTTTCTGTTTTTGTTTCTTTGTTATATCTAAGTAGTTGTGTTGTTGCCAAATTCCAATATCAATACACAGATGTGTGTCTACGCGATCGGAATTTATTTACCGGACTAATCCCTTAAAATGTGGCTACACGAAAGTAGCGCCTTACGGAGGTTCTTTTTGTCTCGTCCTTCATTTATCTTGGCCACAAAATAAGGAGACCCCAGAAGGTAAGCTTAAGGCGACACGCTTAAAAAATACACCAACTTTCGGCGAACAGTTTAAGACTATAATATGACTCACGAATCTGAAATGTTGATATAGATAAATTCATGTCTTTGTCTTGAATTTGCTTGCTCAAATACACAATTGTATAATTTTGACTCGATCATAATTATTTTCGAAAACACCACAAAAAAATCACAAAATTACAACAAAATTACTTTGTTGTAATTTTGTAATTATATGCTTGGAAACCAGTTAAATATATTGATAACATTAATATTCATAATTTAGTAGCTGCATATTTTAATGACTAAAACCAATAACTTTGTGAAAAGATTTTTTGTTTTTTTTTTTTAATTTGCGGTCTCAATTGTCGCAGGTGCTACATATTTTCGACCTTATGACAGCGCCTGTAAGGATCAGCTTTTTTTAATGTTCACAAAGCGAGGTGTCGTCTTAATACATACTGCGCTCGAGCAACGCACGCATAGACTCTGTAACGACATAGCGTTGGGTCAGCAGTTTAGCCCGTAGTCGTAGCGTCGTAGCAAATACCGTAGCCGCAGACGCCAGTCGTAACCCTACGCGCGTTCCCACCGGTCTTGTTTCTTGTACTTAGTTCATACGTATATTGGAGTGACACGCAATAGACCACTGTGGTTTCTATTGGTGTCTCTAAAAGTCTTTTATCGATAGCAGAAGGTTGCTTATAGGGTCGATGAATAAAACTATGTAATTACATAATAATTGTCTATTGCGTGTCACTCCAATATACGTATGAACTAAGTACAAGAAACAAGACCGGTGGGAACGCGTGTAGAGATACGACTGGCGTCTGCGGCTACGGTATTTGCTACGCCGCTACGACTACGGGCTAAACTGCTGACCCAACGCTATGTCGCTACGGACTGTCACGGACACGGATTCTCCGACCATCTCAAATCAGTTCGAGTGCAGCTGCAGTGTTACGAGATTCCGTGTCCGAGAGCAGTTGAATATGTGTGCGTTGCTCGTGCGCGTTTGTATAAAGCTTAGGTACCTTCTGCAGTCTTTTTTTATTGTGTCTTGGCAAACAGAATCCTCTGGGGGTCACGAGCCTGCAGTAAGCTTCCATTAGAAATAAAGCAACCTTTATGTAAATATTTGTCTACTTCAGATTCGTATTTACACTGTGTATTTTGAGATCTGAGAGTTAAGTTGGGAAACGTATTCGGAAAGAAGTGTCACCCCAACTTTAGATTTTTTCACGATTTTCTTGTTTATTGAAGACAAATTTGCTTGAATATTTTATGCCTTGTGGATTTTTATAAGCTGCGGCTTACTGCTTTGGTTGAAATCGTAAGGAAAAGAAAAATTTGCATTTCGAACACGGGTTTCTGTTTCGGGTTTATAAAAGCCCTGATGGATTGTACTGATTGTATGATGGAGGATTGTACTGATTACAATACCTCAAACAAACTAAAAGAGCATTACCCTATTTTCTTCACTTTGAGCCTTCATAAAACCGGTCGTTGTGGAGATCCTTGGGGGAGGCCTTGGTCTTTTGGTTGAGATGATGATGATGATGATGAGCTTTCATAATCAGCCCACATCAGTCCACTGCTGGATAGAGGCATCTCCCCAAGCATGCCACTGAGTCCAATCTTCGCTTATGCATTTCTCTACTCCTTAGGGCTAAAAAAGTACTTGATCGACCGTTGGTGCGTACTAAGGTAAGTACTGTTTTAGCCCCTAAACTTAGAAATACTCGCACTGAATGAAAACTATGACTAAGTCCCAAAATAGTGCTCGACCGACCGTCGGAGCGTACATCGATCGCCGAAAAATATTAAAAAAAAATCAATTAATTGCTTATTATATCGAAGTATAGCATATCGTAGTGTGTCACCGACAGCTGTTCGGTACAGTCGTGTAAAATGGTTCCGGTAAACCAATTTATCAATTGTTTATTTGCCGCATTTGTTGCATTCACAGCCAATTCACAAGAAAAAAATGCAAACAAAAAATAAAGTAAAAAAAAACGTACGCGCCCCGACGATTCGACCGACGGCGCTTTCATACGCAACGCGTATCAATTCAAGCGCCATCGACGGTTAGACTCGTACTGTTATTTCAAGCCTAACCATCTCTCACATGTGTAAGAATTTAGCGGGACTGCTATAAAAACACACCACTTGCCAACGGGTCAATGGGCTAATAAAAATAGTATTAAAAAGAAATAAAAACTTTTTATATGTAATAGAAAATTGTTATTAAATACCCAAGATTGGTTAATTGGCACGCTCCATAAATGTTTTACAAAATTTAGCAGTAAACTAATATTGGTTGAGAAAATTTGCTAAAAAAATATCACTCTCTAGGTAAATCGAAATTAGTTTGCTTTAAAATTGCTCAAACCTATATATATATTAAAATTTATAATCGTAAACAATTTAAATATAGTTATTCAACTTACCTACATTTTCTCAAACTTCGCTATCAGCCTTTGTCTGCTTTAGTTTGAAGCATTTATAATGATCATCATCATCATCTCAGCCAAAAGATCAATGGTAAACCATACGTACTACTCTCATCCAACAACCCACCCACGACTTCCACGCGTATGTCTATCCACCTTGTTAAGGCCTTTATAATCATAAACAATTGAAATATAGTTTCAAGCAGCTTGGACCTTCTCGTAATTTCGCTACCAGCATTTGTCTGCGTTAGGTGGAAGCTCAACTTAGTAATTTCGAACTTATGCGGTAGTTAAACTTAATTAGCAGCTGTCCCGAAACCCGACAGTGGCGCTATCCTAATGACTGGTCATATTTTCGGCTTGTACCAACCTCAGGTCTACACTGCGAAATTGCAAGTTGGAAATTGCACTTAAACTATGTTAATTAAGGGATGTAGTGTGTCACAGGCTTAAAAAATTATGATTTAATGTAATTGTTCTCATCATCGTCATTGTCTATAGATGTATGTAGTCAGCAACAAAAGTTACTGAATACTCTACCACCATGTCATAATAACTTTACTAAAAGTCAACAAGCGCTTTTTAGATTTTTTGCATCTACGAGTACTAGGACAAACGTTTATCTACTTTACTGCCAACTGTACTTCGGCCCGGCTCTGGCCTTCTCACATGTACTTATATGGGATAGTTGGACATTTACCCAGGTAATACGATGGCCACATTTTTTTTTTATTTCAATGTTTGTAGCGTTGTTGTGTTCCGGCAGCTAGAGATAAGATAGCCAGTGCCTCAGTAGTTGAGGATCTCAAGTGAAAAACGCTTCCACCATTGGCTTTATCATCACTTAAAATCAGGTGAGACGAAGGCACTGTGCGTACCAGTAAGATATAAAAAATTGAATTAACTTTTCTTCTTTCAAATACGTAGATAACTCGAAAAATTCACTGACACTAAAAAAACTATCATAGTATTTAACAGATTTTTAATTTCAGTCAACAGTGACCTCACTCACATCACCTAATGTTAGTATCAACATAAATCAGCTCATGAAATTGCACTGCACTCAGAACCATCAACCACCGAAGAACCAGCTATCAGTCACCTCCTGTCAGAACGCTGCAGTACGTACACCACCCAAAATTTTCCACAACTTCTTCGCACATAATTTCATTAAATCAACACAAAATTCAGCGCACACAAGGTGTGGAAAAGCAAAACTTTAGCAACGCGAGGCTGAACTCTTGTGGTAATTAGCCTTAATTAAAACATGCCTCTTGGGTTTCCAGAGTAGTGCTACTTCGAATTAGATTAAAATTTTCGAATACGTGAGCTTGGCTCGTTAACCGAGGGTTAGGAGCACGTAGACAGAAACCAGTTCAGAACCGTGACCTTCAATTATTTAGATTACTAATTTGCTGCCTTGGAGACAGACATCGAAGAACATCCCTTCTGCCTCTGATTGGACGTAATAAGAATATTGGTACTGTTGTAGTCTATGCTAGGATTCTACAATGTTTAATTTTCCTATATACTTAGACTAGGTGGGGCGTGGGGTTATGAAGCGGAGCATACTTAGTGGCGTGTACTTAGAGAGCCTTTTGTCGAGTAGTTGACTAATATAGACTGATGACGATGATGATAACTATATATAAAAGTAGGTACGTTATATCATATATACTGTCCTGTTCTGCCAGGCATCACTCTTGCTAAATGTGGGTCGGTCACAAATCCCATAGGAATTGAACCCAGGACTTCCATATATCGAGCCGAGTATGTTGCCATTGAGGAGCTCGATGGCGCAGTGGTCAATGCGCCCGGTCTGCGAGTGCTAAGGTTAAGCCACTTTCGCAAATGCCGTTCATCGGATAAGTGACCAAAAATTTATCATCTCGAGCTTCTCCGTGCTTCGGCAGGCATGTTAAGCCGTTGGTCCCGGCTGCATTAGCAGTCGTTAACAACCACCAATCCGCACTTGGCCCGCGTGGTGGTATAGGGCCCGTTCTCCCTAACCATCCATAGGGAAGGCTCGTGCCCCAGCAGGGGGGACATTAAATGAGCTAATGATGTTGATATAAAATAAACCTGTTTAAAGAACTCGTCATGTTCTCATCACCTTTTAAAAATTTTTACAATCGAATTTTAGCCTATTATCAGATGTCTATTTATGATGCATTAATGACTCGTTTGTTGAAAAATTACAGTTCTACTATCAAAAAACGTATAATAATTAAAGTATCTTCTACAGTATCCATGCGAGAGTGAAACCCAGACCTTACCCTGCACATCCAAAGTATACTTCAGCTCCATTACACAACCAACCAAAACTTCAGTGCGTCCGAACTCCACAGTAATTAGGAGCCAAATTAACAGACTTCTCTTAGGACGAGCGTGCAGTGGTACTTTGCATTCACGAAATAAAAGCAAGAAGCAAATTGAAACTGGTGCTAAAAGCTTTCGTCTCTTGTTTTTGGTGTCATACGATAAGTGTGCTTGTGCTTTTTTAAAGGTGGATTGGCTCTTAAGGCGAAAGGTAAGGCACACTAGCGCCACCAATTGATATTTTGACAATTACTAACGGACCGGATCTTTTTTTAAACATTGCGTACCGTTCGATACTAGGAAAACATCCATAGTATTTATTTAATAGTTGTGCACTACTTTTTGTTGCGCCGTTTATTCGCAAAACGGGCTATCACATTTATTCACAAACAATGGCCACTTTTGGTGTTAGCGAATGAATACAAAAACAAACCTAAAAGTAGTGCACAATTATTAAATAATAGATGTTTGCCTAGTGTCGGAAGGTCCGCAATGTTTGAAAAAAAATCCAGTTTAGCGGCGCTAGTGTGCCTTACCCTTCGCCTTAATTGGTCAGCGCTTGTTTGATTCTATAGCTATTACCGTTTTCAGTAAATATAAGTAGGTATGTCACCAACACCCGTAGCTGGCCATTTGTGGTGGTACTGTGAAAATTGTTGGGGGGAATTTTATTTATCATTTTTTATTGCTATTGTCATGACATTACCATCTTTTCTCTTCACCTCCTCTTTTCCCCTTCACCAAATGTTTGTAATGAAGTTGCTGGTGAATAAAGGTTGAAGAAGTCAACGAATATTTCTTATTTTCGTTTTTATAAATACTGGTTCATTATTGGTAACACGTAAATTTTCGAAATTTATTACTGGTGCTGCGCGGAATTTCGAAAATTTACGTGTTTTTAAGTCACTGGTGCTAGGCGCTGAATAGGTCATATACATTAATAGGACTTGTGTAGGTTAGCTTGATCCTTTCACAAGGTCATGGTTGTCTTGGAATTTGAAACAAATACCCAGAAACTGCATAAACAATACGTAAAAGTAATGATATCTAAAAACTTATTTCTTCAGAAACTTTGTAAATATAGCACAAATGAAATAATGATTCGACATCAAAATGTTTGTATTGTTATTTCGCAGGCCACTGTTGTCTTATTTTTCAATAAAAAAAAATGAATATGAAAATATTAAGACCAATTTTTTTTTTACCCAAACGCCTATGATTTTACGAAAGTAAACATTGCTCTAACTAAATCACCAGCCTACTCTGTATAGTAATTAGTGTGCGTGCGTATTCGTAGTCGTGCGCCGTTGTCACACCACTGCCACGCGCCGTTCGCTCGCTATCATAAAGAAACTTGAAACTCGCAGTTATGCGTCTGCGCTGCACCCCCTTAAAGAGTATAACATAGAAGTGACAAGATACGAGTACGTTGTAGGCAGAATAAATTGAAGAAAAAAAAATTAAATATTGTATACTAGTGGACTCGGCGGACGTCGTACCGTTCTTTGACAGTTTCAAAAGTCTGTCAAAATTTCAATAAAAAAGTATAAAAAACTACCAAATAGGTTGCATTCCCAACATTAAATCCATGACCTAAGTAGTAAATCGTGGAAACAAATATAGAGTTTCATTCCCGTGGAAATATCAGGATAAAAACTATCCTATGTGTTAATCCAGGTTATAAACTATCTGTTTGCCGAATTTCATTCAAATCCATCCATATCCGTTGCAGCGTGAAGAAGCAACAAATATACACACACACACAAACTTTCGCATTTATAATATTAGTGTGAGTATTTATAAACCTTGTGAGAAAAATTACTTTGACACGGGCTAATCCTGGCTAACCGTACGAATCCACTAACCATAGAGAAAAATAAGCCAATATAATAACTCAAAACAAAAAGCTTATTATTCTCTGAAGACGAATGATGAGTGACATTTGTTATGTTTTATTTGTAAAATTCATTTACGCCACCTTTTTTAAAACCTAGTTACTAAAAAGGTTACAATAGAATAGCGTTGCTTTAAGAACCTTATAAAAATGAAGGTTTTATTACAACAGCTTTCATCCTGTTTAATACTACCAGAATTTGCACTCAAAACACCATTGAAGAAATAAAACTAAGTTATCTAAAAGTAGAGATACCATTAGGGACTATAATAGCATTTTTACATCTTTCGAGTACCCCTAAATCTCCTATAAAATATCTGGAGAGCCCGAACAAGCTTAAATTATCTGTTTTCTAACAATAACTCAATGGAACTGTGGAGTTCAAATTAATTTAATTGCTAATAAAATTCGCGCACCCCCTTCTGTAGACATAGTTGAGAATGAACAGTAAAACACTACGAATGTGTGAAGAATGATATGTAAAAGGTAGTACTGAAAAGTAGGAGAGAGAAGAAACTTATAGTACTGACTCTTATGACAGAGACTGACCAAAGCGTATCATCGTAATGTAACATGTTCGATGCGAGCATTCGCAAGGTCAGTACAGTGCGCGAAGTAGTCGTTTAAACCATTTTCATATTCACACACGTCTCTCAAGCCGACTTTAAAGCCGTTCGAACGAAGTTCCAACTGACCGCATCTCGATCTACCGTACGGTGACTTAGAGGCATCCTTGGGTTGTTCCGCTTCTAATCCCGGTCGACATCACGGCTTGAGAAAGTCTTTAAGTCTCCCCCCCCCCCCACCTCTCTCAAAAAGTCCGGTGACCCTCTCAAGAAAAAACCAACACGCTTCGTATGACTTTGAATTCAACATAATTCACTGATAAATTTTTAACATTCCGTGCTAAAACAGCTTGCTGTTAATAACACCCTTTGTCGGAGTAGACTTCAAAGTAAATAACGGTTTAAGTGGCATTCCGCTTTAATTTGTTAGGGCATTAAAACCACATCATTTTTACTGCTTGGCCTGCTCGAGGGTTTGGTACAGAGTGTCGTGGCGGAGAAATTGCCATTTTAATAAACGCTACTCGTAGCTTTGCTTGCTTACCGAAATGTTAAACATTGTTGTATTTTGAAAATAATAACTATATTTGAATCGAAAATCTCTTTACAATTCTACTTGTGTTACAGTATGCGCTGACAACTGTGAAATGCGCTTCACTTATGCATAATTTATATAAAAAGTATAAGTACAATATACAACGCGAAGATAAATATAGTATGTTATAATAGACTATAATATTTAGCAATGTTAATGTTTCACTGTTGTATTGTCACCTTTAAACAATATCTATTTACATGAATAACTTTTTTATTTACTAAAGTAGGTCGATAACATTTAATATTCGAGAAATTTAAAAAATCGAGATTATGTATAATTAGTTTATATTCGTTATATTTTCTGATTTGAATCAAGTGAATCACACATTATTTGCATCCTTTTTGCTTGTTTTTATGATTTAAAGAGCCGAAGATCGGGCTCAGTAGCATGCAGATTATGTCCAGCTGTGGATTGATACGGACTGATCATGATGGTCATGATAGTATCATGATCTTTCCATGATATTTCGAAACCTGTTAACGGGAGGTGAGTAGGATAGGCAAACATAAATTTAAGGATCACTATCTCCTCCCCAACACTGGTAATCAGTAACGTTATATATAATTATACAGTTAGATTAAAATGTATATATGTATCAGTAATAAGTTTCGTAGAAAAGTCCCGCAGATTTCCGTTCTTCACCACAGCTACAGTTAGCTGGAAGAGATTTCTTCTAGAGATAAGCTTACCGTCATATATGTCTTTTGTAACGTCTGTTTTAATAAAGAATTAAATATAATATAAATACTATATTCTTAAGTATGGCGAGTAAAGGATTTACAAATATATTCCTATCTTGACTTTAACATCTTATATATCAGACATATAATAAGACAATAACACCAAAAACAAAGTAAAACGTATACGTCTATAATAACAATAATATAACTAAGTATCTACTTTCATTGTGTCTTCTAAATACAATATTACAAAGATTCGTTTCCTGTTATTCATTCTGTAGGCCGATATTAAATATACGCAATATTGGCTTGAGGAGCAATTCATGATGACTAGCGTTCACTCTTCAGAGTATGAGGAACGGCAAGGAAAAGTTGACCCTGCCAACTTACACTTTATATTACTAGCCGGCCAAAATATTATACGGCTTGTTTCTGTAACGTATTCTAAGCAATGTATATATCCCTTTTCAGAAATAGGATTGTGACAATTAATAGTATTTTAAAATTGTCAAGTGTAAAAATATTGGTTTAAAAGAATCAGAACTTTGAAGTATTTATGGAATACCGAAATGTGAAACGGTTTTTAATATCATTTCTTACGGGTAACCACTTTTTAATTTTTTATGTTAAAAGGAGGCAAACGAGAAGGCGGGTCACCTGATGGAAAGTAATCACCGCCGCCCATGGACACCCACAAAACCAGAGGAATCGCAGATGCTTTGCCGGCCTTGAGGAAGGAGTTGGATCTTGAGGAAGGAGTAGGAATCAGGAGGAGAGATGGGCCTCCGGTACTTCCGCCCACCGGACGAAACACAATAGCAACGAGTGCCATTGTTTCACGCCGATATTCTGTGAGAGGGTGGTATTACGCCGGGCGAGCCGGCCCATTTCGTGCTGCAACGCAGCGTGGCTCTACCACTCAGAAAACCACTTGGCCTTCTCACCTGATGTTAGTAATGATAAGGCTGAAGGCGGAAGCGCACTTCACCCGGAATCCTCAACTACTGAGGAACCGGGTATCATAACTCTACCTGCAAACACAACAATACGACGAACATTGATGGTATGACGTAATGAGATGGTGGTAGTTAGCCTGGCGGACAAACCTTGTAACGGAGTGCGCAAACATGTACCGGGAACCCGGGACCTCTGGGTCTGAAACCGGTGGTCTAAACCACTAGGCAACAGAGGTGGTCTGTCTTCTTGAGTACCTACGTACGTACATAGATGAACAAATAGTTTCCACTATAATATGTAAAAACTAAATAAAAAGCGTTCGTTTTAAAACCCGCCTTTATTCTACGTAATCCAAGTTGGCCAACTTACATTAATCATCGGTAAGGCGGGGAAATCCCAGGGAAATTTCCCCCGATATTGGAACGGATTCCTGGAAGGGTTCCTTACAACAGCTTGCTTGTAATTGCAGTAATTTAGCTCGTGTTATAGTAAAATTGGTTTCGGTACAAGATATTAGGGTGGGCGACTATCAATATCTTTTACGTACTTATAGGGGAGGGATGCTGAAATATTTTTTGATGGATTAGATGAATAACTGGCTTCGTCATAGGTTTAAATAGTTCAAAGTATTGTAGTTCAAACTTAACAGCCTTATGCAGTGTTGCGAATACCTATGTAGTTTATAAAAATATGTTTAATATAAACGGATCGGGTTATCACTCGTCAGTTTCTCTAATTAGCCAGTTTCATGAACTCGTCAGTTTACCTCATTCGTCAGTATCGCAAAATTCGTCAATAAGTCAGTTTCCTTTTTGGTCAGTTTCTATAACTCGTTACTTTACTTAACTGGTCAATTTATGAAATTCGTCAGTCTAATACAGTCATGTTAATATTGTTAAACAGTTGGTTACGCGTGAAAGCGTATCAAACAAACAAGCAAACTCACTTTCGCAGACAGCTTTTGCATTTACTTAGAAGGTTAGTTAGGATAATAAATTAAGAATGAGATTAATCTAGGTAGATTAAAATTAAAGATGTAAAATATGAAATAAAAAAGGTTTAAGGTATTTTTTTATATCTATTTAAATGTTCGTAATTTACTCACCGAAGAGCTCAATAGTTAGGCGGCTGCGTTGCGATGCGATATTGCGCTGAGTTGCGATATTGCATGACAAGCAACTTTTGCAATGTCAAGCTACGAGATGAGCGACAAAGTTTTACACAATACCTCAAGCTCCTTAGTGCTTAAGAAAGTACATTAAGCTTTGGTAGGTTGTACCAATCAGGGCTCGTGTTTTGGTACTAGAAAATTTTATGTATGTTTTAATAAATATATTTGACTTTGACTTTATATTAAGAAGGCAGTCGTTAAAATTGTTAAACACGCATTAAGTGATGGTGTAATGATATCTAACTGGGTGCCTAGTGTGAGTTTTGTTAACAACCGTATTCATTCGAATACGTTAACGAAAACGAAAATTAGCATAGCATCGAAGCAGCGTCTCCTGGCGACATACGAAAAGAGTGAAAATTTTGCAATACGAATTCTCGTTTTCGTTAACGTGATCGAATAGCGAATAAAACTAGGCACTAGGCATTCACTAGGCACCCTGATCTCTTATCTGAGACTGATGATGATGATAATAATAATGAATAAGCATATTCCTATGTTTTTATTTTCAAGTATAGACCTTCCGTAGAATCCGCATCGAATGTGCCTGATTTCTCTTACGATAATCACGATAAGAAATTTGAAATTTACCGAGATCCTGCATCCGTTGCTAATCACAACATGGGAGCAGACGTGTAGTTGAGTAGTGAGTTACCTCCGTCAAAACAGGGCTAAAATAACTAATGTTTTCTTACATAAGCCCTCATTACGATCATTTATAAACAATTAGTATTAGTAATATTAATATTAGAACAGGCACGTTCGCAGACAAGTTGAAATAAATCAGATATCTTTTAATGAAACACCTAATTAAAATTAATTGAGGATATAACTGCCGACGGATATAATTTACGACTTCCTTGGTCGAGTGGCTTGCACACCGGTTTTCATGGTGTCTCTATCTCTGAGGTCCCGGGTTCGATCCCCGGTCGGATCAATTTAGAAATACCTGTTTTTCTATATTGTTTCGGGTCTGGGTGTTTCCTATGTATAATAAGTATGTATTTAAGTATATTATGTATGTTTATCCGTTGTCTAGTTAACCATATAACGAGTTTCTTAAGGAAGCTTTTCTTGGGGCTAGATAATTGGTGTGAGTGTGGGAAACATTTTTTTTTATTTTATTTTTATAACTTAGAAGAAATACACAGTCACAGTTTAGCGATATTAACGCTCTCTCTTTTTTTATTAAAAATGGGTTAGTCTTGGTCTCATTCGAATCCCTTGGGCTAAGAAGTGGCCGACGATGGAATGAAACAACCTATTCACTCGGGCTTTAAAAACCTTGGGCTTATATGCACTCAGGAACACAGACGCCGATAGGGAATTCCACTCCTTGGCTGCGTAATTATAAATGTGGAAGCAAAATGCTTGGTGCGCAAAAGTGGTATATCTACCAGGAAAGGATGGTAACCAGCCACGCGTCTGAATTTCCGATAGTAAAATTAAAAAATATATTAAGTTTAGTTTCACTTTTTTGTAATACTTTTAAAATCTAATGATCACTTTATATCTCTCTATATCAATATGTAACATAGTTATAAAAAAATCGTTGCACTGCTGAGCTCAGGAACCACCCATATTGACGAATTAAACGGTTACAATCTTTCAAAAAGAGAAAGAGAAGACTTTAAATCTAGTTGAAGTAGAAAAAGACCTACCATAGCTGTGTTTTGAGCAGGCAATAGCCTACTATTATTTAAAATTTTAAGATGCAGTCGAACCATGCATAATAGTAAGGCTATGGCAGAATAACAGGGTTTGTGGGTCTCCTGCAATCACTGAGACATATTCCCACTCTCTAATCTGTACTCTACTTGGATGTTACCCCTTCCGTATACTTACTCCCCCGTATTAATAAACAAAGTGTAAGCTTGGAGTAGTCACTCCGTGTTTTGTTCCCGTCATGTATACTTCATTTCATATTAGAGTAAAAGAGACAAAACACGGAGTAACTACTCCAAGCTTACACTTTGTTTATTAATAAGCCCCACTGTTTTTTTTTTGTTAGAGACAAATAAAGTTTTTTTATATTTATTATTATATTATTAAATGAGTAACCCTGTACTGAGTTAATGTCATTTTTGACAAACTCTCCACACAGTATTTTAAAATACATAAATGTCAACTCTTTTTTTACCAGATAGCAGAAAATCTATACAGACTGCCTAGATTGGAACAGTTTCGTGTTCAATGGCGTGTTTCATTACTCTTCCATAATCGAAGCTTCCCCGTTCCACAAAAAGAGACAAAACAGCGTATGTAGCTGACATTTTATTTCCTCGCGAGCCGAATGAAAACTGTTTCCAAACTACAAAGGAGCAAGTAAAAAATAACCAGTTGACACACAACGTGACTGTGAAATACTTTTATTGTTCCTTTTCAGTGCTATTACTGCTCGCTGTTTTCTCTATACAAATTTATTGTATTCGGTTAAACAATTTGTTGTGGTTCATTTTGTTGTGCTTTTAGATGAATGTTGCTGTGATCATTGCAAAAAGGTTGGTAACAACTTTTTGCTCACCATCACCATCACCACCACCATCATCATCACCATCATCATCATCATAATCATCATCTTCATCATCATCATCATCATCATCACCATCAGCCTAAACTAGTCCACTGTTAGCATAGGCCTTTCCAAGTGCACGCCACTGAGCACGATCCGCGGCTACTCTCATCCAGCTATTGCTGTTGCGAAGATCGTATATACCAGTTCAATACCAGTTCAATTCAGTATAGAACAGTTCCATACAAGATCTCAGAGTTCGAGTTCCGGAAAGTTTTTAAACGACCATTTTGTGTAGTGCCCTTATACTACACAAAACTCTATTAGACTAATACAGTCAGTATCAAATTCATAGGAGCATACTTTATACTCAAGTTAAAAGACATCTTATAACAATAAAGTTGGTTTCCTTTGCATGTTTTTTTATGACCAATTACGTTGCATCGATTATTTTGGTGCTTTTTGTATAGATCCTTTCCAAACTAACTTGTTTGTCCCCTAGTATGAGCTTTCATATTACAGTAAGACGCTTCCTTTTCAGTTAGTTTTTCTTAATTTTTCAAATTTTAAATGACCAATTACGTTGCATCAACTACTTTAGTGCTAGCTGTACGTATAATTACTTTTTCAACTACTTGTTTGTCCCTACGCCCAAGCCATCATATTACAGAGATGCGGGACCGCAAGAGACTTTAATGACTAACTGTCACTTATAAAATGTTCAAATAATGTTTAACGCAAATTTTGTTGCGAACAAATTACAAAAACACAAATGTTGAAAAACTTTCCACGAGCAGGATTTGAACCTGCACCCTTCTGACATTCCGGGTCAGGTGCTCTTCCAATTGAGCTATCGTGGTTCTAACCAGCCCGCCGAAATTATTCAACACTTTTTACTTTGAAAGCCAAAGGCGCCCATTCAATGTCAACAACTACCGTCACTAACACACATACGTTAACTGTCACTTGTTTTTTTAAGTTGTCAAATTAAAAAACACAATTACGTTGCATCAATAATTTTGGTGCTAGCTGTACGTACAATTACTTTCCCAACTACTCGTTTGTCCCTACGCCCGAGCCCTCATATTACAGTGAGGCGGGACCGCAAGAGACCTTGATGACAGACCGTCACTTGTTAGTTTAGGGCTCATCTCGCCGGAAAGTTGAAGAGTGTACGAATATAAGGGCAATTCGTGTTCCGCGAAACTTCAAATATTTACTGTGTCGCGCACAGACACTTGTGTCGAGAAAGGTTCGTTTGTGGTTGCGGCTTGTCCACAATTTTGCAAACAAAAGATTGCTTAAATAATACTACACTCACAACTGTAGGTAATGTGTACAATCTGATATTTATTACTTAGAATAAGACTCTTTGTACGGATACATTATTTGCATGCTGCATGGAGAGAGCGTATGGATGGAGTGCAAGCCAGAATATTATTCATAGTAATTACATTCACTTATGAGAACACTGAATATAAAGGCCCCCATTTACTGGTACTCCATTCACTCTTACTAAATAAATTGATTTTCTAATATATGATACAATTGTTTTAGTACAGTTTAGTCAAACAGTTAATTATATAGTTAGCATACATAACAAATCAATAAAGTAACCTAGAAATCCCTGGATTAGATAATTATAAATCAATTAATTGCCTTATTTGTTTTTAATTTTAACGATTCAAATTTTGATTTTAAAAAAACACTTTTTCAAAATCATTTAATCTCTCTATTATCCCTTCTTATCTCTCTCTCTCTATTAAAAGTACTTTTCTTAGGTAAATGAAATACTTAAAAATATCATCTTAATTTAGATTTATCCGAGCTTAAGCTTTGTTAAATAATAAAAAATTCAAGCATCTTAAGGAATTTATTAATTAATTGGCGATTTTTTGCAAAAGCTCTTTAGCTTAGTTGTTATTATTTGTTGTTTTATTCAAAACTAAGATGTTACAAAAGCAATCAACGCATAAAAGCTTCAATGATAAATAATTAACTAGAATTTTCACAAACTAAACTTCTAAGACAATTAACTTTCTTCTTCTTAGCTTCAGGTACAAACTAATTTAAATTCTTCTAAAGTGTTTGAATTATTTATGTAAATTCTACATTATCATTAGCAGTCAGAATCTCCGTAATTAATTAACACACTACAAATCCCATGGTTTGGTTTAGATCTCTCCAAATGAACGATGATAACACATGAGATAAGACCGCCTTTGCCTGCTATTATTTTAAAATTTCCTGTTATTTGTTTTTTGTATAATTGTGTAAGCAATAAAATGTTTGTCTATCTATCTATCTATGAGAGAATTAAAATCAAAATGTGTCAATTCAAAGTAATTTTTTTATAAAGTAGTTTTTGAACGACAAATCAAACCATAACTTTGTTAACCCTTTGGTGAAGACCGTGTACTGAGAAGAAGCCGCAAGAAACTCGGCAAAGGCCATTTATTTATCCGTTTCAGTGTCACAAATATTACAATACAAATATGGTAAAAAACAATCAAAAATAGAGGGAGGAGCTCGATGGCGCAGTGGTTAACGCGCCCGGTCTGCGAGTGCTGAGGTTAAGCAACTTTCGCAAAGGCCGGTCATCGGATGGGTGACCAAAAATTTATCATCTCGAGCTCCTCCGTGCTTCGATTCCGTCCCGGCTGCATTAGCAGTCTTTAACAACCACAAATCCGCAATGGGCCCGCGTGGTGGTTTATGGCTCTTTCTCCCTATCCATCCATAGGGAAGGCTCGTGCCCCAGCAGTGGGGACATAAAATGAGCTGATGAATAATCAAAAATATAAATATATAATCAATGTTTGTAGCATTGTTGTGTTCCGGCAGCTAGAGATAAGATAGCCAGTGCCTCACTAGTTGAGGATTCCGGGTGAAGTGCGCTTCCACCTTCGGCTTTATCATCACTTAACATGTATCTTAATAGTATATTTTAAGCCTTTTGTAACTCCTTATTGTGAAGAGAAAATAAACGTTTTTATTATTATTATCTCCTTTATTTATTTTCTTTCTTAAAACTAGATTTTTACAATATTTTAATATAAGTACAATAAAACATTATAAAAACCTAATCCTAGAGTACCACCAGCAGCGGGGCAGGGCCCAAGATACCGGTGGTCAGGGCTGCAGAGTGAAGAACCTCCTGACAATACGTGCCGTGTCAAGCAGTACTGCTTTCTGAATCTGTCCCTTGATCCAACCATTGAGCGAGAGTCTATTAAGGTCTTGGTCTTAACTTATTATTATTATTATTAATAACATCAGGTTCTTTCATCTTTTTCATCTTTTCTTTCTAACATCCTTTATTCAAAGGCATATAAATTGCACTTGTGAACGTCAAGTAGTTACATAAAAAAAACTAAAATATATTAAAAAATAATATAAGTACACACAATAATACTTAAAATATATAATTTAATAAACAATACATATATTTAATGCGATTCTACTGCTGGTTCGGAAGGTTGATTCTGCTAAGGAGACTCTAGCAAGAAACTTAGCAGCTACTCTTTTAAACTAATAGTTGTATACAAGAGTGTAACTACTTACAATGTGAAATAGTTCTATTACAGCTGTGGAGTTTCTAGCGCCCTTTTTTTCTCCACAGCTAAAAAATAGACGTCCTGAATGGGTAGTATGTAAAAAATGTACAGACGATTCAAAACCATTTTTCTAAAGTTTATTTGAATATTTTTTTACTTTTGACTTTCACTTTGACTTTAGAGATTAAGATAATACCCATCGTTGTAGCGGTGACTTATTTTTAAATGATGGAGGACTTAATATACGCTATAATTTCTCCTTCAACATTATTTAAAAAGTTTAAAAAACATAATCACCGTTAACAAACAGTTATTAGAAAAATAAACAATTTTCTGATGTAATCTATACAGACGATATATTATTTTTAATAAATGAACCAACTTTTACGGATCTACTCGCGTTTATTTTACACATTACTTTAATGTTTATCCTGACGTTTCGAACCCTTTGCAGGGTTCGTGGTCACGTGGTCAAAGTAATGTGTAAAATAAACGCAAGTAGATCCATAAAAGTTATTTCATTTCAATGTTTAGTGTTCGCGTAAACTTTAGAAAACAATGTTAAAAGAAAGTTCTTATATATGTACTTAAAACAGCATAATGTGTGTGTAATATTATTATTACAGGTTTATACCTGTCATAATATTATTACCAACCAAGATACGCCGATGTTACCAAAGTAATAAGACAAAACAACTGGCATGTAATATCTGGAGGCATTCATGGGATCGCTGCCCGAACAGAAGGCATTTGTTTGCGAATCAAAAGCCAATATCTGGAGCGATCGATACAAGCAGCTTTGACATATTTACATAATAGGATTTCGCTGGGGACACCAAGTTGCGAATTGTTTGGGGGCTTAACTCAGGTCAGTGCCGAAGATTTGAGACGTTCAGCACTTAAAATGTTTACATAAAACTGTGGACGTGAAAGGGGATTTGTTTATTTAAAATTTGTATATAAGAAATCCTTTGTTCACTCAAAAATATAAAAAAAACTTTGGGTACACAGACACATAATCGTGACACCGTCATCAGCCTTTGACCGTCCCACTGCTGGGCACAGACTTTCCCGCATGAGCAGTAGCATATGGAGAGAATAGAACAAAATATTTTTTCTTGCAGGTACTGTGCAAAATTGCGAATGTTGATTTACTTGATGATGCCTAGCTGTTGAGCCATCAAGCTTCTACGCATCATTATGAGAGACATGTAGATTACAAAGTAATGTAGCTAGAGTAAATCTAAAAAAGTGTTTAAAATTATCCTTTAAAGCAAGGGTGAATCTTAAAATGCAATATACCGTAATTATGTTAGTTTAGATTTCCTTCATTTCAATTGTGTTTGACCACAAACGCTCATCTTTTACGAACCCTTCCACCTAAACTAATAATGGAAGTATCCACGTTGAACAGCAACGATCACCTGCAACGTAGACGGAGAACCTTTTTACTACGTCATTTAATTACGAACATAAAACGTAGCATGGCAAATCTCGAGAGCAAAAAGAAGACAATTATCTTCTTTTACGAAATCACAATTTAAGTTTTGATAAACAATTTTTCTACATTTTTTTTTCTAAGATTCAGCATTTTCTTGGAATGCTACGGCTGCTACGAATATGCTATGGACTACGAATACATTGTTGGTTTGTCTGGGTACGTGTATTATGTTTATGACTCGCTATTCACGTGCATCGCACCTATCCTAGCACCCGTGTTCACGCGTTGCTCCGCTAAAGACCAGTTAACTAGACCTCTGCCTTATTGAGTTTTTGCCCGCCTTCGGTGTCTAGTGTCCCTGGCTTGCTTAGGCCGGCCAGTTAAAAAGACCTGTGGTTTGTGAACATTAACACTAATTACCAGTGTCTCGCACGTCTGGATTGGATCGGTGTACTACTCAATTCGTTAAGTCAGGTGTCGTCAATCAAACGGGTCGCAACGTAACTGCTCAGATTATTTGATCGGTCGCCTCACCTAGGTACATAGTCTTCAATAATGGCGTTGATATGCGGTCGCTGCAAGGAGTCTGTGGATGATGGTGTGCGTTGTTCCTCATGTATGAAGCACTTCCATTTTGCGTGTGGTGCTATTACTGAACATGGATATCGTAAGCTGGGTGACCGCAAGTCTGCATGGAAGTGTAGCAATTGCAAATCGTCGAGTAAGACTCCTTCCAGTTCAGCGAGCTCACCAGTACCACCTGCCCCGCAAGGTCCCTTAACTTTGGAGAACATCATGCAGGAACTGAATAAGATTCAATCAACATTTGCACCCCTCCTCAACATAGCTACTGATATTCAAGCTATAAAGGATGATGTTAGCGAGCTCAAGACAGTGACTAAAACTTTTAGCAACCGTATCAAGACTCTGGAAGACAGGATTAAGCGAGTAGATCATCTTGAGAAAGAAATCGTTGCACTCAGTGTGCGAGTGGGGTCATTGGAGGATGAATTAAACTCAAAGGATCAGCTAATGCGTGCGAACAACATCGAAATTAAAGGTGTTCCCCAAAAGGCTAACGAAAATTTGTTCGACATAGTCACCAAGGTTGGTGCAGCAATCACGTACCCGGTTACGAAGACATGCATTAACTATGTGACGAGAATTCCGTCACGGGATAAGGGTGTAAACGCCAAGCCTATTGTGGTATCCTTTGTAAATAAATACATAAAAGAGGATTTTGTGGCGGCAGCACGTCTGAACAAATTTCTTTCACCTTCCGATGTTGGTCTGCAAGGATCTCATAAGATTTATGTCAATGATCATTTGACGGGCCGTATGAAACAACTGCTGTCTAAAGCTAAATCACTTGCAAATGAAAATAATTTTCAATTTGTCTGGGTCAAGCACGCCAAAATATTTGTTCGGAAAGATGCGATGTCGCCGCTGTTTACAATAACAAAAGAAAAAGACCTCGCAAGATTCAATGGGACATCAACCAGCACCTAACTCCTCATCAGTGTTTATTTTCGTTCATAAATACTGGCTCTATTTCTGCATTTCATAAATTGCATCATATATTTTGTTGCTCATTTGTGTGTGATGATGTTTTTCATAGCCTATTTTCCTTTGCGAATGTCGTTTATTTAAGGCTTTGCAGTCATATTTTTGTATTACTAATTAAGTGTATTGGTATAGCGGTCCTTCGGTTGAATTTCCCTGCTTGTCTACTGTTAGTTGCAATGTGCGGTGTGAGAAAGGTTATTTGTTGCTACCCTATTTTCGCGCATATAAAATATTGCTTGTTGATTTTTAGTTGTTTAATTTGTTTTATTTTTATTTTTTTAGTATATATTCATATATTTGTGAAAACTGTTTGTTTACGAGTGGTGATTATGAGTTGTTTTGTGAGGTTACCTCCTAATCGATTACTTGTGGTAAGTCTTAATTGTTATTGTATTTACGTTAATATGCGCACAAAATTAAAACAGTTACTATACATAGTTATTATTGTTCATAGTTTAAATGGCTAACATGGGTTATTTGAACATATATTATCAAAACGTACGGGGGCTACGGACTAAAACAGATGTATTTTTACGGAACTTGAGGTTGAGTGACTATGATATTATAACGTTAACGGAAACGTGGCTTTCGGATGGGATATCGGACAGTGAGCTATTTGATGACCGGTATATCGTTTGGCGTCGTGATAGGGATTATTCTCGGACTGGTCAGGCTCGTGGAGGTGGAGTGTTGATTGCGGTACGTCGTGGTCTTTTGGCTACTTGTAAACTTCAGTGGCAGTCTAGTGCAGAGGACATATGGATTACAATCACACTAACTGGTTATTCTAATAAAAATTTAAAACGCCAATCAGTCTTACAGTTACATATATGTACTATTTACCTATGTAATGAAAATAAAGGTAACTCTTTTAGTGTGCAGCTATATAATTTTATTAATAAACTTGCTGAAATTAGAAACAATAATCCATTAGACAAATTCATTATAATTGGCGATTTTAATATGAGCTCAATTGTTTGGGAACCGAGCAACCAAGGGTTGCAAGCAACTCAATTATCGAGCGACATGGCCATGGATTTTATCAACACTTTAAACTTTTGTTGTCTTGAACAATTCAATTACATACATAATAACTTCGGTAGAATATTAGATTTGGTCTTATCGAATGATGTTCTCTCAGTCTCTGCTAGTTTTGATTCCCTAGTACCGGAGGATCCGCACCATAAAGCGGTAGTAATTGCAGCCACTTTTGTGGAACTGTATCCACTGAACCCATCTAGACGCATTAAACACATGTATGGCCGTGCTGATTATGATAATATACGTTCTAAGTTGTCACAAACGGATTGGGAGGTTATGCTCTGCCATGGTTCTGTTGATGTGGCAGTTGATGCCTTTTATGATGTTATTTTTAGTTTAATAGAGGAATTTGTACCCAAAAGACGTCCAAAATTGACTAACTATCCACCATGGTACAACTCGGCTTTGTTAAAAATTTTAAAAGAAAAATCAAAATTTCATCGTAAATTTAAAATCTATGGCAATAAATATGATGAACTTTCCTTTAGGACATTACGGGACCGGGCAAAGCAGGTTGAAAAAGATTGTTACGATAAGTATGTCGTCACTATTGAAGCCTCCATTAAAAGTAATCCCAAAGCATTTTGGTCTTACAATAAAAGCTTGCGTACCACATCATCGTTTCCAGCTTGTATGTCTTATCATGGTCAAACCTGCCAGGATGGGTCTGGAATTAGTGAGTTGTTCTCTAAATATTTTAAATCTACCTTTTTAGATTGTGACACTTCCGACTCTAACTCTGGCATAGGCCTCGTCAACCATGATCATACTGTTTTTGACAGTATAAATGATATTTCCTCGGTCGAAATAAAAAACGACGAAGTTTGTAAACTTTTAAGATCTTTGGATGTGAATAAGTCTGCTGGACCTGACGGCATTCCTGCTTTATTTTTGGTGAATTGTGCTGATGAGTTATCTGTTCCCGCTTCAATTATTTTTAAAAGGTCTATCAGCGAAGGTGTTATGCCAACTAGATGGAAGACCGCATTTATAACCCCAATTCATAAGAAGGGACCCAAGGACTGTGTTGAAAACTATAGGCCTATTTCCAAACTATGCCACCTTGCAAAAGTGTTTGAAAGGATTGTTTATCGTCAAGTTTATAGTAGTTTGAAATTAGGTTTTAGCTCTCATCAGCACGGATTTTTGAAAAATCGCTCCACCGTGGCGAATTTAGCTGTCTTCACGGATTATCTGACTGATCAAATGGATCGAGGTAATCAAGTTGATGCTGTTTATACAGATTACGCGAAGGCATTCGATCGTCTGGATCATAAAATGCTACTTTTAAAACTTCTGAGGGTGGGCATTAGAGGGGATCTTTTCAGATGGTTTTCTTCATATATTGAAAAAAGGTTGCAGGCAGTAGTCCTCAATGGATATATGTCTTCTTGGTCTAATATTCCATCTGGAGTCCCACAGGGATCTCTTCTGGGTCCTCTGTTGTTTATAATTTTTATCAACGATATAGGGCAATGTTTTTCCCATTCAAATTTTCTTCTATTTGCGGACGACATGAAAATATTTAAAATTGTCAATAATAATGATGATGCAGCCAAGCTTCAGGAGGATTTGGGAAGGTTGGATGCTTATTGCCACCTAAACAAACTCGACCTAAATGTTTCCAAATGTTTTTCTATTAGTTTTACCCGTAAAAAGAATCCATTTCGTTATAGCTATAAATTAAAAAATGAGAGGTTATCTATTCAACATGAAGCTAAGGATTTGGGAGTTACTTTGGACACTAAACTTTTATTCGATAAACATATTATTACCTGTATCAATAAGGCATCCCGTGCCCTGGGGCTTGTTATGCGGTCATCTAAGTCATTCAAACATATGAAAACTATCAAAATTCTTTACTGTGCATACGTCCGTAGCCACCTGGAGTACGCTAGTTCAATTTGGAACCCTCGCTATGATTCGTACATAAATAATATTGAAAAAATTCAGAAAAAATTTACACGTTATTTAAATTATAAATTCAGAATTCCTAAAATGTCTTATGAACAACGCTGCGCTGAGTTTCATTTTTTATCACTTTCTGTTAGACGGAATATTGCAGACGTTGTACTACTACTTAAGATAATCAGAAGTACACTAGATTGTCCTGATTTGCTGAGCAAAATTACTTTTAGAATACCTACACGGGCACCCCGAAACGATTCATACAAACCATTTAGCATCCTCTCCACTCACACCAACTATAGACAAAGCAGTTTTCTCGTAAGAGCTTGTATGTGTATTAATAATACTAATGCTAATATAGACGTATTTTTCGACAGCATCAATAGCATAAAAAAGGCGCTTACCGTTGTTGACGACTTGTCGACGATTCAAAATTAATGTTAATATGTTAAGTTTAGTTTTACTATTACTGTAAGGCCTGGTTTTTCAATTCTCAGATAGGTTTTATCCGGCGAATGACATTGTCATTGTGACATATTTCATATGGAGAATCTGTCATTGTGTCAGGATTATTCTACGGATGGGCTTTGACTGACGATTGAAAAATCACTAGCCCTAAGTAGATATCTTAAATGTGGTAGCTTGTCAATAGCTTTTAGTTATAACTTTTGTTGTTATTTTTTTTTACAATTGCAGCTGTTAGCTATCCTAAAATAAATAAAAATAAATAAATAAATAAATATATTTTCATGAATAACTTGAAAGTAAAATTAATTCGACACCGCACGAAGCCACCATAAAAAAAAATACAGCGCATTTGACAGCGAAGTTTTGTTTCCGTATTTCACTTAGAACATTAAGGCTGAAGTTACGGACTCTGGTAGACTGGTTGAGCGCTAAGGGTAGACGACCGGCTAGGCTATATTTAGCGGTATCATGGTTTGTCTATGGCGACAGAAATAGTTATAGAATACATTAACTTGTCTAGTCTAGGCAGTAATTAAATCTGTCCTTCTTCATTTGCTACTGTCCTGTTGTTTATCCTGTGTAGGTAATACATCTATATTAATGTTATAAAGATGGAAGCTTTGTATTTTTGTATGTATGTATGTTTGCAACGAATAAACTCAAAAACTACTGGACCGATTTAAAAAATTCTTTCAACATTAGCGCTAAGTAACATAGGCTATATTATTAAAAAAAGAAAAAAAAGAAATGTGGTATGAAGTCCGCCGGGTCAGCTAGTTGTTAATAATACAGGTTATTAAGAATTGAATAAGAAAATGCATGGTATAAATAAAATATAAAAAAGTATATAAGCTACTAGGTAGGCTAAACAAAAATTACCGCGCCACCCCCGCCAATTTGGGGAGGCGCGCGTTTCCGATAGCCGTCGTGGTCCGCAAGACCAAAGGCAAACCCCAGGGGTCGTTTACTAGGTCGGTCTTCCTCCTTGAAAGAGGAGAAGGCCAGCCCCAGATCCACTGGAATCTGTGTGCAGATTTTTCCCCTGGGTAAACAATAAAAAAAAAAAACTAAACAAAAATCTCTCTTTTACACATTCAAAACATTTTCACTTATTAATTCCTTTTTGTCATTTAAAAATGGCCATCATCACTTGCCGAATGGATTTCACGTGTAGTACAGAAACCTAAAAAAAGAACACAGCATGCTACATCACTCAGCATCGATATAGCGGCAGTGCTCCGATTTCACATATTGAAATCTTTTATTTTGTTAAAATGGCCGGC